>JAWNND010000211.1:1200000-1800000 GCA_035043265.1 Drosophila testacea
GTAGCTATTCACCAGCTGCGGGTACAATGCCTGTCGATCCTGTGATGTTTCTTGGGCCAAGAATGTTGTGTTGCCCAAATGGTAGGCTGTCGGTGGCACCTGCAAGCCATTTATCAGCTGTTCCACTTCACTGCGTATAAACAAAGTGAACGAAATCAAAATAAGAATATAAAATAATGTTTATTTATGCACTTACCGCAACTGCGAATTAATTGCACCGAATCTGTCTTGGAAATCGTGCACAAACTTATTTCGACTCTCTTCGACGCCTTCGCCGTCGGTGCCATCGGCCAAGTGTTCAAAGCACTGTCTTACATTGGAGCGCAGGTTCTTTACCGCCGCTAATGTTAAATTCAACTTATCCATTTGCATTGCGAATTTTTTTATCTACGCAAAATTGTTTATTTGTCAACTACAAAATTCATTCAACCACAGGGTCACACTGCTAACAAACATTGACCAGCCACCACAATACATTGATTATCGATTTCAATATCGATATCTCCTCAGTATGCGCACAAATTTAAACTAAATTAAAAGGTCAAAAAAAATTAAAATTAATTGATAAACCAATCAATTGATGCGATATTATTTATGCAATATGTTAATATATTATATATAAAAAACAATAAAACACATCGAAATTGTGACAAGGGTGACAGTCCTGGGGTCAGCTTGCAAGTGGCAACGCGCGCTTATTTAAAAATAAAATAGAAAACTATTTTTTAAGTAAGAACCGATTTTTTTCAACAATTATTGAAATTCGAAATTAGATAAATTCAAGAGGATTCTTTTGACATATCTTTCGTCTTTCCGGAGGCCTAGTTCCTTCAAATGAGTCCCAAAACATCTGCAAATTTCAGGAAAGGTAGAGAAAATTCTACAAAAAATCTATGCCAAATTTCAATGATTTTTATTTTCGAGTGAATTTCTTGAGTGTCCAATCGACAAAATTTCGGCGGTCACTCGATTTCGGTGACCAGGGTTGTCAGCTGTGGTCAATTTTGGCGCCACCTCTTGTTTGCTAGCGCCTCTTTTTTAGAACTACAATTTTGTCGTGGTATTGGCAACTGCTGTGTGTGTGTGTCCTGGTGGTGTCTGTCCGATCAGTCCTTTATATATAAGCACGAACAGCTTTATCGAGAGTTTTCCATTATTCAAGGAGATCCGAAGACTGGGAAAGCTTTGTGATGTCACACTGAAGGTTGGTTGCCCCCCTATCTTAGTGTTATTATTATCTATTGACAGTGTCTAAATTTAAATAAATTTGTTTGTACAGGTTGAAGATCAGACATTCTCTGCGCATCGCGTAGAAATCTACCAATATTTCTCATTTACAACTGCGTGCTTAATTTGTTTAAACTTAAACAAAATGTTAAAATAAGGAGTAGCATTTGTAAAAATGTTCAGTGTTCTTTACTCCACAAGGGTTAAGTTATTTGTATAAATTAATTAAATTTTAATAAATTCTCGGAAAAAAAAATTAATAATAATATAAGATAATTTTTTGGGGGGATAATTTTTTGAAATACATCTCTTACCCGCTTTGCAAACATAAAATCACCACCTCCATCTTGTGGCAGCTTTGTAAAACAGAAGTACGCCACCCTTTGGTCGTTTTGCTAAGCAGAACGCCACCTAAGTTTTTCATCGAACGTCCCTGTCTTTGTGTTTAGGTTTCACATCGAACGTCTCTGTCTTTTTGTTTTAGTCCAAAAAAATATTCAGAACGAAGCGACACAAGTTTGTAAAAATGGGCAATAAATCGTCACTTTTTCTAAGGCACGAAGAAATAGCCCAAATAGAGAATGAAACCGGCTGTAAGTATTAACCAGCAGTGGAAAACAGACAGATAAACCTTTTAAAGTCATCAGGTTAACCTTGGAGATGAGGAGACCCCATTGTCGATGGTCGAAATAATTTCAAAACAAATACGCAGTTGCTAAAAGCATTTCGCAATCTAATAGTGATTTCGCACTAGCATGCTATTAGTTATTAATAATTGCTGCTCTCAATCAATTCAATTACTTTCCATAGTCAAAGTCATTAGCGTTGTTGCCCTTGGCTCCGAGTTTCCGAGAGTCGTAAGCAGTGTTGCCAACATTTTTGGACAAAAAAAGCCGGATTGAACATAAAAAAAGCCAGAAAAAGCTGAAATATGACAAAAAAAGCTGAAAAAAAGCCGATGGCATTTAACATGTTTAAGTGCCTGTTTACTTTATATCTGTAGGCTATGATTCAACAAAAACAACTTAGAATAGAATTTTCAGTAATTAATTGTGTTCCAATTCTTGAAAAACGTCATCGATACCAACCAGATCGTCTGGACTTTTGTATGCTTCCAAAGTTTCTACTGAACGTAGGAATTTCTATGGGAGATTATAGTCGAAACAGCATTTTTTGTGTCTCCGTAGTCCAAATTTGAAAACATTATAATAATTAATTGTCTTGTAAATTAATATTGGAGCGAACTAAAAATTACCTTATACGCAAAATGGCATTTAACGTCTCAATATTTAGCCTATTTCTGATTTTTGTTTTGACGACGTTCATTTGGCTAAATACTCTCTCATTTTCTGCATTACACCAGGGTAAAGAAAGTTTTTGTCGGTAGTTTAACAAAATTAAGTTTGTTAACCTGCACAACTCCACCAACAGCACTTGCATGTTTTTTGGTATTGGCATGTGCCCGAATATCGGAAAATTTTGCAGTAAAACTGCATTTGCAATAGCTGCAAAACACGCGTGATGTATTTGTCACATCTTTTCGCAACCATTCTTTAAACTCCCGATGCTAAAGCCAATTTTCACGAACTTTATGCTTATAGGTTTCTTTAGGCATATTGTGTGATTTACCGCGCTCTTTTGTTGTGTGGTTAGAGATGTGATAAAAATTCTCAGTGTTGGAAAACAATGCAGCTGATAATCGATAGGCAAAATCGAAAATTACTTGCAGAGCTGCCATTTAAAAAAAAAAATCGAAAAAAAATCCAATCCAAACAAAAAAAAGCTAGATTTCCCGCCGCCCGCTGTTTTCAATTTTTACCCGCTAAGGAACGTGAAAAAAAGCCAGATCTGACGGGAAAAAAGCTGAGTTGGCAACACTGGTCGTAAGTGATGTTTTTAAACGTAAAGCATCCATACTTGTAATTTACATAAGTTTTTATGTCTTTTATAAATTGGAAAATGCATTTATGACGTCACTGACTCAATAGCTGACCATTCCATGCCCCTGCAGGGCAAAGTTTACTTAATCGTTTGATGTACCGTTCCATCAATACATGTACAAGCCATTTATCAGGTGTCCGAGTACGTGTAATTATTTATATGCATGCATGATAAGGCGGCGTTTTGTATCCAACAACTGCTTAGTATCAATGTCTTGATAATAGCGGTGTTCTTATCAGTTTTGGTTTTTTGTCCCTGTACTTCAAAAAAGTAGAAGGGGTCTTTTAAGTTTGTCAAATAATATGTGCGTGACAAAAGGAGACGTAGTAGACTCCATAAAGTATATATATTCTTGATTAGCATCAACAGCCGAGTCGATATATACACCTAGATGCTTGCTTTATTCTTATAATTGATAAATTCAAACCCGTCTCTTCCTTGAACGTCTCACCACACAGTTACACCCAATCAAATTGAACGCTTGTACTCGCGTTTCACATCGCTGGATCGGAACGACTGCGGAACCCTCTCTCGGGAGGATCTAATGCGTATACCGGAGTTGGCCATCAATCCTCTATGCGAACGGATTGTGCACTCCTTCTTTGCTGAGAGCACCGATGATCGAGTCAACTTTCGCCAATTTATGAATGTGCTGGCCCATTTCAGGCCACTGCGTGATAACAAGCAAAGCAAGCTGAACAGTCGTGAGGACAAGTTGAAATTTGCTTTTAAGATGTATGACCTGGATGATGACGGCGTTATTAGCAGGGATGAGTTGCTATCCATTCTGCATATGATGGTGGGTGCAAACATTAGCCAGGATCAGTTGATGAGTATTGCGGAAAGGACCATTCTGGAGGCGGATCTTGGCTGTTTTGGCAAGATAACGTTTGAGGACTTTAGCAAAGCGCTGGAGCGCACCGATGTCGACCAGAAGATGTCCATAAGGTTTCTCAATTAAGACCCCAATGTGTAGGAAAAACTTTTTAGTCACTGTGTACCAAATAGTTTAGTCAAAATAATGTAAACAAGACCCCGAGGCATTAACTTGTAATACGAGTTGTAGTATATGAACTATATGTAGATGTATGCAGATATTAATTGTTGCTTTGCTTTTACGCTAGTTTTAAACTTGCAGTTTAATTAATTGTATTAAATTATGGATTGCCGCTTTCATTCCGTTTTAACGTGAAATTTACGCATTTGTCAATGGCCAGAAATCTATTGATTTACTTTACTTAACCAACTGCTCTTTGTTTTTAGTTGCATGAAATAAAAAAACACTGTAAATACTGATGTATGAATGTAGTTTAGTTTTATTGTATTTTCAGGCGATCAATTGGAATCTATATATGTGGTTAATGTATGTGACTAAGTATGTAATTGCCTTTGCGCAAGTTCTTAACTCTCCAGGCGCATGCAACGACTTTTTTCCATTAATATACCACTTATGTGGTCGAGGAGACGGCCAGTTTCTTCAGATGCTCCATGAACAGCTGCAGTGATACGTCATCCGTGAGCACGGGAGCACCGCCATCCTGTCAAAGAAACGAGATTGTGTTAGCCAACTGGGAGTGGGATTGGGTGCAGTTAAATGGGAATCGCTTAAGCGGAACACCGACACCAAGAGCAAAAAGAGGAGTAAAAGCAAGGCAGCTTAGAACTAAACCCAAATTCAATATATTGAACAAAAAAGTTTACTACCGTCGTCTGACCAATGGGCGGCTGGGCGTGGTAACAACAACAACAACGAGAACGAACGAAGGGGGACACAATGATATAAGTAAAACAAAAACAAAACGTAATTTTTGAAAAGTTGAGAAAAAATGAACAAGTTTTCTAAAGATAAGAGTTGTTGTTGTTAATGTTGAGTTGAGACGTACCTGACCATAGGCATACATATTGTTGTGCGTCTGCGAGGGATTGACCTTGGATAGCAAGAAACGAGCCTGTGATCCACCATGCTCGGTGTCAATGTAACGTGGCATAGGGAAACGTGTCTGCAGAATTTCCTGGGCATCATCGACAGGCGCCTGCAGCAGTTGCTTAAAGTTCTCATACTCGGGCATATCCTGATACTTTAAGGCACGCCATTGGGCAATGGTCTCGCCATGATAGATGAGTATCTGGAAGAAGGTGTCCATCAGCAGTATGCGATCTGCTTGAATCGAGGCAGTGTCAAGCAGCACCGGCTCCGGTGGTCCATTAAACGAATAGCTATAAAGTATGGGCTGTATCATGATCAGGGACTGGGTGAGGTCCTCGCGCATTAGCATGTGTCGATAGAATGTGGTCTCGTCGGGCGAATTGTTGAAGACCTGCAGGAACTGCGAACGGCGCAGGTGATACATGAACTGCGGAAACAAACTAAAGTTCTGTGACAGCCTGAAACTATTCGGATCGTCCTTAGAGTACTCGCCAAACTTTTGGCACTGCAAAGAAACCAAAAAAAAACAAGAAGCAAATAAATGAAATGAAATGAAATTCACAAATTGCAAGCGCTCCTACCAAACGGATCAGCTGACGATCCACCCAGCGCAATATATCAGGTCCTTCATCCGTCTCGGCACGATAGACAACCATGCGGGCCATAAGGACAGCGGCAGCCTCTTGATCAAAACCGGCGCTTATATGATGCACATTGGAGGTGGCGTCTGCCCAACTGTATAAAAAATAAATGTAAATTAAATGATCATATATTAATTCAAATGTCGACACTTACTTTCTGGCCAGGGTGGTGACACGTATGCGCCGCTGACCGCTTGCATGTTGATACTGTGTAATGAATTGTATGCATCCACGTCCACCTTGTGGTATGGGCGCCGCATGCTGATTAACAACTTCAAAGAAATAAGCAACCGTAGAGCTTGGATTGAGCGTACATAGTTTCCACTGCACCGTATTGCCCATGCCGATCTCCACATCCGACACCGACGGGCTTTTCACATTCAGCGACACACACGAGCCGATGCCGCCAGAGATTTTCAGCTCGCGCGAGCACTTCACCTCCAAGGTGGCATTAAATGCCATCTTTAGATCGTTGCGACTGTCGCGCGCAAACACGCGCTGGAATGTTTGCTTGAAGAGAGATGAATTAAACGAATCACCCATGACCATGTGGCCACCTGTGGAGTTGCACAGCTGCTTCATCTCCATGAGGCCAGTTTGGTCAAGGGCACACGAGTATATATCGATGCTATGACCATTGGTGGCGGCGCGCAGCGCCAATGCATCATAATGCTTGATCGCCTTCTTCATAAACTTGACATTGTCCTTGTGTATATCGTGATGGGATCGAATGGGATGCTTCAGCTCATCGTCGACCACTTGGCCGGGGCCCTGGGAGCAAGGACCACCGACAAATGTCATAATGCGACCACCCGTATTTGGGTATGTGCACTCCAGCAGGCCCACTGCAATCGAGAGAGCAGCGCCCGTGGAGCGCAGATAGCGCTTGCCCTGCGGCACCGGCCAAGGATCACGCTGCAGCTCACTTAGCAAATCACCCAGAGCAGTATCGCACTGGCTGATCGGCTGCAGGAAGCGATGTGCCGGCGGCACATGTGCTCCTGCCCCACCGACCCCTCCTGGTGCACCACCGGGCATCTGACCCGGCTGATTCGGTTGCTGATGTGGTGTTGGAGCCACACCACGTCCAATGCCAAGCATATCTTGAACCTGCTTAGCAGTCAGATCCTTTGTGCCACGAAACACGTAACTCTTGGAGCAGCCATCAGTTCCCAGTTCATGAACTTGAATCATTTTACCAAATGTAATAAGGCCCACCAATGCATTGGGCGGCAACAGACTCAGCGACATCTGCAGGGAATCCTTTAGAGCGTCCAGCTCCTCTTCATCCATACAAGTATCCACCAAGAATATAAATACGGGTGGCATTGTAGGTGCCCTAGTAATGGTGTACTCGATCGTACTGAATCCAGGTATCAGCTCAGCTGGCTGATGCTGCTCAGAGATGGCTGCATATTGCGGTGGAAACTAAAATTTCCGGTGTGAATCACAGAGTCGAAAATACATTTCATATACATATATTTTTTCTACTTACGGGATTGCGTTGAAAGCAAAAATTGCAGACCCAGAGCTTGGCTCTATAGTCAACCTGACACAGGGGATTGAGTATAGCCCGACAGTTGCTTCGTGTGCACAACACAGGCTCATATTGTATCGGTGGCAGGTCCGGGCGTTCCTTAAGTGGTTGATAGAGACACGCAAGCGGAACAACCAATCGGCTGGCATCGATGCGACTTGAAGGCCACACATTCCATGTTAAACGCACACCGTCACGATCCTCATTTTGCTGGATGAACTCCTCATAGGTAGTCATCGTTTAAAAGCCTTAAATGGCAATTTAACTGCGTTTATTAAGCTAAAATTAATTTAACTCAAGCAAGTCTTATTGGAAAAATCGTTTGGCCAGGCCACGTCACGGATTTGACAGTTGGCTGCGTAGCAGGCAGCTTATTAACGTGTACACGCTGTTGACATGCAAACAAAATAATTTCGTTGTTTATTTTTCTTATAAATAATTCTGTCAATAATAAATTGACACACTTATTTTTGTGCTTAAAAGCTTTAAATTTTTAATATTAGTTTTCAATTAATTTAAAATAAATTAAATTAATCAACACACAATTTTCATTAAGTGGTCAGCTCTGTTCGCAAATGCAGCCCTGATGCAGCTGTTTGCTCGTCGTCGCTGTAGTATGTGTGTGTGTGTATTTTTTTAGAGTTGTTTCTAAGATGGCGACGAAAAAAACGCGTCTTATGTGAATGCAAATGCAATCATAACAACTTTAATTTTATGCTAATAAATGTGCGCTAATTTGAAACAAAACTATTGAAAAACAGTGCTGAACAAGTGCAGAATATTTTACATGTGAAATTTGGTGCGAAAGTTTTGTGAAAATGGCCACAAATATGTATCGAGTCGGAGGTGAGAAAATTTTTTCCCATACTCGCTTTTCTATCATCTTTCGTTATCGGCGCCGTCTCACTGTGTGTGCGTGTGTGTCTGTGTGTGTGTATGGGACTCCAGAGTAAGGAAATAATGAAAGTGCATTAAAATGATCAAATATTACCAAATATTTCGGCAATCGCCCGACACGTTTATTGCTGTTATCATTGCTTGATATGAAATCCGTTTTTAAAAGCGAGCTTTAACAACGTAGACGATTTTTCAACACCAGCGAAGCGGTAATGAAAAGGAACATCAAGTAACCGGTCAAGGAGAGGGGTAGGGGTTACGCGTATGGCCAACCAAATTGTCGCAGCTGCAGCAAGTGTTTTGTACAATATGTACATATGTGCATACATAAATGTTTCTGTTTCTCCGATAAGCATTAGCATGTGTATATATAAGTATGTATGTTTGTGCTGTAGGGTTGGGGATACTGATGAAATGAAATTGCATTGACAAAGCTCATTGCCGATCATAGTGTGTATGCTGTGTGTATTTGTGTAATTGAAAGTAATTCGAAATTCGTTATTTTTTCGTGCCTTGTGCTTTTGTGTTTTTGACCCATCGTGTTTTCTTATGCTAATGAGTTTGCACTTTTGGCGCAGCATCTCACGTCAAAACGAGTTTCCCTTTTTTTTCAAATAATTTTACGCACTCATTTTGCCATTGGCATTACCCCATTGCTTGCTTGCTCGCTCGCACCCATATACCTTTCCGATGACGTTATTGTTGTTGTCTTCACCTGCCCAATTGTACATCGTTCTTCTTCTTCTCACACAAATACATAAAGCAAATGAACCGAAAATGCAAACGACTAATTAAAACAATCAAAATAAATAATAAAAATTAATCTGACACATGCATAAGTTACAACTTTTACGGTATTTTCTTTATGATTGTGCTTTTGGTATCTCAGTGCACGCGTTGCCGCAGAATTTGTCTTCATCAGCGCTTTTGTTAGTCACCTTTAATAGCCAGGCACACACACACACACACACACACAGACAAACACGCGTATAATCGTACAGCAGCCCAAATGTCGTCGCAGGCTATGGCGACACTTTCTTTTTCATCTTTTTTTTACATCAACTAAATGCAAAAGATACATTTTCCTTTTATTTTATGCCTGCCTTGAGTTGCCGCTTGATCGCTGCTCTTTTTTTTCTTTTCTGTCGTTTTCTCTCTATCTCTCTCTTCTATCAGCTTTCGTTGCTTCTGCTGCTGTTGCCGTGGTCAAAACTCAAGCAACGGTTTCTGCGACAGGTTCCGCACCGTCGCTGCCTGTGGATGTTGTTGTTTCTGTTTTGCTCGATGGATGGATGCCCACATTTGTATTTAATTGAGCAACGCGCATACTTTTCATTGTACTGTAGTCGCAATTGAGCGGCGTGCCACTAGCAGGGAATAAACTGTGATTTTACAGTCATAAGCATAAACAGTGACTTGCATATAGCACTAGTATTGAATTGATGATCTATTTAAACCAGCGACTGTTTTTTAATTTAAAAAAACAATACACTTTTATTCGCTTCGAAAAAACGAGAAAAAGACAAAAATTCTTCTTTAAGGATAATCTTAGCATTTTCCCCGATTTTTATTTTAAAAATTTCAAAATTTTGATTAGTTTTGAGTAGTACTTTACAAGTCTACCAATAATTATTATTTTTGAACAAAATTTAACTCAAGAAATTATTTTTTTTTATGGGCTTTATTCCCATAATCAAATATTATCATTATTTTGTAATTTTTATAACAAAACTTGTAATGATTAATGAATTTACTAAACATTATAACCAACTCAAGGATTAGAAGACGCTGTTATTATTAAAGTATAGTTATCTGTTTATTACATACGCATTCGTTAAGATAGCACAGTCACAGTTAACCTTATTTTTACTCATCTCTAATATCTGTAGTCTGCATACATTTATGAGTATGCATGTGTGGATGTTCGAGTATTGGATGTATGTGTGCGTGTGTGTATGTGCGTGTTAGTATGTGTTTACCTGTACTTTTGGCTTAAATGAATGCGTTTGCTTCCATTTCGGTTTGATAATGAATGATTTGCAGTCAGATGGGACTGCAATTATTCTTCCACGGCAGCAGCACTTCATATTTCAACCGTAATTGTTATTCAATAATGCAACACGCTTTTTGCAGACTACGTCTACGTTGAGACAACGCCGAATAGTCCCTTCCTGATACGACGCATCGAGGAGTTGAATAAAAACCAAACCGGCAATGTGGAGGCAAAGGTCATGTGTTTCTACCGGCGTCGTGATCTACCCAACCCACTTGTACAACTGGCGGATAAGCATCAACGTAAGTACAACTAAATAAACGCACATCACTTCAAGTTTGTATATTCATAAGTTTTTGGAAAGTCAAGTGAGGTTATGTTACGAATTGTAACGGTCGCGGCCTTCGAATAAGTCAAACACCAGACCTACCCCCCATCCCCTCCCCACAAACAGATCCTGAGCACATTTTCACCACAAAAACCAAAGCTCAGTCGAAGTCTCATGGTTGGGCGGAATACACCATGCGCCGAAACCAAAAACCCCACCACATCCCCCAGCATATGCCAGTGTGCAATGTGTCAAAGCTTGTCCCACCCCAACACACATACACCTACACACCCACTTAGCAGCAGCAACAAAAACAACAACAAGAAGAACGACAATAAGAGAAGCCGACATCAAGAGCAACAAGAACCGCAATGACAACAACTGTAAAGCATACAACCAAAGCAAAGAGTAAACGGAATCCGAGCATCCGTATCTACAACAACAACAACAGCAACAACATGAGCACATAAGCATAATATGTGTAGAGCTGCACTGTACTTCGATGTTGTTGGTGTTGTTACCGTTTTTCGGTTGATGCCAGGCGGCGCCAGCCTCAATGTGGGAATACTAGGCAGCAGTAGGTAGACTGGCTGTCTACCTCTGTGCTTCTCTATCTCTCTCCACTCCACTTTTCTCTCTCTCTCTTTCTCTCTCTCTCCCTGTGTATGTGAACGAACATTTTCATGAGTCCTGGTAACTGCAGAAGCATCGGAAGGAGCCGCGCTTTGCATTCATGTATACATACACAGAGAGACAGGGAACCCAACTAGCAGTCATCATCATGGACAGAACATTCGCTGTATCTTCCTCCCAAAAAAGCGAGTACGTACATACATACATACAACCCCCAACCAGTGGGGTTGGTTGGCCCACTCGATTTCGATACGTGACCCAACGAAAATGCGTTTTTCCCCTTCTTCTCCCCCCATCTCATGTTGTGTCGACAATGCCCATTAATGGAACCCTTCGTCGCACGCCCCACCCCGTTGATTTTTTTTTTTTTTTTGGACTTGGCTGGTTGATGTTGCTCCTTATTTTTGGAGTCGTGTGCAAATTCTTTCGGCGTGCGCTGCCTGTTTGCAGCCTAGCTGCTAATCATTCATTTAAAAATTAGCACACCGACTATACCACAAATAGTATATCAAGCGTGTCAAGAAACGAAAATAAAAAAAAAAGAGACAAACAAAAAACAAAAAGCTGAACACTGGCCACGACAACAGTTCGAGCATAAAACAAGAAAGAAAAAAATAACTGAAATATGCGAGGTAGAGCAAAGATAGAGGAAGAGGCAGAGACAGACAACGCACACTCCTCCATCTAGCAACCCCTGCCCGCACTTGCCAGACTTTATGTTTCCTATCTATGGCCACCAAACAGTTGCGCACCCTCCCTCCCCCTTAACTGACTTTGTGCTGCTACTGCTTCTTTTTCTTCTTCTGCTATACACCTACGCTCTTGTAATGCACCCACATTCTTAAGAGGAAGGGGTGGTGGGTTGGATGGTTGGATGGTTGGATGGTTGGTTGCCTCATTTGGTTTGAGCTTTGCTCGAACTCCTCAAGAAGCAGCAGCCACCACCCAAACGCCCTCCCCTCTCCAACCAAACCAAACTAACCCACCCGTTACCATCCCTTCGTGGCTTGTGTGGCGGGTATTAAAAATAAATTCAAAAAGTTTTGTATTTATTTTGTTGGGCTTTCGTTGGGCAAACGCGACATCTTTTAGTGAAATTACTTTTCGTACTTAACCTCACTTTAAACGCGCTGCCAACTTGTTTGCAGCTTTTAGTCAATTTAATGAAGCTTCGCTTGTTAACATTCATTCACATATATGTAAACCATGTAAATATTATATATGCATATGTATATTTGTAAAATCAACATTTCCCACAATCACCTTCCCACACATTGAAAACAACTTGATGATGCAGTGGCAACCGCCGAGGACTCACCGCTGGCAACGAAACTGAAGAAAACCTGGCTTAGAACACCCGTGGGCGAGGAGCAGGCGGCGCAAGCTGTGCTCGATCCCTCAATAGGTACAAACTGGCAAAGCAGTTATTATTTACATAAAAAAAGAACCATAAATTTAAATCATTCATTCGTACGTTGAACGTAGTTAAAAAGTTCTATTGGGAATGCAATTTCTTACATTCTTCCATTACAACATTTTCATTTCACCAACTTTTAATTTACCTAATATTTATGTATTGTAATATTCTCTTATTTTATTGCTGTTATACTTAGTAGTAGAGCAAACTTGGTACTGACTTGGACTATGTTCATGAACTAAATACTTATTTTGCAAAATACAGTGAAACCTCTCTTGGGCGGACACTCATGGTCGCCCAATTTGTGTCCGCTCAAGGGGAGTGTCCGCCTATAGGAATATTTTTTTTTACTACTGCGTCTTAAAAAAATAATTATTTTTGGTTTGTCGAGCGTTCTTTAATTTCTTCTCTAATACGCAGGACTGCAAATGGCTTTCCAAATGTTATACTTATTCAAACGCTTTATAGTCATTTTGAACTCATATTTTTAATTTTTTAATTGTGGTCATCACCTTATCATTCGAATTTATTGGGTCAGGATAATAGTCAGGCTCTTCCGGTTCTTCTTCGGATTCCGAATTATCATTGTTTCCGCCCACTTCTAATTTTTATGACAAAACTAGCTCGTTTTTAAGAAATTCGTGTCCCGCCAAAAGAGGTTTTCGTTCGTTTTTGTCCTTTTTTTAGTGTCCGCGTCCGCTCAAGAGAGTGTCCGCTCAATAGAGGCAAAATTGGTCTGAAAACCCCACCAAAACCAACGTCCCCGAAAAAGTGTCCGCACAAGGGGGTGTCCGCCTATTAGAGGTGTCCGCTAAGGGAGTTTTCACTGTATATAAATTTTTAACCACAAATTAAATTTATTTTAATTAAATTAATATACTTGAATTAAAAATAGGAATCAATTTTTTTTAATTATAGTCAAACTATGATCACTTCACATAAAAACTTAACGAAATTAAAGTTAACAAGATAAATCTAAATCTGGGGTAAATAAAATAGGAACAAAAGTAAAAAAAAATACATTTTCTTGTACAATATTTTTGTATGTTCATGGGCGTATTGAGGTCAGTGCCATTCTATAATGTAGTTTAGATATGAACGTCAAATTGGTCATGCAATGGTTGATTGGCTCTAAACTTATCCCTAATAGTTCCTAGTGCTCGTATGTAACACATTTGGAGCAAGTGGAATGCACTTATTTATAAATATTTGAATACGTTTGATTGCAGCTGCACTCGAAGAGGAACGCACCAGCCCAACACAAGCGTCCGCCGGCGCAGCCACCGGCAATTCCAGCACCAACAACAATACTAACAATAATAACAATAACAGCGCTGCAAGCGGCGCTGCTGGTGGAGATGGAGAGAAAAGTGAAGCGTTAACCAGCAAACAGCGATACCAGATTAAACATCGCGAATTGTTTTTATCGCGACAAGTTGAGTCGATACCCGCCACACAAATCCGAGGGAAGTGCTCCGTCACTCTGCTCAACGAGACGGAGTCATTACAAAGCTATCTCAATAAAGACGTGAGTTGTAGTGTCGTAGGAATCGAAATTGCATTATTTGTAAGCCTATATTAATTTTAATTTTATGCTTTTGGTTTACAGGACACATTCTTCTACTGTTTGGTCTTCGATCCGAATCAAAAAACGTTGCTCGCCGACAAAGGTGAGATACGTGTCGGCAGTCGCTATCAGTGTGATATACCCGCCAAGCTAAAAGACACCGCCACAGATGAGCGCAAGCTGGACGAGCTGGAGTCACTTGTGTGGACGCCGGAGCATAGTTTGACCGATCGTAAGATCGATCAGTTTCTTGTGGTCTCGCGTTCAATTGGCACCTTTGCCCGCGCCCTCGACTGCAGCAGTTCGGTGAAGCAACCCTCATTACACATGTCTGCCGCGGCCGCCAGTCGAGACATCACCCTGGTGAGCAACACACTAACCAAATGTACTTATGATAACCTCGCTAATGATGGTGACTCTTTCTTGATTCTAGTTTCACGCCATGGACATTCTGCACAAGCACGACTATTCAATTGAGGAGGCCATGTCCTCCCTAGTTCCTTCCACTGGGCCAGTACTCTGTCGCGATGAAATCGAAGATTGGAGCGCATCGGAAGCCAATCTCTTCGAGGAGGCCTTAGATAAATATGGCAAAGACTTCAATGACATACGACAAGATTTTGTAAGTCAAGTGTACAATAACTTACAATATTTTATATACATAGATTCTAAAAGCTAAAGTTTAATCTATTGATCCCATTTGTAACTGAACTGAATCTTTATATGAATCAAACCCATTTGGGATTAACAAAATATTAATAAATTTTAGAAATGGTTGTACTTTAATGTTAACTATTTTGTTATTCTTACATTTTAGCTGCCATGGAAAACGCTTAAACAAATCATTGAATACTACTATATGTGGAAGACCACCGATCGATATGTGCAGCAGAAGCGCGTAAAAGCTGTCGAGGCGGAACTCAAGCTCAAACAGGTCTATATACCGCAATATAATAACAATGGCAAAGGCAACAGTGCCAGCGTGAAGGCGGGCAGCGGCGGTGGTCAAGGTGGCATTTATAATGGCACCACCAATGGTGGTGCCGACTTATCCAACAATGGCAAACCGTGTGAATCGTGCGGGATAACAAAATCATCACAGGTAAGACCTTTGATTTTACAATTTCTGATTTGCACTTATAAATGTTTTAACTATATTTTCGCAGTGGAACTCCTTTAGCAATGGTCATTTGGCGTGTCGCCTTTGTCAGAGTTGTTGGGACTATTGGCGAAAGTACGGCAGTATGAAATCGGCGCATAAGGGCGATGCAAACGATGGGGAGGCTAAGAAGAAAGCGGCTATAGCTGTGGCGCCAGCAGCAGCATTAGCAGCCACAGGTGCCACAACTGTGGTGGATCTTAACGATGATGAAAAAGTCAGTGATCTTAGTAATCGTCAATTGCACAGGTATAGCTTTTCGATAAATTCTTTAAAGTACATACATTTATTAATCGAATAACGTATTGCAGGTGTTCCATTGTCAACTGCGGAAAAGAGTTCAAGCTGAAGACCCACCTGGCACGCCACTACGCGCAAGCACATGGTATCGCAATCAGCTCAGGCTCACCGCGACCAATAATGAAGACGCGTACTGCCTTCTATTTGCACACGAATCCTATGACGCGTGTGGCGCGCGTTGTCTGTCGGAGCATTGTGAAGCCCAAGAAGGCGGCGAGACAGAGCGCATATGCCATCAATGCGCTGCTGGTCAAGCAGGAATGTAAGTTATTTTTGTTAAAAATAATATACATAAATCTTAATTCAATTAAATTACGTTTATTGATTTAGTTACGAATCGTATTAGCGGCAAATCGCAAGCGGAGATCAAAAAGATGCTTTTGCTCAAGCCGAAAGATCGTGGCAGCGTCACAAAAATTGCTAATCGTTTGGGTGCGCCTGGCAGCGGTCCACACGAATGGTTAGTGCTAACGCCCAAGGATAAAATGCCGCAACCCGTTGTTGTCTCATTCCCAAAGCCGCCCAAAGCCGCAGACGGAAGTTTAGTCTACGAGCGCGTGCCCAATAAGACACCCGATGTTGTCGCAGTACCCGTTGCGACTGACAAAGAGCTATCCATAATTCCAGCGCAAGCAACGTCTACGATACGCAAGCGTGCCCACGAAGAACAGCAACTTAATGGTACCGAAGGTGAGCACAAGACTATATATACTTCTGTGCGTAGATTAACTGACTAAATGGATTATTCTAATTACAGTAACCATTGTGCCCAGCGGTCCACCTGCCAAACGTCCTAACAAGGATCCCATGCCTTCGCATTGCCCCAGTCCGGAGCAATTTGCTGCTATGATGGCAGCATCGGGTCAGCCGCTCTCCAGACATCACGTAAGTCTATCATATTTGTTGCTACGGCCATCCACTAATTGAATTCTTACAGCTCAACGGCAAGCAGAAGATTGCGCAAATGGCACGCGGTGGCAACGGACGCAAACAGGTAATTAGTTGGATGGATGCACCGGACGATGTTTACTTTAGAGCCACAGATGTACACAAGTGAGTCATATTTATAAATATTTATTTAGTTGATATATCCTATCTTAAACCATTTCTTTGTAATAGAAAAACACGAAAAATACTCTCAGCTGTGGATCTGCGTCGTGCAGCGCGCAAACCATGGCGCACACTGCCCATAAAGTCAATGGCCCCTGAGCCGAGCAGCAAACCTATTGAATCACAAATCGTTATACTGGACTGACCGTCGACGGCCGAAACATCAGCGAAAATAACTGCAGCATCAGCAGCAACAGCAGCGGCAAAGTTGCTGTCATATTCAGCCAACAGATTCGAACAGCAGCAGCAGCAACAGCATCCGCCATTTCCATATACAATGGATGCATTGCTAAACTAGTGACCCAGATTCTGTCTTTTAGTGGCTTGCCATGTACATACAATACATACATCTAAACACCCCGCATGCATACATACAGACCCCAAAACAAACCTACATATTTACATATACATACATACATCTAGTGTAGGCAAGAGTTACAGCATCACTATATGACGTTGGTTCCCATTTCACTAACAGAAAACCAACCACTGACAGCAACAACAACAACAACAAACAAGAAAAACCACTTTACTAGCGCTTAAATAGATGTCTTCTTTAAAAAAACAAATAGTAAGATAATAAGTGTTAAGATCTAAAGCAATAGTAAACACAACGCAAAACAAATCAAATATTTATTAATTTTATATAATTTTACAAATTTTACAAATTTTAAAATCTCAGTATACCGTACACAAAAATCAACCACACTGCGACTTTATTGAGCATGCATGAAACTCTAGGAATATGTTCATTGATTTTAAATTAGTTTTTGTGTTGTAGGCATTTTTTAAATTAAATTTATTTGCTATGTCAATTTTATTTTTCATACGCGTGTATGTAATTTGTGTTTTTAATGTGTTTTCTTTTTTTTTAAAGTGTAACTTCTGCAATTCGCCTTCAGGTTCCACCAAAATATTGCAAAATTGTTATGCAAATGTTGGTCGCAAGCTAGCTAAAACCAGATACGTAAATTTGAAATTCAAAGGCCTCCGTAGTTTTGAAATATTTTTCACTCGAAATTTGAAAATGCAAATAACAGACGAAGGATATTTTGAAATTGATTTAATGCTTTAAGTATCAAAAGAAATTTGAAAACTAACCTTGTTAATAAATGTGACGTGCAAGATTTTTAAAAAATATTAATTATACGCTGTAACTAAAAATGGTTAACTACCACAAATTGTACAGTAATAAAGTTTATAACTTCGAATACAGTTTATTTTCATAATTTATATACAAATTTCCAAATTAATACTTTAAAAGCAATTCATGATAAACACATAGACAGAGATACCCATACAAACACACACACACAAATAGAGCATATTATTTAAGCCTATAAATTCATAAATAAGAAACTAAACCACATAACATACATTTATAAATGTATTGAGCATAATATGATACCATTATAACATAATTAATTTTGCAAATGACAAGAAATATAAAATTCAAAAGTAGAGAAGCATTGAGAACCCAAATGAAAAGAAATGAAATAAAAAAAATCAGCAACAATAACATTTATAAATATTGATTATAAAACAAATTCTAATTGTAAGCCAATCTATGTATTTTTAACTTAACAATTTAAGTAATTTTGTAAAATAAAAAATTCTTTAAATTAAAAAATTTAAGTAAATACACAAAATGAATGAAACCAGCAACAAATATGTCAGAAAAACGACCACAACAATATGTTTGTTTAGAATTATAAAATGCAAGCGCGTGTGCATGCTGAATATAGTAAAAAGTAAACCGAAAGTCAAGCAACAGAAGCAAATCAAACAGAGCTATATACATTATTATATATACATACCTATATATATATATCTATATATACAGTATAACAGAACAAAATCTGCGAATTGCACGATTACAATACGCATATACATTTTTACAAAGTAGGAAGAAAGTACGCTGGCAATTTGATGGGGAGGGAGGGGGCAAGAAACCGAAAAGTTTTCCAAATAAAGTTTTAAAACTAAAAATTTTCCTAAAAAGAAAAGAGTATTTATGTAACAAAGTTTTTATTCTCATACATGACGATAACCACTTTACAAAACTCTAAATGTACAAATTAATAGTATCTATTCTTCTCTGTAGCTCGCAATACAGAGGGAGGCGTTGGTTCCGCCAAAGCCAAAGGAATTTTTCAGGGCAATGCGTCGAGATTGATCTTCAGACCATTTGCATGTACTTTTTACCACATTGACATCCACATCCAAGTTATCAACGTTTATTGAAGGTGGTAATTGGTTTTCCGCACAGGCGTGCGCCACAAAAAGAGCTTCCAGATTGCCAGAAGAGCCAAGTAGATGACCATGAGCGCCCTTCGTGGAGGACACAAACACATTTGATTTATGATCGCCAAAGACGCGTCCAATCGCATGTGCTTCAATGCGATCTCCGGTGGGCGTTGATGTGGCATGGGCATTAACATAGGTAATATCCTGCGGTGTTAAGCCTGCATCGGCAATGGCGCGACGCATAGCTAACGTGGCACCAGCTCCATCATCGCTGGGTGACGTGATGTGATGTGCATCACCAGAAAGTCCGTAACCCAGCAGCTCAGCCAATATGGGTGCTCCACGAGCTCGTGCATGTTCCAACTCCTCCAAAAGCAACACAGCGGCGCCTTCTCCCATCACGAAGCCATCTCGCGCTTTATCAAAAGGTCGCGAGGCCGAGGCTGGGTTATCATTGAACGCAGTACTGAGTGCGCGTAACCTACAAAAGCCGGCAATCGATAGGGGGTCTATGCAAGCCTCCCCACTGCCGGCTAACATCACGTCGGCGTCGCCATAGCGTATAAAACGTAGAGCATCCCCAATGGCATGTGCACCGGTTGCGCAAGCTGTTGAAATGGAGTGATTAGGTCCTTGCAGACCATGTCGCATGCTGATATGACCACATGCCATGTTGGGCAATAGTCTCGGAACGAAATAGGGACTGACTCGATTGTATCCACGCTGAAGTTGCTGATAAGCACCATAGACCTCGGACAGATCGAACATGCCCATTCCCACGCACACACCGAAACGTTCCCTCTGCTCAGGACTCAATTCTTTAGGCTGAAGTTTTCCCGCAGCCAGTGCTTCGTCCGCAGCGATGACTGCGAATTGTGTGGCAGGACTCATAAGTTTAAGGTCACTCTTGCTTAGATGCTTATCGATCTGCAACCGATCCCTTGGTATTTGTGCAGCTACTTGGCAAGGCAGTCCCTTAAATTCAGCTCCTAGTCGGGAAATAGCAGACTCACCCGCCAACAAACGTTGCCAGGACTCGGGTGCATTATTAGCCAAGGGTGTAACGGCACCGCTACCAGTGATGACCACACGGCGGCGTGTGGCCTGTGTGGACGCTTTTCGAATTTGTGATAACAAACGCATGTTGTAATGACAAACGCAACTTGAAATTTATGCGGACAATAACAAAAAACAGCTGATGACCATTCTGGAGTTGCCACACATTCATCACTCATATGCTAGAGATGAGTGTGTTTCGTGCTTCTTACGTGTTTATGGTTTGAATATCCGCGCCAAGCGATGAACTTGGAACTGACACTTTACAGCACTTCTCTAGGCACCAGGGAATGAAACCGAAACGAATTTCGGTTACGGTTCCGGTTCCGGTACGTACCGAAACGAGTATTTCGGTAAAAGGTTCTATTTCGGTTTTGTCCTTTCGGTTCCGGTTCTCGTATCGGTCCATACCGGTACAGCGAAGTAATTTTTAAAAAATTTAAATGTAAAGAAAATCGAATTTTATCAACAAATATTTGTGTATGTATAAACGTACAAATGCATGCATTTTAGCATGTTAAGTCTGACATATAATTCGAGAAATTTCTTTATAGTGCAAAGCCATGTTCATACGAAAAATAACAAACAAATTTTTTTAAATGTACCGAAACCGTACCGGTACGAACGTTTCGGTTTTCGGTTTTTGAAAAATAATTTATTTCGGTTCCGGTTACGGTTACGGTATTTCATTTGAAACGGTTAATTTCGGTTAACGGTTCCGGTTCCGGTTACGGTTTCATTCCTTGCTAGGCACTAAACAATGTTTAGTAAACAGCACCGATCAAGGCAGTGCTATGGTTGTCCCGCTCTAACACAGTGCAAAGTGCAGCTTGCACGCTGAGCAGGTTTGTATAGGAATCCGTCACTTTTGAACCCCCAAAAAATTGTATTTAATTTTTTCGTCTTATTTCGACTAGATCCGTAAACCGTGGAATCCCCTTTAAAACAAATGGGGTCATTTAAATGAATGTATGGTGTTCATAACCTTTCGCGACGAAGCTGTATTATTTAGCTTCAATTTGGGCTTGAACTGGGCTTAAACAATCCAAATACTTTTGGGTTTCTTTTGGAGAGATGTGTGACTTTATCTTTTACATGTATGTATATGTAATTTTATCTGCAATATTATCTATATTTTTATTGCCTACGCAGAGTACGATCATGTTTGTTTTTACATGAATCAAGTGCGTTGAGAGTGTCACGTATGGTTATTTACATCTGCATGTATGTGTATTTGTACCTCGGTATAAAATACTCTCTTTGAGAATAAAAAGCCGGGCGATAACAAACATTTAAAAGCAAGTTCTCATTTATTTGCGCAGCAGTGTCTTGATGTTCTTCGAATAGAAACGACGTGTTAGAGAGAACTTAAAATGTCTGAAAAAAGTAAGATTTAATTCCTATATGTATGTTCAAAGGTAAATCAGAATAATAAACATTACTGATAAATGATATTTAACAGCTTGTTGCCATGGTCCCGGTTACGCAACTCCGTTGGATGCTATGAAAAATGGACCTCGGGAGACTCTTCTTTATACGGTGACAATTCAGCCCAATTTAGAGGAGGAGCATGGTGATTATCTATCAACAATTGACGTGGACCCTGATAGCCCCACATATTGTCAGGTAATTAAAATGGTTTTGGCTTTTAAAAGAAAACATTTTTAATAAAAGTAATAATGTCCATTATAGATTGTTCATCGCAACTTTACGAACCGAAAAGGAAACGAGCTGCACCATTCGGGTTGGAATGCATGCTCAAGCTGTTACTACGTGGACAAGAATGCCAAATCGGTGCCCAAGAGAAATCGTTTGGTGTTGCCGGCAATTAATTCCGACTTTATTTACATACTTGACGTGGCAACAGATCCACGAAAACCGGAAATCATAAAGGTGATCGATGGAGATGTACTAAAGAGCCACAATGTAACTGCTCCGCATACGACCCATTGCTTGGCTAATGGAAATATAATGATGTCGGTATTGGGCGATGCCAATGGTTACGCCAAAGGTGATTTTATCTTGTTCGACTCCGAATTCAACTGCATTGGAACCTGGACAAAAGGGGAACGAAAGGCACTATGTGGATATGATTTTTGGTATCAGCCCTATTATGATGTCATGGTTTCTACCGAATGGGAGCTCCCAATAAATTCCGACGGTTAGTAATCAAGCATCTATCCACACTTCCTTAAAGTTTTTAAGAAGTTTTCTTTATTTAGTGGCTGGAAGGACGAAGATTTAAAAGATATGACCCAGTATGGATGCAGACTCAATTTTTACAAATGGTCTACTCAAACACTGTATCAAACAATTGATCTTGGAGTTGAGGGTATCACACCATTAGAGGTTCGTTTCCTACACGACCCGAAACGCCCTGATGGATATGTTGGATGTGCCTTGAACGCAAAGGTCTTTTATTTCAAGAAAAGGTCCGATTCGGACGAGTTTGATGTTAAAAAAGTCATTGATATACCTCAAAAACTCGTTGATACTGGAAGTGGCACAGCTACAGAAATGGGGGGTATGATTTCAGATATCATAATTTCCTTGGATGATAGGTTCCTTTATGTAAATCTATGGCGTCACGGCGACGTTAGGCAATATGATATTACCAATCCAGAAGAGCCCAAGCTTACGGCTCAAGTGTTTATGGGAGGTGCTATATGCAGCGATCTTACGGATGTTATCGTGAAGGAAGATAGAGAGTTGAGTGTACGTTGAACAAAAAAAAGGAAGGGAAAATATCTACAAATATATACAAATTAAATTACTTATTACTTTACAGGAAAGACCAGCTCCTCGCTACGTTAAGGGTCGTCGTTTGGAAGGAGGTCCACAAATGATGCAGCTGTCCCTTGATGGCAAGCGCTTGTATGTCTCCTCTTCGCTTTATTCCCCCTGGGATAAACAGGTAAGCACCCCTAAAGAACGAATTGACAAGAAGAAACTATTAAATTACTTTTTATTACAGTTTTATCCCAATATGGTGTCCAAAGGTGGTCATGTGTGCCTTATTGATATCGACGTGGTCAACGGAGGTATGAAGCTTAATGAGGACTTCTTGGTTGATTTTGGAAAGGAACCATACGGGCCTAGTCTACCACATGAGATGCGCTATCCAGGAGGAGATTGTACTTCTGATATTTGGTTAGCCAACGATTCTTAAATGGCATGCGCTTCTGTTACAACCTCAATAGTGGCAATATCTATATACATATATATACATACATAACTTGAGCATATTATATTTTTTTGTTACAAAAGGTAATTGTTTTATTGATTTTATTTTTTATATTAATTGTAATTTACTATCATTTTGATCTAAAATAAGAACGGCATAACTGGCACTTTATTGATTGTGGTCAGTAATTGATCTTCGGGTAATAGCAGGATATCGCATATGCGCGAGGCACTGAAAAATTCAATCACATGAAGATTACTTTAAAATAACTTATAGAGCCAGTTTTTACGTACTTTTTGTCACAGGTGCCATCTATAAATGACCTCGCTATACTATTGACCAAATGTGCCTGCCACAGCAAGCTGTGCACTAGGTAGCCCAAGCTCGGAGGAATAAGCAGCTTACTCCAAGCTAGACGTTGCAGTCCAGTTAAAAGTTTACTCTTGGATGCATCCAGTGCACAGAACTCTTTCCACAATATTTTGATAGCAATAACCACAGAGAGCGACATAAGGGTTAAAGGTATATGGCTGACAAACCAGAAGGCACCTCCACTTAAAAATGCTGCCAATAAATTTGTATGCCTAATGTCCAGTTTGCCCGCCAGTACACATTGAATTACCTAAACAAAGATTGTGTAATATTAACCTATGTACATTTTAAAAATAATCGTGCTATGAAATCGGTCTGAATGTAAGAAAAAGTTTACTAAAAAAAACAATTTTATCTTAGTTTTAAAAATTCTTCTCAATTCTAGTGCAAGTCAATGTTAGGGCGATTTTCTTAAATACAGACTAAAATTTCTTTATGTATACTCATAGGTTGATCTTACCCTATATAGGCCCATATAGCTGATCATAAAGCTTGTAGATTTCAAGTTAATCTTTCTAATTTGGCGGCGCATCATGGCACTGAGTAAATCCAAAGCCAATCCAATGCCCAGGTAGGTGCGCAGGTCCAGTAAAGCGCCCTTGGCTCGTTGCTCCAAAGGCCACTTGCAGTAATCATCGGGCAATAGAGTCGGCTTGATGAACCAAAAACCCGAATAACCTTCTGTATGTTGCTGCCTTAGAACCACCAAGGAACACAGCATAAACACCATTGTTCGAGCTGCATGTGAATGCACCAACCCCACGTCCAGTTGTCGCAGCATGGCTTCTATGGCCTGTGGCTTATGATGAACACCAACGGCAATTAATAAAATTTGATCAAACTCACCGCATGGATTATACCGGTGGAATAAAACTCCACCACCTTGTGTGGGGCACACCAGATGATCTGGCCACCCAAGATGCAGGAGAGTAACGGTGTTAACACCCAAACAAATCGACCAGTTAGACGTCTACAGATGCATATACAGTAGAATGATGATGCGTTAATTATCGAACCAACGCTCAAAGTTTGCAAATAGTTTTTCACAATGGACCACACGCGATTTCTGCTGACTTTGTGACAATTGATAAGTATGGGAAACTGCAAATGATAGTGTATTAAGCCAGTAAATTAAAAAAATTAAATAAATAACACGAGGGATTGAACACACAAACAATAGAGGTAGATAATATTTAGCACTGGACACATGACTACGATACAGATTCCAGATGAACGCCTCGGTGCAGCTCTGATGAGGCAGACTGTGGATAATCCCTGCACAGTGCATGCTATTCAAGGGCCACTCGAAAACTTTGCTGGACGCAACCATATTTCAAACTGTTTGTCTAAGCTTTGGGCTAGACACTCGGGACCCAACCCAACCCAACCCAATCAATTCAACAGCTGCTTAGACAGCTGACAGTGCCATGGTTCAAGTCGAAGGTTAATATGCAAATAATATTGCAAGTCGTATATATGTATGTACTTGTTCTAAGTACACAAGCATAACTAGCTTGTTTGCAACTCTTTCATAATGTCTTCTTTTATTTCTCACAAATGCATTGTAAAAGTGCACTTGTATATATGTAAACAAATACTCTTTTGACTAAAATTTCTAAGCAATGAACAAAAATTGACTTCGCTTTGTAGTTTTTATTGTAGCAGCTCTTGAAAGATAAAGATAATACAATTAAAAAGTAAAGCTTCGTTTTGCATTTAAAATTAATGTGAAGAATTGCATTTTTTTGGCTTTAAATTTCATATAAAATTATTGCTATTATTTTTTTAGTTATTCAACAAATACATAGTTCTAAAAAGAAAATCAATGTCGAAGAGAACTGCTGTTTTTTTAACATCATGTTGAATGGATAAGTTTTATTATCTTTTATTTTTTAAATTCGCTAAGATCCGCAAAGACTGAAGAAGCCTTTTAAGAACATCCATCATTCAAAACGTATCAGACTCGATTTATACCAAGTCCATCTGTTGCAAGCGTTTTCTGATGTTGCTGGCGCTGAGTTAAAGAAAGATTATAAATATCTTAAAAATACGTTAAAGCGGAACCTTTAACCGAAATGAACCGTTTTCAGTACCGAAACTGAAACCAAACCTAAACAAAATCATTTTGTTCCAGTTCCGGTCCAAATCGGTACTGCAAATTACAAAATTTGAAAAGTTTCGGAACCGAAAGGAAGAATTCGAAATAGAACCTTGTACCGAAGTACTCTTTTCGGTAAGTACCGGAACCGGATACGATATTTGTTTCAGTTTGATTCCCTGATCATAACAGGTTAATTTGTTTATGAGGAACTTACTAGTTGGCCGTTGTGCTGTCAACAATGATTCCCGTAAGGCCACTAACCTTATGTGGTTGGAACACGTAGGTGTGGATGAGATAGGCCAGTGAAAATGGAAATATCAAGTCACTATATCCAAACCGTTTCCTTGTGCTGCCGTTGTACTTGCCCCAAAGTGCACGACCTGCTTCTAACAGGGCATAACTCAAAATAGTTAGTTTCGGAAAGAAAATGTAGCTAACGCCGCCTAGAAAGCCAGCCAGGATTTGCTTCAATGGTTCGCTAACCTTTTGTTGGCCTTGCAGATAACAAAGTGTGGTCTAAAGAAGAAAAAATGGAAAATTCGACGCAACTCGGGAGAGATCTAAATGTTACCCGATAGATGCCTGCGTAACATCCAAGCCAAGCCATGGACTCCAATCGCAGGTGCTTCAATTGCCAGTGTCCACTTTTGACGCAGCTAATCAACGCCTTAAATATGTCCAAGGCCAGTCCAATAAGCAAATACTTACGCATGCCCTGGAGCACATACAGAGACGAATTAGATACATCTTTTGAATAGATGGATTCAGATTTTAGAAACCAGATACTGTTATGCCAATGTCGTTCCTTGCCCAACATAATTGCAGAGCTGCAGCCCATAAAGATTAACGTTTGCAAAGTTAATGAGGAACTCACAGATTTGGTCAATATATTGCCACGTTGCATCAATAGACTTTCTATCAACTGTCTCAAAATAAGGATTCAATTTAGGTTAGCATAGAAACTCAAGATATGCTTACTCACAGATTGAAATATTGCCGTGTGTTGCAGATATTTGGCTTGTTGAGGCAAAAATGCTTCAAAGAAGCCACCAACCAAGGCAGGTACAAACAATAATGTGTAGAATCGAAATTTTCCCAGAAGATTACTGCACATGCACAAAGATAGAATTTATATATACAGATCAATAGCTGTATGTCTTTTTTGGTCTTGGCAGTTTTTTCTCTAGCATACCGTAGTGAACACATGGATGTTGATATAAGGATCCCAGTCACCAGGCCACTGAATACCATCTGTGCGTAATACCACAACGCATCCTGAAGCAAAACCACATTGAAGCCATTCAACATGCGCCTCAGCAAATGAAGCAGAGCCATGGGCAAATAGTATTTCATATTTGACAAGGCAAAGCGATAAAGATTTTGCAAAGCTGCCCGCTGACAGCTATGAGGATGCAGTAACTCATTGCAACTACAACTGCTAAGATGCTCCACAAGGTATTTGCTCAAAGTGACCATCAAGACACGACTAAAGGGTAAGTCTAGGGCGACAACGAATTGTTAATGACTTGTTTACATTTATTCGAAAATTTCCAAATACATATTCAATTGTATTAATTAAATGTTCAACGTTTAATTGCCCATTGGAATTGGTTAGTCGCTTAGTCAACCTCTTCGACAGTAGGACCGCTGCCATTGTTAGATTGTTTGCCCTTTTGGCCCTGACCAGATCCATGCAGTTTGGACATAATGGGACCACAGACACGCTGACACTCCTTCATATGATGATCGTATTCCTCCTTCTCGGCAAGCGTATTACTATCCAACCAGGAGCTCTCCTTAGCACATGTATCCCGCACTTTGGTGCGATCGGCATCGTCAAGTTTTCCAGCAGGTGCCTCCTCCACGGCCTGTTTGCAGCCATAGATGTAACCCTCAAGAGTATTTCGGGCCATCACACGCTCCCGCTGTTGTTCATCCTCATCTTTGTACTTCTCCGCCTCAGAGAGCATGCGATCGATCTCGGCCTTGGATAGTCGTCCCTTGTCATTGGTGATTGTGATCTTCTCCGACTTGCCGGTGCTACTATCCTTGGCACTGACATTAAGAATGCCATCGGCGTTCAAATCAAAGGTCACATCGATCTTGGGCACACCACGTGGTGCTGGTGGAATTCCAGTCAGGTTGAAGGTACCCAGTAAGTTGTTGTCCTTGGTCATGGCACGTTCTCCCTCATACACTTGAATTGTAACCGCATTCTGATTGTCGCTATAAGTTGTAAATGTTTGCTGTTGCTTGCAGGGAATTCGAGAATTGCGCTCCACCAACTTGGTCATGACACCGCCAGCCGTTTCAATGCCTAGAGAAAGTGGTGCTACGTCAACCAGCAACAGATCCTGAATCTGGGAGCTGCCCACACCTGTAAGTATTGCTGCCTGGACGGCGGCGCCATAGGCAACAGCTTCATCAGGATTTATGGACAGATTGAGTTGCTTGCCACCAAAGAAGTCCTGCAGTAATTTCTGTATTTTTGGAATACGAGTGGAGCCACCAACGAGAACCACATCGTGTATTGCTTTCTTCTCCATTTTGGCATCATTCAAAGCCCGCTCCACTGGCTGAAGCGTTGACCGAAACAGATCCATATTTAACTCCTCGAAGCGTGCACGTGAAATCTTCGAGTAAAAGTCAATGCCCTCGTGAAGAGCATCAATCTCCAGGGACGCCTCTGTGCTGGAGGACAGTGTTCGCTTGGCACGCTCACAGGCTGTGCGAAGGCGACGCAGAGCACGTACATTGCTAGTAATGTTGCTCTTGTGCTTGCGCTTAAACTCCTCCACAAAATGGTTGACCAGGCGATTGTCGAAGTCCTCACCTCCCAGATGGGTATCGCCAGCGGTAGCCTTGACTTCGAACAACGAACCCTCATCAATGGTAAGTATGGATACATCAAAAGTACCACCTCCCAAATCGAATATTAAGACATTGCGTTCCCCCTTTAGATTCTTGTCCAAACCATAAGCCAAGGCAGCAGCAGTTGGCTCATTAATGATACGCAGCACATTTAGACCGGCTATGGATCCAGCATCTTTGGTGGCCTGACGCTGAGAGTCATTGAAATATGCGGGCACTGTGATGACGGCATCCTTCACCTTGGCCCCCAGATAAACCTCAGCTATTTCACGCATCTTGGTCAACACCATGGAGCTGACCTCTTCGGGAGCAAAACGTTTACATTCTCCCTTGAACTCGACCTCAATTTTTGGTTTGCCTCCATCGTTAATGACCTTGAATGGCCAATGCTTAATATCCTCTTGTATCTTTGGGTCATCGTACTTGCGTCCAATTAAACGTTTCGCATCGAAAACCGTATTCTTGGCATTAATCGCCACCTGAAAACATATAAGGTGGGCGTAAGTTTATACAATTAGTGAGCAAATGATGCTATTTTTAAGTGACCAAATGTTAGGGCGATTCCAATGTATGATGCATGTTGAATAATTTATACTATAGTATTCAAAAATATGCCACAAATAAAACATTCTTGAATGAGAGACCATGTTTTGAATGACTAAATGAGAATAATTCCATATTTATCGCGATTTTTCTATTTGGTGATTCATAGTTGCCACATTTGGTGTCGTTTGACTCACCTGATTCTTTGCCGCATCGCCAATTAGACGCTCCGTATCATTAAATCCAACATAAGACGGAGTTGTACGATTACCCTGATCGTTTGCTATGATTTCCACCTTGTTGTTCTGCCACACCCCCACACAGGAATAGGTGGTGCCCAAGTCAATGCCAATTGCCGGTGTCTTACCCATGTTTGCCTTAAAGATCCAAACGATCTACTTGCTGCTGCTGTCGCCACAAAACTAAGCCGTTCGAGCACTCAACGCCGAGATTTTAATGGTGCAACTTGCCTTGCACAGATTTTGGCCAATTCTACAAAACGAGTCGTTTTCTGTTTGTATGTACATATGTATGTATGTTTGTGAATTTGTTTTATTTGTATTTTTCACACGCCGACAATTTTGATTTGGTTTCGTGATTTGGAGATTCTGACGTTTGTTCTAGAAAGTGTTGTTGCTGACGTTTGGCGCATTGAGAAATTGAATTTGGTCAGAAATTGATGATGACTTGATTTGGCTGATAAAAATAGAAACACCGGTCAAACAAATATATCCTTGAGCACGTTATATTTGAACCATAATTGTTAATTACATATTAATAAACCGTGAAAATATTTAATTAATTAATTATATTGAAATATGGGTATAGACAATATCAAAATTTGTAAAATTTCATTTATTGTAATAATTGAAATTAGATTAGATGGAAATTTAAAAATAAATTGATAGATAACAAGCTTAGTCTAACATGAACTAAAGGGATCTTTAACGTTTTCCCTTCTTCTTTTTCTTTTGGCCATCTGGCCAGGGAAAGCCTCGAGACTTAAGCACATCCTGTAAGTGTTACTGTATTAATTATGAATAAAAGAATTGTATTCTTAACCCACCTGCACATTGTGACACACATAGTAGGCATTCTCCATAGCGGCGTCATTGAAAATGTCACAGCCAATGGATTTTCCTACACCACCCTTTTTCTTGCTGCCACCACCGCCACCATCTTTCTTTTTCTTATCATCGCCTTCACCACTGCCAGCATTGCTGGATGTAGAATCTTTACTATTCCGTTTCTTTTTACTCTTGGCGGCCATTTAAAGTTCAAACACCAAACAAGTATCAATGCTGCCGTATCGATTAAACAGTTGAAAGCGCGTGGTATTATTTCCTATGGATACAGGGATATTTTTTGGTATTATTTCAAGCCTTGAAATTCAAGGTAAACAAGCGCTGATAGGCAACCCTATAAAAACAAAAGTCGTGCTTGCAAAATAAAAACTATCGTATGCGCAGCTGACTTACGCTTTTAACAGTTAATTTAAACAAGTTCAAATGTTTGCAAAAATAATAATAATAAGCGTAGACGAATGCCGAAATGCTATATTGGCAATCATTTGTCAACTTTCAAGTATTGTTTTTTGCTTTACAAGTGCAAAAGCTAAGTGGTAAGTGAGTGGATTTCATAAACAACTTTTGTATTATATTTAATAGACTAAGTTTCTTGCAGCGCTTGATACTTTTGAGATAGTCAATTACCAAACAACTAAATACACACTGGCAGAGCATTGGCCGCAAAACCCATCCGCATCTGCAGCTGAGGACGATGCAAAACATGGTAGAGATCAGGACAACGAACAGGAAGACAGCTTTTTAAAATTCGATGACGACGACGAGGAGCCGCTAACTAGTGCCATACAGACTCTGCATGAGGGAGCTTTCTGCAGACGCAGCTTTGATGGACGCAGCGGCTACTGTATCTTGGCCTATCAGTGTTTGCATGTTATACGTGAATATCGAGTGCACGGCACTCGAATTGACATATGCACGCATCGGAACAACGTGCCGGTAATTTGTTGCCCACTAGCTGATAAGCATGTCGAAGCACAACGAATCAGTGCCACAAGTAAGTTGGTAATAACTCAAAGATAACTGCCTAATTAACCGTGACATTTGATTGTAGAGTGCCAGGAGTACAATAGCGCAGCAAGGAGTCTGCGTCTAAGCGATACTGGACGCGTCTTTTCAGGAAAACAGTGCGTGCCTAGTGTGCCCTTGATAGTGGGTGGTACGCCCACGCACCACGCTCTTTTCCCACATATGACTGCACTAGGTTGGACCCAAAGCAACAAAGACATTAAATTTGGATGCGGAGGTACGCTGGTTAGTGAACTGTATGTGCTCACGGCAGCACATTGTGCCACATCTGGTAGGTGAGTTATAAGACTTTACAAGTCCCGATTACATATTATTTATCATTTTTGCAGTAAACCACCTGACATGGTTCGACTAGGCGCACAGAAATTGAACGTGACCAGTCCCTGGCAACAGGACATTAAAATACTTATAATAATTCTGCATCCAAAGTATCGCTCATCTTCTTACTATCACGATATAGCACTACTAAAGTTGACCAAGCGTGCCCAATTGTCGGAGCGAGTGCGTCCAGCCTGTCTGTGGCAAGTGCCCGATCTGCATATCAAAATTGTGGTTGCCACTGGCTGGGGACGTACCGAGTTTCTGGGTGCCAAGTCCAACACATTACGTAAGGTGGATCTGGATATGATAAAACAGCAACGTTGTAAGCAAATTTACCGTAAGGAACGTCGCCTCCCAAATGGCATTATTGATTCTCAGTTCTGTGCTGGCCATTTGCCCGGAGGAAAGGACACATGTCAAGGCGACTCAGGTGGACCACTTCATGCTGTGTTACCAGAAAACAATTGTGTGGCATTTGTTGTGGGCATTACATCATTCGGGAAATTCTGTGCGGCTCCAAACGCACCAGGCGTATACACAAGGCTATATTCATACTTGGATTGGGTTGAAAAGATTGTATTTAAGAAACACTAGATCGGGGACACAACTGTAATCTCATCTTAATTCAATGTGGACAAATTGATAATTAATAATAATAATCGATTTCTACTGAACATGTAAGTATTTTCATACAACAAATAATTATTTTCTCGTATTAATAATTCTTATGGCACTATGTTCCAAGGCGTAAAAGTGCCCGCTTCAGGTATTTCAAGCTGAAAAGTACAAGTTATATTATAAGTAATAGCTCGATTCACTATTAAAAAAACTAACCAATTGGGTAAATTTATCCTGACATGCCATGCGAATACGCGCCGATGTAGCCGGTGCTTCCAGATTAAAATTCGCGCTTAATTTCTGATCCTTTCGAGCTGCTGCAATGGCTTCTTTGATAGCAAAAAATACGGAACTTCCTATGAACAGTGGAGGTTCGCCAACAGCCTGAAAATATGCAAAGAATGTTTTAAGAAGTGCAAGATTCATTCAGAAATTCGTTCATTACCTTTGAGGAGTAAACAGCACGTGGATTGGGTGCATTGGTCAGGACACTAACGTTAAACTCGCCGGGTATGTCCGCAAATCCGGGTAACTTATACATGCCCGGTCCACGGGAGTATAGCATACCCTGCGGAGAGTACATAAGTTCTTCTAGTGTAAACAGACCATATCCCTGCATAAATGCGCCTTCTATTTGACCAATGTCAATGGCCGGGTTGATACTAGATCCAATGTCCATTACGATGTCAGTGCTAAGCACCTGATGATCTCCAGTTAGGCAGTCAATCTCCACAACCGATACTCCCACTCCATTTGTAAAATAGTTGAAAGTTCGTGCATTGGGATTTGTTTCTGGGTGATATCCAATATCGGGCATGGCATAGAAACCAGTTGCTGAAAGGCTGACACGATCAAAATATGCCTTGTTGATCCATTCTTTCCAGGTCCCAGAAGGTAGCGCCTCCTTAATAGGCGCCAAACGCTTGTTGATCTTTTCACAAGCATCTATAACCGCCATTCCATTCAGATCTGATCCAACGCTTGCCGCCGTCGCGGAAGTGTTTGGAACTTTATCCGTGGACGTCTCCGAAATGTGTATCAGTTCAATAGGAATGCCTAACGCCCGTGCAGCACACTGTATCATCTTGGTATTCAAACCCTGACCGATCTCCACGCCACCATGGGACAACAGCACCGATCCATCGGCGTAGATGTTGATAAGGGCACCTCCTTGATTTAGATGCATTGCACCAAATGCAATTCCATACTTCGTGGGCACCAAACCAATTCCCCGTTTGCGCCAGCGGTTCTCTTCATTGAACTGGGAAATCTCTGCCTGCTTTTTGTGGTAGTTTGACTGCTCGATGCAATCCTGGAAACAACGCATAATAGGAAAGCGCTCCAATTGTTGATTGTAGTATGTGAGGTCACCAGTTTTATAAAAGTTCAGTTGCATCACATTCAGCACATCCCGGCCAACAACCCGGGCCACATCCCTAATAATGTGCTCCCCAGCGAACATGCCCTGAGGTCCACCAAATCCACGAAATGCTGTATTTGAAGGGAGATTAGTCTTGCACACCCAGCCTCCAACTCTCACATTGGGAATGCGATAGCAGTTCTCAAAATGAGTCATTGCTCGTTCCAGCACCTAAAATACAAATTTCCAGGATTATTTAAATACGCACACAAAAAAAAACCCCAATGCGTGGTGTAGGTAGGTGGTAGGTGTATACCTAGTGACGAAAACAACTCTCAAAATGTCAAAAATCAGTTTAGTGACAAAATTTGTTGGACTGACACTAGTGTACCAATCAAGATGTAAAACATAGTTTAACTTTCGGAAAAGGTACAAAGCCTTTATGCCTAAAAATAGCATACTTATCTTTAGTACTTCTAACCTTTTAAATGATGTATAGATATCTACAGTAATTGAATGGTTTGGCAACAGTTTTCAAAAACTTGAAACCTAAATCGTATACTTTTTGAACTGAAAGTCTGATTCAAGAGCTTCGTGTCACTGCGTGTGTGTTTTTGAATCGACTTTCGTCACTAGCGTGGACAGCCTTCTACAGAAATATTTACCAAAAAGGATAAATCCATTGACCATCCAGCATTGTTGTAGCATTCAATATCACAAGCCGTGATGAGGCCCTCACTGGTGAAGCCAACCTTGTACTTGAAGAGGAAGGGATGACGTGTGCCTGTGATGAGCATATCTTCATCCCGATCAAGCATGCAGCGTACGGGCCGACGAAGTCGATGGGCAGCCAAAGCTACGGGCAATGCTACCGACATGGCACGTGATTCCTTGCCACCAAATCCACCTCCAAGACGCTTGGTGCGACACACAATCCGATGGGAGGGCAAAGAGACCACATGGGACACCAGGTGTTGTACCTCTGAAGGATGTTGTGTGGAACAAAAGAGCTCGAGTTCATCACTGTCGCGGGGCACAGCCACAGCTGCATGTGTCTCCAGATAGAAATGCTCCTGACCACCCATCCGGCAGCTGCCTTCATGGACGTGATCCGCCTCGGCAAAAGCCTTCTCAACATCTCCTTTGTTAATATAGCGAGGAAAGTCGGGGAAGTAGGATTTGTGCTCTATTGCCTGCTCAATGGTGACAATGACTGGGGTAATTTCCTCGTACTCCACACGTACCAAGCGAGCAGCTCGTTGGGCCAATGTTTGGTTATCAGCGGCAATGGCACCTATAATTTGTCCAATGCAGTGGACTTCTCCGGCAGCAAAGACATACTCGTCATGAAAAATTGGACCCACCTTGTTCTCGTGCTCTGTGATATCCTTGGCGCTGAAGAAGGCGTGTACTCCTTCCATAGCCAATGCCTCGCTGGCATCTACTTTGGTTAACTTTGCCCGAGCCTTGGTGCTCAACACAAATCCCAAATATAGTTCACCATCCATGCGAGGAATATCATCTGTGTAGATAGCCTCGCCAGTGGCCTGTTTCAGGGCTGCAGCATGAACCTTTGGCTTACCAATCGGATCATGAATAGGCTGATCACTGGAAACACGCTCAAACAGTTGTGCACTACGAAGAATGGGTGTGTGAAAGCTATCCGCACCACTGATCTCAGCCTTTGGTACAGCATCAGGAGGCATAATGCCGGCGTCACAAAGCTTTCGACTGATAGCCAAGTAGGATTTAAAGAATAAACTAACCACCAAGGCCCGTCGATAGGCTATCATGCCACCCGGAGCCGATGCATCCAATGGTAACTCAGAGCACAAGTTATCCGTCACACGCTCCACCAATGCTTTATTCCATGGTTGTCCTATCATTAGCTCGGAGGATTTCGGTGCCATTACCGTTGTGGGAGCCATGCCACCAAATGCCATGTGAACACGGCGTACCACATTGGAACCCTGCTCAAAGTGGACATTGACAGCGGCATTCACGATGGCAATATCGTCGTCTCGTCTGCGCGCCTGCTTAAAAGCCACAAAATGTTGATCTGGGGTTGTCTTCTGGAAGTGGATGCCCACTAGAATCTCATGTGGCTGAATTACGTTGCGTCTGTAACCAGTAAAGAAGCCACTGCCCATGTTGACGGATCGCTTGCCATCGACTAGACTGGCCACTTCCAGACGAGCACCAGCTGCAGTCAGTACCGGGTTCATGTCAGAGATTGGACTGCCCGTCATGATGTTGCCACCAAGGCAGGCGACATTCCGTATCTGTTTGCCTGCAAAGTAATGCAACATTTCCACAGCACACTGGAAGAAGCGCGTCTGATACTCTGGGAGTTCCTCGATGCGTCGTCGTAAATAAGCATCAATATCCATAAGGCTTACGGCAGCACCAAAATAAATGCTTTCATCCGTTTCTCGCACCTCCAACAACTCGGGAATTTTGATGGGATTGATAAGCACGGGATAAAGAAAGTGTTTGAATTTGACTTCCACGCCAACCTCAGTATTACCCACAATTAGCTTGGCCGCCGGATGTTGAGCCTTCAGCTGAAGCAACTCCTGTAGAGTCGTTGGACGATACCAAGCAACACGATCGGAGCGAAAGTTGAGGCTTTCCTCGTCGTACGCCGCATTCAGTTGCAATTCCGGCGGAAAGATGGGTTCCTGACTAGGGTCGAATGGTTGAAACTCGCTGCGTTCAAAGAGTTTGTCATCAGTTAGTGGTTCATCTCCACCTGCGCATCCGTTGCCATTAACTCGACAACACTTATCACCCATACCGCATGCAAACTCTTTGGTGAACGTCTTGTATCCCTCCAGAATGGGACGATAGCCGGTGCAGCGGCACAGGTTACCTTGAAAAGCCACCTCCAGGTCGCGCATTGATGGCTGTGCTGCATTCCGTAATAACGCGTACATCGACATCACAATTCCTGGAGTACAGAAACCACATTGGGACCCATGAGCCTTGGCCAGGCGCTCCTGTGCCGGATGCAGTCGAGTCCGCGTGCTGCCAATCCCCTCCACCGTAGTCACAGCACAACCATGCATCGCACACAGTGGTGTAAGACATGCATTGACTGCCAAATGTTTTATCTGGTTGCTGCCACGATCCAGCCGAGAGATCATCACTGTGCAGGCCCCGCATCCTCCCTCGCCACAGCCTAGCTTAGTCCCACATAAACGCAAGTTGTCTCTCAGATAGGTGAGGAGTGTACATTCCGGATCGGGATTGGGATCGGTCACCTGTAATATAAATATAAACATACAGTTTGACAAATAATGTCAATCAAAAAATTGATTCTGGTTAAACCAGTCTTCCATCCCTGGTTGTGTAACGAGCTATCTGTATAGAAAAAGTTATATCCTTTGAAGGCATTTTCTTTTCTAGGTGGTAAATTATTGACCGGAGCAGTATTTTACAAACATAAAGCTAGTCAGGTTTTTCAGCTCATCCGATCTCCGATCTCTCATGGCCAGGACTCGCGAAGTGAAGGTCTTCAGTGGATCGCGTATGTTCATGAGTTGTCATAAGGAAATATGACGGTTAATACATTTTGTCCTGCTATTTCATGATAGTTTGCGGCTCTTGAAATGTTTTTTCTTTAAACCTAATAAAGACTAACTGTGTATAGAGTTAAACTTATCAATACCAATTAGTTATTATTGTAAAACAGTTCTTTATCGTTATCTTTATCTTTATGAACTTTTAAACAAACGCAAAAACAGCGTTATCAAAGAAATTAAAAAAATATCTGAAGGGTTATCTATTGCCCCCCGTTAATAATGACCTAGTATTGTGGGTCAATTGTTATCAGATCCGTATGATCAATTAACTTCATTTGTTGAGCGCTTAATTGAATGGGAATCGATATTTTATACTGTCAACCAGTGAATCAAACCAACCGAATTTCGTTTTCAATATCAGTTTTGGTTATGTTAGTTTTTCGCTTTTTGGAACTGTTCCCGGTTTTTTGTACGATTCGGCTCAAAATTATGGTATGCTTTCGGTTCACAAAAAAAGCTATAAAATAGTTAAAACGCCTTTTGTAAATATTTCATTTAAATATTATATTTTAGTAATGTTTATTTAGTTCAGTTCAGTGAAGGTAGACTACTTGTTCAAAATTTTACATTTTTTGTAGACGAAAGAAATTATTACTTTTATTAACTATATCAATTGCACCATCTCTCTCATTATTGCAAAATATAAGTATATTAACTCACTACGCGGTTAGTTTACATACATGTGTATGTATGTCATCTCTATACGACTATATAGACAGCCGTTAAGATATTTCATCTGAGTACGTTTGTTATCTTGTTTGTGTATTTGCTTAGGATGATAAAGGTGTTACTTACCTGTCTTTGTGTCTATATAGAAAAGATTATAGTTCAAGATTGCTCCTAAATATTATCTTTAGAATGTTTGCAACTTTAGACATTGCAAAACTCACTCGCTTACAATCAGTGGAATTTTCCATTTATGTAATTATTGAACATATGTATGCTAAAAAAACGATTGAATTCATTTACACAAAATATAGTTCCGAAAATATGTAAATTTTAAGCCAATTCCCATCTAGTTCTATCCGCACAAAGGCGAAAGGGACTGGCAAAGCTTCTGTTTGTAAGGTGCCAACAATTTAATTTCAATATAATATAATATAATATAATGGTAATATGAGATAACTGATAGCGTTAGTGTGGGAAGCAGTGCTTTATAAGTTATTAATAATAACTTATTACCCAACCTCGTGAACCTCGCCTATATAGAAATTGCTTTGATGATTAAATCTTAATTAATTTTAAAAACAAGCAATGACCTCAAAAAAATATAATAATCTGTAACAGGTCGTTACTGTTTCACATTTGGAATCAAACAAAATGCACTTCTCCAAAAAACGGGTTTACCTTTTTGCCGTTTACAAAAAACACTAGAACTGACGTTGCTGCTTCGGGCTTAGACATCTTATGGATAAATAAATATTTACGTATATTTTGCAATTTTTTTTTTTATTTCAATAAAAAAATTTGTACAGTTGTTCTTAAGAAAACTGATCGACACTGAAAAGCACAACCGACACGTGCAAGTCACAAAACCGTTCTGACGCGAATGCTCCGAGTTTCCAAGATTAGAGCAATATAACTGAATCGAAAGGGTCACATACATACATACGTACATATTAGCAGCATTATCAGTCAAGTAAATGTAAAATACTTATACAAATGAAGACAAATCAGATAGAATCAGCTAAAATTGCTGCTCATAAACAAAAACAAATTAAAATATGTCATTTAAAAATTAAGTGAACATGGTAGTATTCCTAGCAGGATAATCTAGCATAAGTTTATTAAGCTCAAATAGTTAATTATTATTAATAAACTTAAAATACTTTGTGAAGTTGATTCAAATTTAAATATTATTTAACGCGTAGAAGGTCTTTATTTTTTTAACGATTTCATTCATTTATATTTTCGATATCGAAACTGTTGTCGAACAACGTTCTGTTAGCAAAAAAAAAGAGTGAATTACAATGCAAAGCAGAAGGCATAAGAGAAAAAACAAAACTAAATGAGTGCGAAATTGAGTGACGTTAAGATAACGGGAGCAACAGAGACAGATTAATGAGCGCGAAATTAAGTAGATGAAGATGACATGACAGATAACTCTTAGGAATTGAGTTCGTTGAAATCAGACGAACAATGTTTGATGTTTTGCATCTTTATTTAATGAAAAATGAAATTAATTAAATTTTCTTTATCATTATGCCTTTTGACAATCTGAAATATTAACGCATTGACCTCTAATTGAACGTCTGTAATTACCAAATCCGCCAAACTCCTCAAAATGGTGTCCTACAATTGAATTCTATTTTCAGTTGTCTGACAACCCGGCGTATACGCATTGTGTATTACACAAGGCTATTCCTACAAATGGATTTTCAAGTTCAAGCACTTTCGTGTCAGTGCACGGGCTCCAGTATAGAACTGATAATACTTGGATTGGGGTAAACATATTATATTTAATTTACAACTGGGATACAACTGTAATCTATTCTAAATGTATAGCAAACTGCAAATTGCTAACTACTAATAACAAGCAATTTCTACTGTACATGTAAGTATTTTTCACAACTAATAATTTCAACACAATTTATAATTCTTATGGCACTATGTTCCAAGGCGTATAGGTGCCGACTTCTGGTATTTTAAGCTAAAAAGTACAAGTGATTAGTTATGGTTAAGTTCACTATGAAATTAACTTACCATTTGGGTAAATTTGTCCTGACATGCCATGCGAATACGCGCCGATGTAGCCGGAGCTTCCAGATTATAATGTGCGCTTAATTTTTGATCCGTTCGAGCTGCTGCAATGGCTTCTTTAATAGCGAAAAATACGGAACTTCCTATGAACAGTGGAGGTTCGCCAACAGCCTGAAAATATGCAAAGAATGTTTTAAGAAGTGCAATATTCATTCAGAAATTCGTTCATTACCTTTGAGGAGTAAACAGCACGTGGATTGGGTGCATTGGTCAGGACACTAACGTTAAACTCGCCGGGTATGTCCGCAAATCCAGGTAACTTATACATGCCCGGTCCACGGGAGTATAGCATACCCTGCGGAGAGTACATAAGTTCTTCTAGTGTAAACAGACCGTATCCCTGCATGAATGCGCCTTCGATCTGACCAATGTCAATGGCCGGGTTGATACTAGATCCAATGTCCATTACGATGTCAGTGCTAAGCACCTGATGATCTCCGGTGAGGCAGTCAATCTCCACAACCGATACTCCCACTCCATTTGTAAAATAGTTGTAGGTACGTGCATCGGGATTTGTTTCTGGGTGATATCCAATATTTGGCATGGCATAGAAGCCAGTTGCTGAAAGGCTGACACGATCAAAATATGCCTTGTTGATCCATTCCTTCCAGGTGCCAGATGGTAGCGCCTTCTTAACTGGAACCAGGCGTTTGTTTAACTTCTCGCAAGCATCTAGCACAGCCATTCCATTCAGATCTGATCCAGTGCTTGCCGCCGTCGGTGAAGTGTTTGGCACTTTATCCGTGGACGTCTCCGAAATGTGTATAAGTTCAATGGGAATGTCTAGCGCCCTTGCAGCACACTGTATCATCTTGGTATTCAAACCCTGACCGATCTCTACGCCACCATGTGACAACAGCACTGATCCATCGGCGTATATGTTTATCAGGGCACCAGCTTGATTTAGATGAATTACACCAAATGCAACTCCAAATTTGGTGGGCACTAAACCAATCCCCCGCTTGCGCCAACGGTTCTCTTTATTGAATCGCGCAATCTCTGCCCGTTTTTTGTGGTAGTTTGACTGCTTAATGCAGTCTTGGAAACAGCGCATAATGGGGAAGCGTTCCAACTGTTGATTATAGTGTGTCCAGTCACCAGTTTTATAAAAGTTCAGTTGCATTACATCCAGCACATCCCGGCCAACAACCCGTGCTACATCCCTAATAATGTGCTCCCCAGCAAACATGCCCTGAGGTCCACCAAATCCTCGAAACGCTGTATTTGAAGGAAGATTAGTCTTACACACCCAGCCTCCAACTCGAACATTGGGAATGCGATAGCAGTTCTCAAAATGTCCCATGGCACGGTCCAGAACCTAAAATACACAATGAAATTATATAAATTATACTACACGAGAATTGAAAATATGTTATTTACCGAAAAAGATAGATCCATGGACCATCCAGCATTATTATAGCACTCAATATCACAAGCCGTGATGAGGCCCTCACTTGTGAAGGCAACCTTGTACTTGAAGAGGAAGGGATGACGTGTGCCGGTTATGAGCATATCTTCATCCCGATCGAGCATGCAGCGTACGGGCCGACGAAGTCTATGGGCAGCCAAAGCTACGGGTAACGCTACCGAGATACCACGTGATTCCTTGCCACCAAAACCACCTCCAAGACGCTTGGTGCGGCACACAACCCGATGGGAGGGCAAAGAGACCACATGGGACACCAGTTTTTGTATCTCTGAAGGATGTTGTGTGGAACAAAAGAGCTCGAGTTCATCACTGTCGCGGGGCACAGCCACAGCTGCATGTGTCTCCAGATAGAAATGCTCCTGGCCACCCATCCGGCAGCTGCCTTCATGCACGTGATCCGCCTCGGCAAAAGCCTTCTCAACATCCCCTTTGTTAATATAGCGAGGATAGTCGGGGAAGTAGGATTTGTGTTCTATTGCCTGCTCAATGGTGACAATGACTGGGGTAATTTCCTCGTACTCCACACGTACCAAGCGAGCAGCTCGTTGGGCCAATGTTTGGTTATCAGCGGCAATGGCACCTATAATTTGTCCAATGCAGTGGACTTCTCCGGCAGCAAAGACATACTCGTCGTGAAACACTGGACCCACCTCGTTCTCGTGCTCTGTGATATCCTTGGCGCTGAAGAAGGCGTGTACTCCTTTCATAGCCAATGCCTCGCTGGCATCTACTTTGGTTAACTTGGCACGAGCCTTGGTGCTCAATACAAATCCCAGATATAGTTCACCATCCATGCGAGGAATATCATCTGTGTAAATAGCCTCGCCAGTGGCCTGTTTCAAGGCTGCAGCATGAACCTTTGGCTTACCAATCGGATCATGGATAGGCTGATCACTGGAAACACGCTCAAACAGTTGTGCACTACGAAGAATGGGAGTGTGGAAGCTATCCGCTCCACTGATCTCAGCCTTTGGTACAGCATCAGGAGGCATGATGCCGGCGTCACAAAGCTTTCGACTGATAGCCAAGTAGGATTTAAAGAATAAACTAACCACCAAGGCCCGTCGATAGGCTATCATGCCACCCGGAGCCGATGCATCCAATGGTAACTCAGAGCACAAGTTATCCGTCACACGCTCCACCAATGCTTTATTCCATGGTTGTCCTATCATTAGCTCGGAGGATTTCGGTGCCATTACCGTTGTGGGAGCCATGCCACCAAATGCCATGTGAACACGGCGTACCACATTGGAACCCTGCTCAAAGTGGACATTGACAGCGGCATTCACGATGGCAATATCGTCGTCTCGTCTGCGCGCCTGCTTAAAAGCCACAAAATGTTGATCTGGGGTTGTCTTCTGGAAGTGGATGCCCACTAGAATCTCCTGTGGCTGAATTACGTTGCGTCTGTAACCAGTAAAGAAGCCACTGCCCATGTTGACGGATCGCTTGCCATCGAGACTGGCCACTTCCAGACGAGCACCAGCTGCAGTCAGTACCGGGTTCATGTCAGAGATTGGACTGCCTGTCATGATATTGCCACCAAGGCAGGCGACATTCCGTATCTGTTTGCCGGCAAAGTAATGCAACATTTCCACAGCACACTGGAAGAAGCGCGTCTGATACTCTGGGAGTTCCTCGATGCGTTGACGTAGATATGCATCAATATCCATAAGGCTTACGGCAGCACCAAAATAAATGCTTTCATCCGTTTCTCGGACCTCCAACAACTCGGGAATTTTGATGGGATTAATAAGCACGGGATAAAGAAAGTGCTTGAATTTGACTTCCACGCCAACCTCTGTGTTACCCACAATTAGCTTGGCCGCCGGATGTTGAGCCTTCAGCTGAAGCAACTCCTGCAGAGTCGTTGGACGGTACCAGGCAACACGATCGGAGCGAAAGTTGAGGCTTTCCTCGTCGTACGCCGCATTCAGTTGCAATTCCGGCGGGAAGATGGGTTCCTGACTAGGGTCGAATGGTTGAAATTCGCTGCGTTCAAAGAGTTTGTCATCAGTTAGTGGTTCATCTCCACCTGCGCAGCCGTTGCCATTAACTCGACAACACTTATCACCCATGCCGCATGCAAACTCTTTGGTGAACGTCTTGTATCCCTCCAGAATGGGACGATAGCCGGTGCAGCGGCACAGGTTACCTTGAAAAGCCACCTCCAGGTCGCGCATTGATGGCTGTGCTGCATTCCGTAATAATGCGTACATCGACATCACAATTCCTGGAGTACAGAAACCACATTGGGACCCATGAGCCTTGGCCAGACGCTCCTGTGCCGGATGCAGACGAGTCCGCGTGCTGCCAATCCCCTCCACCGTAGTCACAGCACAACCATGCATCGCACACAGTGGTGTAAGACATGCATTGACTGCCAAATGTTTGATCTGGTTGCTTCCACGATCCAGCCGAGAGATCATCACAGTGCAGGCCCCGCATCCTCCCTCGCCACAACCAAGCTTAGTTCCACATAAACGCAAGTTGTCCCTCAGATAGGTGAGGAGTGTACATTCTGGATCGGGATTAGGATCGGTCACCTGTAATATATAAACACACAGTTTGACTAATAATATCAAACAATAATATTGATTCTGGTTAAACCAGTCTTCCCATCCCTGGTTGTGTAACGAGCTATCTGTTATCTGTATGGAAAAAATAACACAATACTTGATTGCAATTCTGTTTACGTGTTTATTATACTGCGACCACCTAGAGAAATGCTTACTTCGCTAATATTGTTTCCCATGTAATAGCAGCAAATGTAAACAGATAAGAAAACTAGATGCATTTAATCGATCGAGGACTCAATATCCAGATAATACTTAAGATAGCTCATTAATAATGATTGAAATGCGTAAACTATGTACATATGTACTTATATATATGTATGTTATTAAGCAATTAGGTTTTTATGAGTACCTTTTGAAATACATAGGTACTTCGAATGGAAAATTATCTTTCTTACTAAATTTAAGTGTCAGACTCTGGGTTAAATCTTAATAAATACTATACATAAGTACTATAAAAGTAATACACCAAGGTTCTCTCAGAATCATTGCTCATATGTATTTTTATTACAAACTAAAATCATATGTATGAACAATGTACATTGTAAATATTGCAAGACACACACTGAGATAAAACACTGTTCATTATCTTTATGGATGCAATAAGTGTAAGAATTTGCAGTAGTTCACAAATAAATTAAAAATGTAAATAGAATAAAAGACACAAAGTATTTAGGCCTCGTAAAGAGAAGAATAAATTAATAAATTAATAAATTAACGTCATTCTTTCCTTATCTCTAGGCCTTATGTAAACTAACTTTATTTAGTGCTATATTTAGCAGTACCATTTAGTTAAATTAATTGTTTTATCGCTACCTTTATGAACTCGAACCAACACGCAATAGCATTAGCTATCAACGAATTTTAAAAATTCCTGAAGGGTTGGTCTATTGCCCCCCATAAAGAATGACCCAATATATTATGGGTCAATTGTTATCAGCACAGCGTGTGCAATAAATTAAATATGAAGAGCGAGAGCTATGTACGTTTAATTGAATGAGAATCGAGTGTTTATTACTGTCAACTGAGAGTAAAAATGCACTAAGCTACAGTGGAGCAAGCTCGACAGTAGGAGACCCAGTACTTTTTGAGTGCAAAGCGTTCACTAGATTGCTTTTCAATGTTGCGTACCATTCAATAGATGGCGCCACTTCATAAACATAGAGGTCGCTGGCGTCTCTTCTTCTTCCTTTTGCCCGTAACATTGTTAGTTGAATTACTTTCGCGTTTATCATCCGATTTGAATGAAATTTGGTGGACTGGTTTGGACTATAGTGTTTATTATATGTACCAAAAATAAAGGCGCTAGCACTAAAGGGGCTCTTGTAATTCGACTTCGAAGTTTTGTATTTCAATTTCCGGGGGCGGAGGTGGGCGTGGCAAAAATCTAAAACAAACTTGATCAATGCAAGATATAGATAAACCTACATGCCAAATTTGGTGTCTCTAGCTCTTATAGTCTCTGAGATCTAGGAACTCAAAAAAGGGACAGACAGACAGACGGACAGACGGACAGACGGACAGACAGACAGACGGACATGGCTATATCGACTCGGCTGTTGATGCTGATCAATAATATATATAATTTATGGGGTCTGCCACGCCTCCTTCTGCCTGTTACGCACATTTTTTTTGCACAAACTTAATAGACCCATTTGTACTTTTTTAAAGTACTGGGTCTAAAAAGTGTGGACGGAAAATAAATCGAATATTATTAAGTGTCTGATTGATTTGCAATGTGTAAGCAATTGGCGTTCAAAGCCAAGTGTTTACAATTTTGTTTGATCAGTGGACTTTGATCTTGTTTTTAAGACCTTAAAACGTAAACAAAGTTTTCCGTTGCAACCTACTTGCATTTTGGTTAATAATTTAAAATGTTACTGCCCTAGAGTAATAAATAAACTTTATCACAAGCAAATTTATAAGCCTTATAAGTTATGTCACAATCGCGTGAAACTCGCTATTGTAACACTTTCTTTGTTGATTTAATCTAAATTCTCTTTTTACAGATTAAACTAAACAGACTCCTACAAATTTCAGACCCCTTGAAAAAAAATGCTGCATACGCCCGTAGTAGCTGTAACTGTTTCACATTTTGAAACAAACAAAATTTAGTTCTCTCAAAACGAGTTTACCTTTTTGCCGTTTACAAAAAACACTAGAACTGACGTTGCTGCTTCGGGCTTGGACATCTTCCGGCAATATTTAAATTTATGTATATTTGAGAATGTTTATTTTTGTATTTTTAAGTATGCATAAAATCGTTTTTTAAAACTATTGTGAGATAAAACAAAAACAAGCTGACTAAAAATGTCCGCTCACAGAAACACAACCGACACGTACAAGTCACGAAACCGTTCTGACACGAGTGCGATCCGTTTCCGAGATTAGACCTGTACTGTTGAGTTGAACGAGTCTCCTATATGCGTGCCAGTGCCAGTTCATTGATATTTGGCACACACGAGTATTTAACATTGATAACAAAATAGCACGATTATCAGTCAAGTACATAATGCAATTAATTTTAAAATATTTAGACAAATAGCATACATAAATTGCATTAAGAAATGAATTTATTAACAACTTATATAATACAACAGACATTATTTAAAATAATTTTAAAACGTATATATTTTATTGATTTTTTAATGTGCTCACATATTATATGCACATGTCGGAATTGCAAAATACAAAAAAGGTGTCAATTTGAACTTATCTTTGAGTGCTGATAAATTAAAGTGTACTTTATCTTCATGACCAGTTGCAAGCAATGCATTTCATATTGATCTTTAGGTATATAAGTATGTAATTTTATGTTATAAATATACAGTATTGAAGACAGCAACAAATCTTAATTCCAAAAACATAGCTATGTGAATATGTTCTCATGTTCTGTTAATTATTTACAATAGAAATAAACAGCTAGGCCCCTTCTTAATATGTATATCTAGAGGTTTAATCAGTGCTACGCAGATTTAAGATCCAAATTCCGCTCTACCTCCGTACCTTCATACTGTGATTGACGACGCATTGCCTCTCGCAGTTGTTGCTGTTCAAATCGTCGCGACGACCATTGATACCTGAATGTAAGCAATTAACATTTGAGTAACTGTATCTTAAGTACCAACTTTATCCATAACAACTAACCTGCAAGCCATCCAATATACAATTGTGCCACAAAAGAAGCTACCAAATCCAACATGTGTGGAAAGGTGTGGGCGGGACGTGCCTAAAAATGTCAACACTCCGACGCCCATACCGCCGCTGATGCCGTAAAGAAAACTGTTACGAAAGCATGGAATCTGAGCAACATCGCGTCCAAATATAAAGAAGCTCTGGGAAAGATTAAAAAGTAACAATTTTATTTAGAAGATAGAATAAAATGACTTACTAAAATACTACCTTGCTGGGCTCCTCTGCATCATCTTCCATGGTTTTTATATATAAAGTAATTTAAATTGGCTCGATAGCAATACTACCAAACGCGGTGGGAAGAACAGCTGTTTAATAACAGTGTTGCCATTACGTGTCAAAATAAAAAGAAATGAATGTCAAGCAAAAGCATCATGCAGGCTGAAATATATTTTTTTTAACGGTAATTATGTTCAATAACAACCAACTTAAACAAGCAGATAAGTATCAAGTAGTTTTTACATATTATTGTGGGTGCACTGGGCTTGTTGTTGTAGTTAGTGAGAATTCAAGTAATATATATTTTTTTACGGAATCCCTCTAATGCTTGGCATGATGCATATTGCCTGTTCACTTTTTACAATAGAATAGGCAACACTGGTCCACGCTAGCAAGAACAAGAGAACGCTCTATCTCAGTTTGCCACAATCACAATTTCATTCTTTAGTTTTTTGGGTTTTTATTTAAAGTAAAACAAAATAAACCAGCAACGACAAAACAAAAAAACAAGTCATATTACCTAACAGCTGATCAAATTAAATGTCAATTAAAAGGTCTGTGAGTCCAGTAGAACACACGCCAGTTAAAGACTTTCAGGTAAAGTTCATGCATTTGGTATGTATTGCCTTGCAACACACTTACATGTGCATGTTTGTACGTAAGTATATGTGAATGTGCAAACAAGATACTTGTATAAGTAGCTGACGAAAGCAAAACAATTAAAATGTGGGTGAAAGCAGATGAATATCGTGATACCTGCCCATACAATTAGTTATTTTTTGTATTCTGATGAATTGTGAACACATCTGGCCTTGATTTAAAAATCAGGAGACATGTACACGTACGCAGAATACATCTTTGAAATTTTAAGTTCGTGATAGGAGGTAGACAAGAATTATCTATAGGTACCTCTCCGCTAATCGCTCTCTCATTCAATATTTTTTTTACCTTACAGTTATTCTCAGAACACGGCACTCACCACAACTGATGTCAGACCCACGTACAGTCACATAATACATACCACAATATCAGCATTTGTATGTAAATACGAAAACCAACTGAAACCGAATTTCAACCCGTAACCGATTCTTCCAAGCTACCAGCTGTGCACACAAAGAGGCATACGTAGATCATCTACACAGTGTATATAACGTAACATCCACCGATTGTGCACAATGGATTTATCAGCTTCATCATCGAACAATTCGATATTACAAACGCCAGATCAGAAGAGTAAATCATATATTAGCGATAGTACATTGTATGATAGTGCTTTGGACCATCAATTATCAACAACGGCCTACAAATCCTGTAATGGTAAGTATTTTAATCTTGATCAGGTAGCCTTGGGGCTTTATTCGTCAGCTTCAGCTTAAGCAAATAGTTACATATGTCTGTAGACATGAGTGGCTGCAAATCAAGTAAAAATATACATCACGCCAATACTGAGGCACAATTATATACCATCTACCATGAGGAGAACCAAGTTTTTCAACCCAAAAAAGACATTGTGGACTCATCAGTAATGCAGCTGAAGAGCGAACACACACATCTCAAGCGACAGTTGAGCACGTTGAATCTGCAAATAGCTGCCCTCAAAATCGAGACGAATCATTTGGAACAAAGGGAGCAACAACAGCAACATCTAAACTTTTCGGAATTATGCTTTAACCAGAACATTAAATCTGCACTCTTAAACTCTGCACAGCAGGCGTTAAACGTGGAAGAACCGATCGCATTTCCACAACACTTCTTGACACAAATATTTTCAATATTTGGGTATGATCAAGACTTTACGAAGCAATGCCATCATAATGACGAATTGCTTCACAAGGAAGTACAAAAGTTGTGCGAAAGGGAATATGAGGTACAGGAGCTTAGATTCAAGGAGAAAGTTAAGAAAAAGTTAACATCCACACGAACAAAACTCAAGGAAAAATATAATGCGAAGCTGTCCAAGCTAGAAGAAAACCAAAAATTAAATGTGCTTAAAATGAAACAGAAATGTTACGAACTGTTGCGTCAGTTGCTGATTGGAAACTGCAAGGATGAGAAGTATATAAAGTCTTACTTGAAAGAACTGAAAGCTTTGTATATGCAAGACACTGATCATCTTTAATTTCAATATTTATTTTTATATACAAGAAACTAGACACCTATAACTTGAATATTTATTTTATATTTTTTGTTTGATTAGTAAATGGATCTAAACCATTGCCTTTTTCTCTGTTATCTATTCTCCACAGAAAGCCTCATTTGTGATTTGAATCAAAGCTCAGAACATTCGAAATTCGCACAAAAAATGTCCAATGCCGATGACTTTTCCAATGGCAATGGCATTGATAGTGAGGCAGTCGCCTTCAATTCCTATGCCTCGCTAACGCCTGCCTCGCATATAAATAATACAGCGGCAATTAATGCAAGTACGTTGCTGATACAATCCGAGAGCACAGATACAAATACCTCGCAGGAGGAAGTGGACCCAAAGTCTCAACTGGCCAACAAGACAATATTCAAGACCGATAATCCCAATTTGTCAATTATAGAAATAATTGAGAATTCCATTAAAGTGGAAGATCTCGAGAAAGAGGTTGTACTGATCGAACGCCTGTCAAGTGATGATAATGATGAGGCAGTCGAAAAAGTCAAGAACATTCTGAGAAAATCTCCAAACAAAGCAGTGGACAATGTGGTAGATAAACGCCGACGCAAGGCTGAATCTTTACTGCAGTCTAGCAAGCAAAAGTTAGATATATCTATAGCCGAAGCATCAGCAGCAGCCGATGGCAGCAATAGTATGGGACTGGAGCTTGCGGAGGCTGCTTCAGTTAGTGATCAACCGCAAACGAAACGTGAAATTAAGATCTACGATTCATTAGAGGAATTTGATCAAAATTTGCCTTCGACTGTTACGCTGTTGAACACACCATTTGGCAGCAAGGTCTATCTTGTGGGCACAGCACATTTTAGCGAGGAGTCACAGGATGACGTGTCCTTTGTAAGTTAATCGGATTATTAAATATTTTTAAAAGAATACACGCTCATTTGCCAATCTTTCATTGCACAGGTCATTCGCAATGTCCGTCCAGATGTGGTGATGGTTGAGCTATGTCCATCACGTGTACACATATTGAAGCTTGATGAGAAGACCCTGCTCGAGGAGGCAAAAAACATAAATATACCCAAGGTAACTAAAACAAAACAAGCCAAACTTAAACAACTCTCATTTCATGTATTATCTAATGGCTTGTAGATACGCGGCATACTTCAGACTCATGGCTACATCAATGGCATCTTTTTCATTTTGCTTCTACAAATGAGTGCCCAAATTGCTAAAGATCTGGGCATGGCGCCAGGCGGTGAATTTCGACGAGCATTCGAAGAGGTCCACAAACTGCCAGGATGCATTCTGCATTTGGGCGACCGACCCATCCGCATTACACTCTATCGCGCTCTGCGCGCTTTATCCTTATGGCAGACAATGAAGCTGGTCTGGCGACTGACATTCACGGATAGCATCAGCATCGAGGAGGTTGAGGAATGCAAGCAACGTGATTTGCTGGAGAAACTAATGCAAGAAATGGCTGGCGAGTTTCCGGCCTTCTCTGACGTATTTGTCCGCGAGCGTGATCTATATTTGTGCCACTCACTGCAATTGGCCGCTTTGCCCCAGGCCGCACCTGGTGCCCATCAGGTGCGTCCCGTGCGTGTTGTTGGCGTTGTGGGCATTGGTCATGCCAACGGGATAGCTAAAATGTGGGGCAAAGTTGATCCAGCAAAGATACCAGCTATACTGGAAGTACCACCAGCAAGCCTCAGTCAACGGGTCTGTAAGAACACGTTCAAATACGGTCTCATCGGTCTTGGCTTCTACGGTGTCTTTCGGATTATGAGGCCACGTCTGACGCGATTCTTTTAAGTTGATTGTGGACCATGTTTTCAATATTGTTGATTTTATTTTCGTTTTTAAGTACCACGCCCTCAAAATTCAATGGGCGTTGATATATTATAAGTATTGTACGTACTTGATGCTTTTGATAGAACCTGTTTACACGCAACACAAGTGTACAAAACAAAAACACAAAAAAAAGAAGTAGAAAAAAAAAGAAAGACATTCAAACATATTCCTGGTTTTAAAAACCCAAAACTATACTATTTTAAAGTATAGACATACATCTAACTATACACTTGGATTGGGAGTGTGAATGAGATCATATTCATATTCATATTCATGTTCATATTCAATTCAACTGTAGACGGGACTTAATCTAGATTGTTGTCCCTGCATAGTTGTTAAAACAAAAACTAACACAGAGACACACTCAAATAATTAGTCATGTGTTTTGACCAGTTAGTTAGGCGTCGTATTGTATGCACATGGTTTCTCGACAGGCTTATAATCTAGCTCAAAATATACTTCAAATTGTTAATTGTGTAGTGTAAATAACTTTTAGCATAACTCTAAATGTGAAGGTGCCCGTACAGCAGATACAATACTTTATCTTTGACTCGACTCTCATGTATGTAATAATTGTTGTTCATTCCGTAGTAAAAACTCTGAAATTTAGATAGGATCGTTTAAAATTAAGTGGAAACGTGATGGACCTTCGACATTGGAGGGATGACAGACAGTGTGTTAAATGTTACATATTATATTGAGGAATTTTACAATAACAATAATAAAAAAAAGGCCTACCTACAAATACTTTATTAAAAAATATCTACACTTTTCAATTGTAAACGTAAAAATTGTATTGCAAATACAAGAAAATTGTCGTCTTAACGCTGTGTAGTTTGTGCTAACTTAGAACTGGTGTTATGTAGCATTTAAAATAGTATTCCACCCGAAACAAAACCTTTGTGTATAATTGACTCAAATAAAACTTTACATACCTAATAACTGTTCCCTATTTTATTCCTCTACAAATGTATATGTCAAAATAATGTTGCCTTGTGTTGGGTTTGTCACACAGAGATCTGGGAGTCATGCTGCTACTTTCGGCACTAAGTTTGGGATCCCATATCCCATGACCATGCACAGAAATGCATATAAGACATCTTTCACATACATATACACTGCGTTTGTTTTTTTATTATGTACTTTAAACGTATCTTAAGCACTAAACTTCTCTCTTGTGTGTTGCTTTTTTGTATGCCATAAATTTTGTTTTGTTTTGTTTTTGTTTTTTCTCTTTTCTTTTTTAGTTAAAATTTTCCAACATTTTGTGTTTTTGTTTTGTTTTTGCGCTTATATGTAGGTAACATATTTTTATTTTCTCTTACAATTTGCTGCAATACAAATAAAAGTCTTAAATTGTAACTGTAAAAATCTAAATAGTTACAAATTAAATTCTAAATACATACGTAGTTAATTTTGAGGCGTGTTGTGTGTGTGTGTGGGGGGGGGGGTTCTCATTAGGTATTTTTTTGTTGTTTTGTTTTTAGATTGGTAATGCAAATATATGTATCGTAGTTTAAATTATAACTTAGAAACTTGGAAAAATTCAAATCAAAGGCTGGGCACAGGTGCGCATGGATCTGGCACACAAGAGCCAGACAGATGTATGTTGTTGACAGATAGAAGAAGAGAATACAGATGCAGATACAGATACAGATACAGATGATGTGATTGTAGATTGTATATTGGCATTACAACAAATGTAAGATCACGTGTGTGTGTGTGTGTGCATGCCTTAACTATGCTAAATGCACAGTATTAACTTATTTATCCAATATATGTAGATCTGACTTTCTGACCGCCTGCTTTCTTCCTGCCTGCCTGCCCCTTCTGCATGAAGTTCCATAATGTCACTGCCCGTTGTCACACCAGTTTTTGCCTCCATCAACGACGCAGCAGCAGCAGCCTACGGCGTCTCCGTTGACTCGACCTTTACTTCGGATTTAATGCTCGATGACAGATGATTATTAGGGTCGGGCGCACTCAGGTGCTAAAAGCAAGATGTGTAAAGATTAGCAAATCGATTCTCAAGAATATACTCGCACATATACATATACATATACATATACATATACATATACATATACATATACATATACATATACATATACATATACATATATATATAAAGAAGTAATGTATAAAGAGATATATGTATATATATTTGTATTTATTTTTATAGCATAATTGTATAGTTCTGTTAGTAAACCCTAGCCTAGGCAAACAACAACTAATGACCAATATAAAAGAACAAGAACAAGTGGCAAACAACATCAACATCAACATCAAAAAACAACAACAATAACAAGCTAGACCACACACAAACACACGCACACACAGATATGACTACCACAGGTATATATATGTATGTATACTTAGCATATGAACGATTTGGACACACACTGACTGCGCACACACAAAACAACACAACACTTGGTAACTAGTACCTACCGATTGGCTACTCACAATTCCAAGCGGCAATCCACCAACTTGCGGCGACAAATGTGGCACCGTTGGCACAGCAGCGTTCGGCGGAACCGGTGACGGCAGGAGCGCGGCAGCCGCTGCCGCTGCGGCGGCCACAGCAGCAGCAGCTGCAGCCACGGAGTTAGCGCCAGCGGGCGGAGGCGGTGCCAGGGCAGAGCTGCTGCTGCCGACAAGATTTGTTGTACTGTGGGGCCCATCATGCGGTGTGGTGCTGTGTGCCCGATGATGCAGTGCGCCTGTATAATAGCCGCCATTTAATCCTGTTTTGTATTTCGATTTTTTGTATTTGTATTTTTATATTTAGGTAAAGTTAATAATATGTTGCTGTATTGCTTGTTCTTTTTTTTCTGTTTTTTTTTCTTTTATTCTTTTTGAAGGTGGACAGGAATATAATGTAAGGAAGTTTCGGTTATAGAGTAGTTCTCGATTTGGTGGTGGCTGCGTGTGGTCTAAGAAGTGACTAGAGTGACGAATAGGAAAGATACGACTGCCATTTGAAGGCAGCCAGTTTTTAAGAATATATGATGCGATGAGTTCAGAACAGGCGTCTACGACTGTAGAATTCCCAAAAGTCCCACAACAGTGGGACACAACCTTGTAAATGTCACGGGAATTGGAAATTAATGATTGTTGCGTTCCTTAGGGCTAAAATATAATATGGCTATATGGGCTATGAGCTATGCAATCGATTCCGTTGGCCGACAATCATAAATTACTGACTTTCTATAAGGAAACGTTTTTCTAAATTGTACTCTATATTCTTTTATGATTTCCTTAAAGATATTACGCTTGTTCTGCTCTGCACTCAATGATGCCATCATCCCAAAAAACACAAAAAAATAAATAAACATAAAAAATAATATGAAATCTGTTTTTGTTTTAAACAATTTTGCAATAAAGCGCCACACAAAAGCAACATGATTGGTGTTCATTAAAGAATTTGTTTTATTTGTTATTTTTTGTTTTGTTTTGTTTTGTTATCATTTTTCTGGGTTCTTGATTTTTTCTGGAAAGGTTCTGTTGGTTGACTTTGAAATTAACTTGCTCTGGTTTCTTCAATTGTTTTTAATTTTATTTAGCTTTCACAGTTATTAAAAATATTTTTATACATTACAAAATAACAGTATTTTATTTTCTTTTTTGTCTCATTACTTTTATGCTTATGCTTATTAATTTCCTCGTTTATTTACTGTTTAACTTTATTTTGCTCATTTGTTGTTGCAGCTCGCTATATGCTCGTAGGATGTAGTGTGTGGATGTTTGTGTGTGTGTGTTGGGATATTATTTTCTGTGTGTTTCTTATATTCTCCAGTATATATATAAATATACATATATAGGTATAATTCGTGTGTGTGTGTGTGTGAGTGTGTATCTATGCTTATATGTTTTGTGCTTGAATTTTCATAAATTTTGTTTTCAAAACAAAACAAAATATGGATTAAAAAAATATATATAAAAAAATTGATAAATTTCTTATTGTTTTTTATTTAAGGAAAATGTTTAGAGTTTTGCTGATATTGGTCTTGAGCGAAAATTAATAAAGAATAAATGTGAAAAACTTGGCGTCAATTGCATTAATTGTTAACTTAAATTGCGAAAATTGTACAAAATTATACTTTGCGCCTTATTCGTTCTTTTTCTTTTCTTTTCTCCTTTTCATTTTTTTTTGTTATGCTTTCTGTAATTGTTATTACATTCTTTACGCTAACAATTCTTAAATGTACCGACTACTCGGTTGATCATAATGTGCTGTTTTTTGTAATTTTAATTTATTATTATTTTTATTTTTTTGTTTCTTATCTTCTGGTTTGTTTAACTGCCTTTATCAATAATGTTAATCTAGGTGTTTTTTAATAGTAATTCTTTTGTTTTTGTTTGTTTTGTTTTAATATAATTTCTGTTATATATTTTAAATGTACATAGACTATGCATTAATTGTAGTTTTTTTCTCTTATTTTTCTTTCGTTTTTTGTTATTATTATTATTTATAGATGTGGTTCTATTTCACGCGCCGTGTTGTTAATTCTTCTTCTCATTGTCAGTATAGTTGTTTGAAGTTAATTCTGTATTTTGTGGTCTCAGCATGTTACGATCTTTACGCAAGGCGAAAATAAACTTGGATGATGAGATCATTATGCATCATAAATAGAGCAGAGTATTTGAGCAACATATTTGTAGTAAATAGTGAATCGCATAATTAAAGAAGAGTATCTATGTTTCTTGTAATTTTATTTCTCATATCATTATTTCTCACTTTGAAGTTGTTGTTTGGCATATTTGAAAGAAAGTCAGTAATTTATGGCGCTAAATTAATCGATTCTTAAAAATAATACTTTGCGTTTTGATAACTACAAACTTGGAGGCATTGGAAGCTAAAGATCTGTCTATGAACTTTTGTGCTTGGTTAGTAATATTACAATGTATATAATACGGTATCGTTATCATTATCATTTTGTTGAAAATATCTCTTATGTCTTCGAACTTATTTATCGACTGCGCTTTTAGTTGTTCATGTTTCTAGTTAGTTAGTTATATTAAATGTGTGAAACAGGGTCTCAAAACAATTAACAACAAGAACAATCCATCAAATTGTTTACTTTCACCTTTTGCTGTAAATAATTATGAATTATACATACACATGTATATATATAAATACATATCTACATTCGCAAATATATATATATAATATTGTACATTATACAAAAAGAAATTATTACTTGACGTTAACTACAAACGCTGACAAGTTGGAGAGCCTGCTTTAGGAATTTTAAAGGACAATCAATTTGGTAAGAGTTTTTGCACTTGCGGTTACTTTAAATCCTAACCGAACCTACATACATACATATATGGAATACACACAGTTCATTAATGACATGATTTAACAATAATTTGTAATTTGTTTTGGAGTGAGTTGCTATTGTTTTGCTTGAGACCCAACTATGAATGTTCCTATGTTAAGATAAATAATCCGCAATTCTTTATAAATCAAACACATATGTATTTGCCAACTGATTGTTAGTAGGAAATTTGATCAGTTGTTAAGCGTTTGCAGTTAAGTAGCATATTATATGCATGATTTTGTTTTTGATTTGTATAAGTATCTGTATGTATAATCATTCATAACTTTGCCCAACATCGGTCGCGCTCTATAATACCTCCTCATCTCGTCATTAAACATTTTCATTTTGCATGTTTGAAGTGCGATCCTATATAATATATATATTTTTATGTATATATATATATATATTTATATAGCTTAAACTGTTTAACTTATATATCAACTTTTATAGCACGCGTTCTTCAAATCTTCATTCTACGCGATTCTCTCTATCTCTCTCATAATATATGTATTTATATGTATGTGTGCTTGCAAAATGAATCAGAAGAATTATAGAAGTATGTATGTCGCTGCATTAATGTGTGTATATGTGTGTTGTGTGTACTTGAGTGTGTGTGTGAGTGTGTATGCTTGTGAATAAACGATTTCTGATCTCTGATTTTTGTTTTGTTACTGTTACTGTTTGTGGTTTGTTTGTTATGTTGTTTGTAACGCTCTCTCCCAGCATCTGTTTCAGCCTCGCACTACTTTTCTTGATTTGATATCATTTGTAGTTTACCTTCGGGATAAACAGCCGCCGCGACGCCTCCAGCCGCAGCGGTTGGCGGCGTGCGCATGAAGTACTCCTTATTAACGCAATTCCTTAGCACTTCTGGAATATTGCCGACAATCGCTCGTCGTATTTCGGTGGCTGCCATTTCACGCAGCTCCGTTGCGGATGCATCGCTGAAGAAGGCGGCGTGTGGTGTGCAAATCAGATTTGGAGCATCTTTCAGTGCGCCCTAAAAAATGATGGAAAAATCATTTGTTTAGTATAAAACATATCAAGCATAATCACGGCGTCGGCTCAGATTGCGTAAAATGTTTCGTTTTACAACAATCTCTTACTTGAAATACATTGTATGGTTCGTTCTCGTGCACATCCAATGCGGCTGCTCTTATCCGACCCTGTTTCAGTGCCAGCGCCAAGGTCTCGTCATCGACCAGACCGCCGCGGGCGGTGTTCACCAGAAATGCTCCAGGTCGCATCTAAAAACAAATGTAAAACCATTAGAAACTGCAAATTTATGGGATAGATATTTCAATAATTGTAATTACCTGTTTAATTGTGAATTCATTGATTAAATGATGATTGTGCTCATTGAGCGTGCAATGCAGTGAGACGCAGTCCGACTGAAAGAGCAAATCCTGCAGGGTATAGACGCGTGTGAGGCCGAGCGATTTATCAATACCATCGGGTAGGTAGGGATCGTAGAATATAACATTGAAGCCAAATGCTTTTGCTCTCAACGCCACAGCGCTACCAATGCGACCCAATCCAACTAATCCTAAGGTATCGCCACGAATGCGTGCACAGCCCTAAGTAAATGATGTTGATAATTTGAGATTAAAGTCGATTGATATATTCAATTGTTTATATATATGTATATGTAGTCAGATTGATAGATTACTTACATGCGCTGCTTCTCGCACTTGCTCAGGGCCGGTAAACTTCTTGCCCTCTCGCACCATATTCGCCAGCCAATAGGTGCGCCTATATAGGTTCAATATCAAGCACATTGTTGTGTCTGCCACCTCCTCGACACCATAGCCGGGTACATTGCATACAGCAATACCCAATTCGCCAGCAGCTTTAACATCAATGTTATCTGTGCCGCTGCCAATGCGCACAATGATGCGTAAAGCTTTGAATTTCTCAAGATCCTCTTTAGTCAAGATGATGGTGTGCCACATTAATGCGCCAACTGCTTCATTAAGCACCTGCAATCAAAAATAAATGAGTCAATCAATTCGATAGAGCTGTGATAGAGCATATTTACCTTCTCGTGTATTTCAGATGTGCTCTGTGCATCGCAAAAGGCCACTGTAGCCACATCCTTGAGTATGGGCATCTCAATTGAACAGTCGCGTCCATCCAGCAGGGCAACCAATGGTCGTGCCTGTAGTGGACCATTGGCAAAACTGCCCTTAACATCAATGCGCGAACGCTTCGGCATCATTAGATTTTTATCCATATTTCTTTTGTTTGTTATTTGTCTGTTGTTTTATTGTTTATTGATTGTGATCCTTCTTCTTCTTCTTTTTTTTTTGGCGGCTATTCTTGTTGTAGTATAGTTACTCCTTTCTTTTTTTAAATCAGAAATTAATCTCTGTTTAGTGTTTAACGTTTCTTCTCCTTGTTGCTTTTGTTTGTTGTAGCTTTGTTGCGTGTTGCAGTTAGTTTAATTACAATCAACGGAAACAAAACCTTTTCAATACGACGATTCACACATTGCAATCATTTTTGGCGCTTCATATTGAAATCGAGAAAGAGAATCCTACAAATATCAAAAGAGAATACATACATATGTCAAATAGAATGCATAATACAACTTGCAAATTAAATGGAAAACATGAAATTTGATGTCAAAGTACAAACAATAAAAAACGGCTTTAACAACAAGAGAAACAAGAGCAACAAATCGCTTACGAATCACTAACAAATCGCGCCAGTGTCAGCACAAAATTCACCGATGACAAGTTTCGTTTGGATTTCGCAATCATCAGCGATAAAGATACTTTTGATTGCACTTCGTCCCCTCCCCTCCCACCTCTCTTTGCTCTCTCCACCTCACCAATCACAGTCACACTCACAGATTGCGCAGCTGGCTGGCATTGGGGTGGTACGAAAGGGGGAGGTGGTGGGTGCGATAACATGGAAATTTAACGCTTCAGTCTGGATCAGAGTGTGTGTGTGTGTGTGTCTTATATGTATTTATGTCGTTCCGTCGGTGTATATGAAAGACATTTGTTGTTACTATTGTCACATTAACAACATCATGATGTTGTATGGCATTGCCCCCTCATTCAACGCGTTCCAATGTCTCCCTTCTTTCTTATCAACATCGTTGGCGTTCTGATTAGACGGACACCAAGCGACAGCGGCAATAGTAACTCACGTATTGCTGTACTTTGGCTAATTTTGGATTAGTATACGTGTTCCGTACGTATCTTATCAAGTGACAAGAACAGAATACCGTTTATTTTCGAGCAGCTCTTAATGATAAGAATACACTGATTACTGAATATGTGGAACAGCCCAAGAGATATAAGAACAGAATCGGAATATCTTTTAATTCATTTAAGAAATTTTAAATGAATTTTCTTTTAATTAAATATAATTATTATTATATTTAAAAGCAATATATGACAGCGACAAGTAATGATAAGACAACTGATTGACTGATTGGGAAAAACCTAGAGCAATTCATTTAAAATGCGTTCTTTAACTACATTTTAGGTAAAAGACTAGAATAAAACTATATTATATATAGGGAACAAAAAGTATTTGGCTAACAATAAGACAATTATCTAAAATAATACATAGACAATAGCATTCTATACTGATTACTGAAAACCCTAGAACAACACGGACATGCAATTCTTTTAAATTCAATTAAATATTATAGAACAGACCAGAATAAAAATAAAATTGCATATAGAAAACAATATTTGACTTGATTGTGAGACAATTATCTAAAATAGACACATTGACACAAACAAGCATTGATAAGACATCATGTGAATCTACTTGTGTCTTTCGGAAGTACGTTGACTATATGTATACAATGAAGAGACATAGACACATCACTTGTGTGTCACATATACGACTCAACTCGCGACTGAACTTAGCAGACTACTACTACCACAATAATAATAAATATAATTATAATCATATTAATAGCAATGCCAAATAGAAGAAGAGAATATAGACCTGCACAGATGCTTAGATAATGACAGTGAATGGCTAAAACGAAACAAAAAAAATATGCGACGCAATTATGACATACACATACAAAGACACCTACCTCCCCACTAATTGCCCCTCTCCCGACCAACCCCTTTAACAACCAGACTGGCAATTGTTCATTCAGCGCAACGTTTTGTTTATTTTTAAAAGCAATTTCTAATTGCATGAAATACATTTGTGATTATTCTTGATATTGCGTGTGTTTGGCATGATGAATAATATGTACTTTTTTCAAGCAGAAACAGAAAATAAACAACGTTTAATACTAGAGAAACGAGATGTGGCAACAGTTTTCAGTGAAAGGAAGCTGCTGCTGCACATACATACATACATAAATGTATTTGAAAGCGCGCCAAAAACCAGTTTTGCAACTGATCCAACTTTAAATTCAGTTTATCCACAGGATGCAGCAGCAACGTGTTCAACGCGCCCACGCACTCTTATTGAGAAAGTTGAAGAAAAAAGAAAACCTGTTGATGTCTTTACAAATGCGTATACACATATATATAGATTACGTACATAGACAGATATGTACATATGTACATATAATTGCATATCATCCATACATATCTATATATCAAAACAAAGTGAATCACATACAATTATACATTTAAAATGACAACTAGCGCCACAGTTGAGTGTACAGTAAATCTCTGTCTGCGTATCTAACAGATACATTTCACTGGCTAACTTCTGGTCTTGTTGTTGTTGGTGTTGCTACCTGAGCACCGCCAACTGCTGCCGGCTATCTAACAGCAGCAAAAGTTAAACTAAGAACACGATGGCGAATAGCAGCACTCGTGTTGTATCTTTTTTATTTTGTATGGGCAACAGCGAAACCAAGCCAAGCCAAGCCGAGCCGAGCTGAGCTGGGCCAAGCCAGCAAACCGGTTTATCAACCCGACGACGACGACGACGACGCACGATAACAGCGCCAGCAGCAGCAATAGCAGCAGCAGACAGCAAAAGTACAATTTTAATGTATACTTTATATATACGTACATACAGATATATGTATGTATATTTATGAGTGCGTATGTTTGTATGTAGTTTCTTTTTCTTTTTTGCCACAATTTCTCAGTCAGGAAAAACTCATGTTGGCTTAAATTGTTTGTTGGCTTAATGCCACAATAACGAAAACGAAGCATTGGCTCGAGCCGACTTCTGTGTGTGTGTGGTGTGTCTGTGTGTATGCGAGTGAAACACGTTTAAATATACTACATATTTACAAGTCATGCGCATTTGTACACTCCACAATCACACACACTCACACACACACACACACACATACATATCAGACATATTTCGATTCGTTTTTTTGTTTGTGTGAGTCTTGGGGCAGGCAAAAAAGTTTTTAAAGCGCTGATGCTGATGACGCCATTGCAGTAGTCAACAGTCATGGGCAGAGAAAGAGAAAGGGGCAAGAGGAAGAGTGACTAAAGAGAGACAAAGACAGAGACAAATTGAGAGCGAGAAAATGAGCAGCACGACACATATGAGTGCTTTCCGTTCAAGTTGGGGGAGAGGTGTGAATCAGACACACAAATTACTGCACACACTGTACTTGTAATAAAAGTTGATGTTTCCTTTTAAAAAAAACATCAATAATATTCTACTTAAAAAATCAATTACGTGAGTGGGCTGTGAGAAGTAATTGGCCTATGCAGGAAAACGAATCATTTTTGAAATCAAAATTACTTTTAAGCATCTTGTACTTCTTTAAAAGATTTATTTTATCTGGTGGGCCTCAAAATTCTTAATGCTTTTCAAATAATCAGATGGCTCAAGCTCCTTGAAGTGGACAGCTTTTCACAGATTAAGGGAAATTTCTTTCCGCCGCGCTAATTTTGCTTATGCTATGCAAAAAGGTATTAATTAAAGGGTGCGTAATTATATTGTAGCACAATTTGTGATGACAATGAAAAGTTGCAAAGTTGTTTACTATAAATAAATCAAAGTGTGGCCGAACTTCGTGAAACTTAACCAGACATCAGTAAATGCGTTAAACTATCCAACAAAATTATACCTTAATTAAAATCAAGGCAATTTCATACTTAGGCCAAGGGTTAAAGAGCCCACCTTCATATTCCACAGATCAAATATATTCGCCAACTATAAAACAAATTTAGATTTTCTCAATTTATCGTCACTTAAATATCTGTCACACCAAGCAGGCTTCACACTTTACATAAAAGTTAACTCAATTCTTTTAATATAATCAAAACGTAGTAAGTCTTTAACTAAAAAAGCCTTTAAAAAACCTGACCATTAAAAAAGAATCATTTTAATGCAATTATTTCATAAAGTTAAAACAATTAAAGTATTTTAGATAAAAATACACATGTGAAAAGCCTTGTACTAAAGCGTGCTAATTGAATATTTTAATGTTTTAACTTTTGAATTGATTATCTTTAAACTTCTTTTGGGTTTGAATTATCGGTTTAGAAACACCGTGACGTCGCTTTTGGCGCGCTTTTTCCTATCGTATTTTTGTCATTTATGTAATTTGCATTAAAGCCGGCTGATCGCTTTAAACAGAGCCTCTTGTTTGGTTTTATTTTATTTCATTTCATTTTCTGCATATTTGCATTAGTTTGCTTTTTATTTTGATTTGTCTATTTGTGTGAGCGTACATATGTATGTGTAGAAACTGTTATATATTGAATGACGCACATTGAAATAAATAAAAAACGAAATAATAAAAGAAACTGCAAGCATTGCAAGTCACTCAGGACAGCAACAACAACACATTATATCGGCTCACACGCTCCGTTCCCAGCTGGTAAATTGTTGCTGTTGTTGCGAAAACCATTTGGCACAACAATCAAATTGTGTATTGGGTTGATTTATCTGTTTTTATTTAGACTAGAAGCGCGTCAGTGAATTGGCCCACAGATCGATGGATGATACAAAGCAGCCAACAGCCAGCAGCCAACAGCCAGCGAGGCAGCAGCAGTAGAAAATACATTTTCCTCAATATATATTTCTACATACTCATGTACACATTTGAATTTCTTTCATAAGAATTTAAATTTAAACCACGAGCGTCTATTTTAGTTTGCCTTTTGTTTTCGGTTGAAAAGTGTGAAATTCTTGTCGCAGGTGTGCAATTGTTTTCTTTTTCTCTACTTTCTTGATTCTTTTAGTACAAAAACAAAGAAAAGAAGAAAAATAAAACACACTTTTGCAGCTAGCAACAAACAAAAGGTAAATACTACAAACAAAATGATAAGCAACTGATAGCTTGAAGAGCACGAAAGAAGTGAGGTCACAAGGGGATAAGAGAGTGAATGCATGCACATTGATAGCAGATATCTACAACACACACAGATACTGCATAACAGCACAATTCTATGTCTGTATAATAAACATGTCTTGTTTATCTGTGTGTGTGTGTGTGCCAAAAGGAAAATTTTCAAGTGGAATTTTCATGTTTAAAATGAATACACAATAAACAAGTAAAATAGATAATTCGACTTTGGCTTGCCTGTCCAATTGCTTGTCCAATTCCGTATATCTCTATCAAAAAAAAAATTAAAATAATACATTTTTACACTATATCAAGTAATTGTGTTGATAAAGAACGCATCCACATATTCTTATACAGGCATTTATAATAAACCCAGAAAAAGAAATTTTTGTTTGCGAAATAAAAGGTGTGAGTTTTGTATTTTATCAAAACAATTATTTGACACCTACACCTGTATATATTTGTTTTTTACTTTAAAATTTATCGAGGAAATTTTTATTTTTTTTTTAAAGTTGTTTTGTTTCTAAAAATAGTTTTTGTGTTGTTTTGAGAATCATGAGCAACTATATTACAAATTATGAATTTTGTATTTTCTCAAAAAATTTATTTGACTAACTGTATATATATATTTTAATATGTGTGTATGCATATCGTGATAGACAGAAAAAGTAAAAAGAAAAATCCATAACAATGCAAATATGCGAAATAGACATAAACTGCGTGTGTGTGTGTGTGGGGGTGATGCCAACAAAAAAAAATATGATTACACAGCGCAGACAGACAGGCACAACTCTGGATGTGTGTGTGTGTGTATCTGTTATAATGGGTACAGCAGGGGCGCCAGAACGAACAAACGAACGACAGAAAACATGACAACAAGCGCAAAAAAAGAATGTTGTAATAAAACTAGAAACAAGCGCCAATTTCATTGGACTGCAAGGGTAAGGTTACGGGTTAGAGGAGGAGAGGAAACAGCAATAGGTTTTGCCTGTGTATAAGTAAAATATTTATGGACATTGACAGCAGCAACTTTTTATAAACTCTTTTTTTGTTGTTTTATACGTGTGCGCATTTGTATTTATTTATTTATGTATGCATAAATTGCACAACAACTATGTACATACCAACACCAACGGGACTGCCCCCCCTTCTCTAAACCCTTCTTCTTTCTTCTTCCCTACAACAATGAAGCTAGAAGCAGGGCAACAGCCAGAAACGAAGCCTCGGACTGTGCATAAGTTTTATTTTTCAATCAATATGCAGGCGACGGGCAGTGCAGGCCACTACTCAAGACTCAAGGGGCAAGGAAGTGTGCGGGCATGCGGCTATTAATAGGACTAAACGGGCTGGCCTCGACCATTCAAAAGGGGAACAGAAACAGAAACATCAACTAACTTTAATGAGAGCGCATTCGTTCAGTGAGCTTTAACGGTTGTGGTTTAAAGAGTTTTGAAGCTTTCGCAAAACTTTCAAATACCGAAATTTACACAAGCCAAATTGATAAAAAGGAACTTCAAACAGTAACGGTACACTTTCACCCTTTAAAGGACTCGTTTGTTGTTCAAATATGTCATTCGCTTGCTGGAAAAGCAGACAAAAAGCCTTTTCAGTTCGGCTTTGGCTCGCAGCATGCTTTCTCCCTCGCACATTCCCTTGCCTGTTCACTCGCACAAAATGTGGCGGCGGCAAAATAACAACGATGAGACACAGCATGTCGCAGTATTATGGGTGAGGAGGGCGGGGCGGGGTCGGATTTAAGAGGCAAAGGGGCGTTGCGCAGTGAACCTTGCGTGTATATTGTCACACACACACACACACGAACACATGCACTTAACCATTGAAGAAATGATACCATTGTATGTGTTTAGTATAGAAAATAAAAAAATTATTGCACAATTTTATTTATGTTTTGCGTATTGGCCAACAACAATTATCGTCATATGTATTTGCTATCACCGCACTCTCGCATACACACACACACTCCCAGAAATACACATTCACACATACATATAAGCGCATGTAAATCGGCTTTAAAAATTCATACGAAATTCTGCACGTTTAAATTTTTTTCTTGTACACGTTTATCGCGAGCACACACACACAAATACACATATACTGGTTGGCCGAAAACAAAAAGAAGAAGCAGCCATACTTTTATTCATATTTAAGATTACAAAAACCTTAAAAACCCGCACAGAATGTGTATAGATACAGCTTATTTTGTTATTAAATTACTGCATCGGCAGTGCACTACATTTTTTTCTATATATATTTTCTTTTCTTTTGGTTTTTCTTCTTTGTGGTAGCGGCGGCACTCGCGTTTTTGCGATTTTATAATTGCACTAATTCACGTGGTAAAAACATTGCCACACGCACAACTCATAGTTAAACACTAGTCGGATAGCTTTGTGCTTCATTTGCATGCATTTTTCATAAATTAGGAGTACTTTTTATATATTTTTCAACAATTTTTTTACCAGCAACGCGTCCAAATTCCACTTTCGACTCGCAGCTTTCAAAATGGCGGAATACGAATACGGCAATTTTTAGTTTTTAGTACAGCAATGACGCGATGCTACTCAGTGCCGCGATGCTACTCATTTGCCGCGTATTACTAATAACGCATGTAATTGTATATGAACAATGGAATTAACTTTAAAAACACACACACCTGATTATATTACGTACTATATTTTGTACGATATATATTATGAATTGCACTAACAACTATAAAATTTTTCTTTTCATCCACTTGCACACAAAATATTCTCTTTTATGCTTCTTCTTTGCAAGCGAGTAACCATTACCGTGTTTACGTTCCCACAAGTATTGACGGCCACTCAGACGTTTGCCAACACCAACAACGTAAACGAATCGGCCAGACAGTTATTGCAACCGATGTTTTAAAATTTAAATAATAGGTACTCATTTTGTAAATCTATCGATAGTGAAGCGGGCAGATTTGCGTGCTTTTATTTTATTTAAAAACCATTTTTTAATTGACAAAATAAATTTTTCAAAGAAACCAATTTAATTATAAAATAAAGCGGATTCGATAGTCGAATTCAACCAAAATTTGTGGATGAGTTTTTTCTGAAGTGGATTCATCTGGGCTGTTGTAGTTGCCACGTTTCAAAACGGTGGTTCTTTTTTGTTAGCGCTGCCAGCTGTCATTGTTGTTTATTTTAAAACTAGATTCTTAGTAAAGTCTGGCAACGAGTGATGAACAGTAGAGCTGGCGAAAGTATCGATACTATCGAGTGTTTGTATTTGTTTCCAAGTATCGATTCGTCACTTTTGCATAAAAAAAGACTAGGCACAAAGGAAGGAAGTGCGGGCGTGTACACAGCGGAATAAGTTTGTTTAATCTTAAATCATTTCTAAAAGTTAATTTATTGCACGTAGCAACAAAATCAACATGTCGACCAGGAGAGCATCGCACGCAGGAAGCTGGTACACAGATTCAGGTAACATCATTTTTACTGTTGATGTCTTTGACCTTTGTCTTCATATGCATGTAACTCAATAATGAAATAGACAAAAGAGAAAAATATAAATCCCAAAGATGGCAAAGAAAAGTTATTATTTATATTTAAAATTCGATTATTTGCTTAATGTTTTGCTTATTTAACTTGCACCAAATTAACCTTGTTAAATGAAGAGAACATTTTTATTTTATTTATTCATTTACCAAAAAGTAATTTAAAATAAAAATAGAAAATTAAGATTAACTGATAAATAAAATAAATTATACATGAATTAAAATTAAGAGCTAAAAAAATAAAAATAAATTAAATATGTCTGGGGTATTCAATTCGTTGCAAGGATTAGAGAAAAACCCAATCAGATCATATCATCAGTATTAGTTATAGTAAGTATAGGATTCATAATATTATTAGTATGGACTAGTATTAGTATTATAACTAGAGTGGTCAGGGATTTCACGAAAGATACAGGAGTAGGAAGAATTTCAAAGAATCGACAGTTCTGGGGGAAAACGTGATAAAAACAAATATAATTTGTGCACAACCGGAAATGAACTGTGTTGTTTTATTGAGTGGGCGAAATAAATACATACATCTATTTAACGTTAACAAAATGGGCTTAGAAATTAGTTTCCGGGTTGTCGCCAACTGCATAGCGAATCTCTTGCATTCGATTATAAGCAATCTCAGTGGCCCAACAAAGACGCTTCTCCAGTTCGCTGCTGCGTTTGCGCTGCTTCTTCAGAGAATCCAAGCCGTGTTCCAGTTGCGAGCATGCCTGAAAGAAGCTGCTCAATTCGGGAATGTCCCCAAATTCTCCCGGATGTCGTCGAAAATCGTCGCTAACATCTGTGGTTATTTTCTTCAAATGATTCTGCAAATAATTGGATTCAAACGATTCCTTTAACTGCTTTGTTGTGATGTTGTCCAAGTCATTATTGTTGTTTAAATGTAAATCACGTATGCGTGTCTTAAGACCACTAAAATTGATCGACTCGAGCTTTCCTCCAATGGTTTGAAACAGTTCGTAGCTTTTGCCCAATTCCATTTGCATTTTTTGTAAATCTTCATCCATAGATTTGGCACTTTGAGATTCCATGAAATCCATGGCTAAGCTGCGTTCCAAGCTGGATAGTCGTGAAGATAGCATTGATGCTGCTGAAGCTACACTAGTCGAAGACATCCCCTCATTTGATTGTTTTTGACCATCCACCAATCGGTCCTGGCGAAAAGAATGTTTTCTAGTCTTTGCGTGTTTTGAACGTTGTTTGGGCTCCAAACTAGGCAATGGAGAAGGCTTCATAACCATCTCATATGAAATCTTGCGCTCCGGATCATTGCTGGAACTGAAATGCAAAATAAAGTTTTTATATCTTATATTAATATTGAACTAGTTAATACACCCACTTTTCGGCCAGAATCGCAGTCAGCTCATTGCGAATGTGACTTAGTAGTTCATCACTTTGTTTATCCTTGTCCATAATTATGAAAAACTTAAATTTTAAAAGCAATTTAATAAAATATTTTGATTTTTGTTAATGTCGTTGACGCGATTTCGTTAAGACTGAATTATGAGATATCTAAAAAATGACATTTGTTTGTTCTGTTGCTAGACAACAGAGTGCCAACTATGTTCAGCTATTATCTGTTCAGGTTTAAAATGTATGTACATGCTTTAGTTATGAGAAATCAGGTACGCGATCTGAATGATAGTCTTTTGAGAGTATATAAAATAATTTAAATAGTCGCATTTTTTACAATAAACAGGGGACCGCAACAGTTATAATTTAATTTTAAAAACATTGTTTAACAATTATTTATTACTTTAATTTTATAAATCCGAAAATGTGAATTATTTCTGATTTGTATTTAATCAATCAACAAATAACAATTAATTCTGGTTAGTTAAAAGTCCTTAACAAAAATCAGTCTCTGATATGTTTTTAACAAAATATTTCATATAAATTAGGTTTTGATTTTTATTGCAAAAAGTTTTCCTAATATATATTAAGATTTACTTTCTTTACTACTGTTTTCAGGCTCGGATCTCTCCAGGCAATTGGACCGTTGGCTGGGAGCTGCGGACCTATCGCATGGACCAGCACGTGCAATTATTGCACCGTAAGTCTTCAAAACGATATTATTGTGAAACTATTTTATACTACATTAATCAATATTCAATCTAGGCATGCAGGATATGCTTATTGTGGTGCCTGTGGTGCATTTGCGTATCGCCAAGTCAGCCCAGTTGTTGTGTAAGAATGAATATACATATGCAACATCGTGAACACTGAGCTGATGTCCCCTTTCTTGATTTCTGCAGTAAACGCATTTTCATATTGGGTCCATCTCATCACGTCCGGCTTCGTGGCTGTGCTCTTTCGGTGGCGAAAAAGTATAAGACTCCCCTGTATGATCTCAAAATTGATACTGAAGGTGTGTTGCCGCTTGAGAAAAATAAGCAGCTAAGAAATTTAACAATTTTATTCAACATTCGACAATTGCAGTCAATGCGGAACTGGAGAAGACGGGTCAATTCTCTTGGATGGACATGAAGACGGACGAGGATGAGCACTCCATCGAAATGCATTTGCCTTATGTAGCTAAAGTTATGGAAGAGTAAGTAAACCAGAGACTGAAAATAATTGTTATTGATCAAAGTTTCAAATCAGAAAAATCAACTCTAAGAACTAATTTATTTTGTGGATTGAACGTATCAAAAAAGCAGACGCTAAACTTATATTCAAAACTTTTACAAATTAAAATTACAAATTATATATAATTATTTATGATTTTTATTTACTAAATTCTTAAAAAACTGTTTTATAAGGCTGCAAAAAAAATTAGAAAATTGTTGAAGAATATAATTAAATATTTGTAATTCTTTTTTTACGTTTCAAATATTTCTTTAATATGACCGATAAATTAAAATATTAAAAGCGAATAATTATTTTTTTTCTTTTGTTAAATCTCACAGCTTCAAGGACCAGTTTACCATTGTGCCTATATTGGTGGGCTCTCTGAACCCGGATCAGGAGGCCAAGTACGGCAGCCTTTTGGCACCATATTTTATGGATCCAACCAATCTGTTTGTGATATCTTCCGATTTTTGTCATTGGGGCCAACGTTTCAGTTACACATATTACGACCGCTCTTGCGGTCCTATTCACAAATGCATCGAGCAGCTGGATAAACAGGGCATGGATATCATTGAGACGCTTAGTCCCACCGCATTTACCGAATATTTGCGTAAATATAATAACACGATATGCGGTCGTCATCCTATTGGTGTCATGCTTGGCGCTGTCAAAGCCCTGCAGGATCAGGGCTTTCAAAATATGAGCTTTAAATTTCTCAAGTACGCGCAGAGCAGCCAGTGCGTGGACATGGAGGATTCCAGCGTGAGCTACGCTTCCGGGTCACTAATCTTTGAGAACTAAACAAAAGTATTTTATTTTTTTATTAAATATAGAGAGATTAGATTCTTTGAATTTAAGCTGAAACTCCATATTAATAATAATTGTAATTTTGATAGCAGCAAATTGAAAATGAATAAAGTCGATTTCGAGTTCCATTTAATTTAATTTCCTTTTATTTTTTTGTTTTCGCTTGTTGAAACATCAAAATTGACCTCTAAGCCATTTTTTTGTGGTATTTGTTTTGTTTTGTTTTGTTTTCGCCTTATCAATGAAATGTTTGCGTTATGTGGCCGTCACTGGCTCGTGGATGTATATGAAGGATGTGTGTGTGTTTGTTTTCTTGAAGAGTGAAGCAACAGTTGTCATGGTTGTCATGGACGACCCTCTCTTTACCACCAAGTAGCACCAACGTCACCACCAGCCGTTGCATCGGCCACGGCAGCGTCTCCAGTGGCAGAAGCGGATCCATTCAATCGCGAACACTGCTCGGCATCGTTCGCCGCAGTTGCAATCTGTAGTGCGCTCATATTCTGCACAAATGCCTCAAGAGCCACATTCTCATCTGGACTGTATGGAGAGGTGCGCTGGCTGTGCGGGCTGCGACGCAAAAACTCATTCAGATCACTGGCAACGCTGGCGGGCTTTGAACCCGTCGACGGCTCAAAGTCATAACCAAAGGGATCCGACGCCGCTGGCGATGGTTGTGATAACCGAGGCATCATATTGCCTTGCACAAAAAGGTGGGTGGAATCTGCATGGAATTAAAGGTATTATAGATTGTTTGATAGTTTGCAATGGGATTCACAATTACCACTGCCGTAATCGGTGGCCACATTGTCGCAGTAGCTGGCATTGGAGCTGACGCTCCCTTGAGATGGCTGCTGTTGTTGCTCGTAAGCATTTGTGGAGCACGAGCGGTTGCCAAACACAGTTGTAATCTCCACATGATGTGGCGATGGCGATGTGTTGTTGCGCGTAAAGTTGGACTCCGATATATTGTGTATGGAGACCTTAGAACGAGTAATACAAGTATGAGAATTAGAAACGTTTGATGATCAGCGACAAATCTAATTTCTAAAATAAGTTTTATAATAAAAAAACAAAAATAACAGACAAACAATCATTTTTGAATGCCTATACTGTTATTTTAAAGTTTAGTCCGTCATCTGTCGAAAATTAGATATTTTTGACAAAACTACTGTCAAAACTAAGATATTTTTTAATTTAAACTGTCAACTGTCAAAAATCGGATAATTTTGATTTCTATTATAAAAATCCTCATACAAAAAAGTTTATCTGAGAATTAATTTTAAATCTTTTTTAATCTATTTCTCATCTCAATATAGCTATGTGAATCGGGAACGCTTGAAAAATGAAGTTATCCAAATAGTTGCAAACTTCGATTCGATAGTTATCAATTTTAAATCTACAATCGATAAAACGGAAATCAGTTTGACGGAAGTCAGAGGATTGTTTGGTTTCAGTTTTTAAAAAGTAACCCAAAATATACAACTTAAAAATTCGCATTTCATTTATGAAAAGAAAGAGAAATAAGTAGATGGTAGTTTTTCAGATGACAGATTTTCCTTGCGGTATAAATTTGCTTGATAGGGCCAATTTTGCTGGTAAAGACAGGAACACACCTCATTGTTGAGATGCTGGCCCGGTATCAAATTCTTGAGGAACGCCGCGTCGTCGTAGCGAATGACACCAGTATTGGGTATGCCCTCAAGGTAGGAATTGAAACCGGTGATGGTTGGCGGCGGCGAATCGTCACCACAATTATGATGCATATGACAGTCACCAGGAACACCAACACTAATGCCAGGTCCTCCACCACCTCCAGTTGATTGTGCAACTGACGAGGAGAAAACCTCAAAGCCATTGTAGTAGCTGGACTGTTGGTATTTCTCCTGGAGTGAAGATCCCGATGCAAATTCCGATCCGCCAAATTCTGACGATGGTTGGCCATAGCTCGACCATTGGCTTGATGACGACGAGTGACTGTCTTTGGTCTTCTGCTTCAGCTCACTGCCAATGGCAGACAAACACTTTTGCGTCTGCTTGGGACGTGCTATGACGGCAGCATCGCCAACCAACCGACCAGGGCTGCCCAGGGAAACGTTTGTGCAGCTAATACTGATATTATTGTGCGTGTCGACGACTCCTCCAGCACTTGCTCCTGCTCCGCCGCTACCGCCACCGCTGCTACTACTGCTGCCGCCGCTTGCTGATCCACTAGAGAAATATGAGAAATTAGTGGGAGCTGCAGCGCCAGCACTGTTGCTATTATTGTTGCCACTGGGTGGTGCAACAACCAATGGTGGCGAAGACTGCTTCTGTTGTGTGGCACGTGCCGCCTCTGCCACCGCCTCCTGTGGTGTATAATAGTTGACATTGCTGCCAAATTGACGGTAGCCGCCCATGGCCAATCCATTGGTCACAGCCTGATGCAGCGCCGGATTCCTTATGGTGAACATGCCGTTCTCATTTTTAATAATTGCGGCCGGTTGATCCATGGGCATCGGCGCTGCAATTGGCAGCCCTGCTCCATACGAACGTGCTGCAAATAACACAGATTTTTATTAAACTTTAACCTTCTTGAAGAAATTGACTTTTGGGGTGTGATTGTACCTGGTGGTATGGGATTTGGATTGGGCAATATGTTGCCGGTTACAGGCCCATTGTTGCCGCTCTGATGAAACATGGGATTTCGCAGCGTTATGATGCTACCACCTGCACTGGCCTCCATTATGGGAGCACTAGAGACTTGAACTTGCTGGTTGTCGGCGCCACCTCGCTGCTTGTTGGCAAGATTGGACGCCACACCTGTAGAGCCACTGCCACCAGACTTTCCACGATTACGTCGCCTTCGACGAGAGGATTTGCCACTGGCGGTTGCTGCAGCGGCTGCGGCTGCCACGTTGCTATTGCTGTTGGTGGCCACAGACACGGGCTGCTGGCTGTTGCGATTGATGCGCGGATTGGCCTCCACCATAATGACACCAGCAGCATTCTCGAGCCCCGCATTCCCAGCGTAATAGCCGCCCATAAGATGTGCTGGCTGCTGCAGAGGGTGTTGGTGTTGTTGTTGCAGATGCAGCTGCTGCTGCTGCTGTTGCTCGGCCAGCGGCTTGGACAGTTTCCGTATGGACTCACTCTTCTGACGCAGCTGCTCACTCTTGGCTGGATCAACTTTTGTAAGCGTAATGCCTGGCGGCAGTGATAAATGTTCCACTTGTACGCCACGATTAAGCTGATCCATAATGCTGCAATTGGACTGCTGCTGTTGCTTGCTCGATGAGGAGGAGGAACTGCTATTGCCTATGCGCAAATGCTGCATCTGCTGTGCCAGGGTGTTGGCATAGCTGCCAGATTGCGGTGCCATCGGCGGTGGTATGGCAACTTCGTTGGGATTGAAATAGCCCATGTTATGGGGTATGCCCGAGAGATCCTCTGTAATCAGTTTGAAATTGCATTATTGTCTAATACGGTTAGTAAGAGAGGGAGGATTGTTCTTACCCTGTTTCTGGCCTCGATGTGCACGTTTGCCACGCTGCGATCGCTTCGAAGGTTGTGCACTGCTCTCCGTTGTATTTAAGGAGCAGTTGCTATTGCTGTTCACATGCGACTGTTGCTGCTGTTGTTGATGTTGCTGTCCGCCACTTGCTGGCTTCGAACGTCCACCTCCGCGTCCCCCGCGTGATGGCTGTTGCGCCCCCCGATTGCCACTAACCGCTTGGCTGCTCTGAACCTGAACCGGAGCCTGCCCCTGTCCCTGCATTTGCATCTGACCCTGTATCTGCCCTTGATTTGACTTGGACTTACGTGAAGTGCTACCGTTAACATTCACCTCTGGCGCCCGTTGCGATTGATTCCTCGACTGTGTTGGCTGCTGTTGGGATGCTGATCTGCGCTGGCTACTGGTGGAAGATGCTGGTAGCGCTTTGTTTGCCAGCGGCTGTTGTTGCGTTTGTGACTTTGAGGGTGCCTCGTTTTTGGGCTTCTTCACAGCAGGCACAGCTGCTGGAGCAGCAGCCGGTTTTTGTTTGGAATTCGTCACGACTGCCGTTGGCTTGTTGGACGCAACAGGAGCCTTGGGTTGTACCTTTATTGGCGCCGGTGCAGCCACTTGTGGCTTAACGATTTCCTCTGTCTCGCTGCCTGATTCCCACTCACCATCCGATGAGTCTTGCACATGCAACGATTTAAATGGATTATTGTCCAACTGGCCTTGGTCCAGTCTGGGCTTTAATCGCTTCTGTCTTTTTTCGGGCAGTGGTTCTGGCTCTGGCTCGACTTTTGGCATCTGAACTTCCACAACGTGTCGATTTGCATTCTTAGCCTTTTTGTTTGCCGCCGCTTTGGGCTTAATGCTGCATACGGAATTCTCTCGTGTGGTGACGGCGCTGCTCTGTGGCGTTTGTGACTTGGAGCTGGTACCTGAACTGGAGCTGGAGGCAACTGGTGCAACTACAGTTGCTGCCTTCTTATTCTGTTTCTTGCTCTTGCCCAGATTGGCTTTCATTTCCAGTTCAGCAGCTGCAGCTGCCGCCGCCGCCGCTGCTTCTGCCGCCGCCGCTGCTGTCGCTGCAGCAGCTGCTGCCCGTTTAGCCTCCTTTTTCTTAGCCTTGGCGCTTTTTTCTGGCACTGTGACCGCAACCTGGGCAACAGAAGTCACAGCTGGAGCAGTGCTCTTTGCCGATGTCTGAGCAGATGCTACCATATGCCCGTTGACGAATGTGTAAAGCAGCTTGTCCTCGTCAGGGGAGCTGCCCTTGGCCACAACCGTCACCTGCTGCTCGCCGCCAGCGTGTGGCAGCTGGACACGTCGAATAGTCACAATACGCTTTGATGGATCAGCGGTTATGGCATTGGCTGCCATGGCAGCGATCACATCTCGTGGCAGTTGTTGTTGCTGTTGCTGCTGCTGGGGCGGAGCATAGCATACGGGTGTGTGCGGTGGAAAGTAGGATGCAGAGTTAATAAAATTTGGTAATTGCGCTGTCACAGTCACTGTGGCGGATTGTTGAGTTGCAGGTGCAAGTGAAGGTGCAGAAGATGGCTCTGCTGCTGTCATTGGACCACCATTTAAAATCTCCTCGAGCTGGGCCAGCTTGGCCAACTGTTGCTCCTTGGTGGGCAGGTAAGAGAATTTAAAATCACTATTTGCCTGCTTAACCGTGGCAATCAGTTCCAAAATGACCGTTTCCACTTTCCCTTTAGCACGCTGCAGATTCTTAATGTTGGCTTCCAGCTCGGCAATGCGTTTCTTTTCGCGCTTGCGGCCGCCAGCAGCCGTTAAGGTTTTCATTTCGTATTTGTCAATGAACTCCTTGAAATAAATATCGAGAAACTGACTACGCAAATCCTCCAGCTCTTTGATTCGTTTCTCCTCCTCCTTGCGCTGCTTTTGCTTGGCTTTTTTAGCTGCCTTCTTGGGATTCGTCGTTTGTGGTTGCTGGGGCTTGCCCTCAATGAAGTTAAGAGTATCATTGATCCAACGCTTTTGATCCTGCTCACGTGTATAGCTGCCCAGAAACTCGGCAAAGTCATGCATCATTTCCTCCTTACTATAATTGCTGAGATCCGTTGGCAAGCTGCCACTTCCACTGGCACTGCCACAGCCACTTCCAGTGCTATTACTACCAGCCGCATCTGTGTGCATCTGTATGCTCTTGCAGAGACTGTCCAAGCAGAGCAGACTATTATCGCCATCCTCAATATTCTCGCCAATTTCATTAAGAGCAGCTGCAGCGGCAGCAGCAGCCGCCGCCGCAGCCGCTGCTGGCATTTTCCGAGTTGCCGCTTGAACCTGCGCAGATGCAACCACTTTTAACGTCGGCGGTTGCTGAGTTGTCACTGGCTCTGGCTTTGGCTCCGGTTGTACCTTGGCCACTTGAGTCTTTGCCACCTCTGGCCCACTTTTGCTCTTGCGATCGTTGACAATCTGTGTCAATTTCTTGCGCAAGCGATCACGTGTCTCATTGAAGCGTGCATGATTGCATTCCTTTTTAACACGCTTCTTCGAGTGATTCTCTTTGCAGGTCTCGCCAATATCAGCATAATCAGCACAACCTGCCAAAGAAAAAGAATAAGAATCGCTTCGAGTCAATGTGTATCAACTTGTAACTTACATTTGCGCATCTTCTCCTTGCATTTCTTAGAGTTATTCGAATCATTACAACCTATTCCTGTCTGCGTCGTTTCGTTAACCTTGGACTTGTTGCCCGTCAGGCTCGAGGTGCTATCAGGCTTACTGCGTTTACTGTACAAGTGAAAACTTTAAATTAAACCATCTTCAATTTTGGAATATTTCTTTATATTACTTACATCATTTGCGAGTCGTGCAACATCATTAAATGATCTACACCAAATTGCATTTTCTCTATATTGGCATCTCCCAATGTGAAACTGTCGAGAGAAATAAAGTTTGTCAGATGACAGTAAGTACAATGACAAATGTCACTCAATAAATATTTGTTGACTGTTATAAACAAGTCAAGTTTAAGTAAAAAGTGAACTTACTCATCGGTGATCTTAAAAGGTGAGTAGCTGTAAGATTTAAGTAATAATTATTAAGTAATTTGTGGCTAGTTGGCTATAACATATATACAGACCCAATGACCTGTGCCAGAAATTGCTCAAAGCGTCCATCATCCTTGTCGCCAACAACGCTGTTTGGGCGCAAACGCAAATCGCCCTTGAGCAGCTCCAGATGCTTAAAGTCCGTTGCCGTCGAGTTGAACTTGACAAAGAAATTGGCATAGATGGATAGCACAAAGGTCCAATAGGTTCTATAGACATAGTGCTGATTCTTAAGCTCCTGCAGCTCGGCGGGACTGGGCGCCAACTTGCGATTGAAGAACATTAGCGATGGCAACGTGGAGCGCAGCTCCTCGCGCGAAAATGATAGTGGCTGAAAGCATCGCAAGAGATGCTTTGTCAGTGGTGGTGACAACTCATTGGCAAGGATCTTGCGGGCCAGCTGGCAAGCGGAGACTCGACAGTTTTCGCCACAAAAGAACTGCGGCTCAATGCTGTCAAAGCGATAGCGTTTCCGTGTGGTAAGATGCTGGAACACTGCCCATGCAATGTGATATGTGGTGCGCAGTGCGGTGTCCATCTCCTGACGCCGTAACGTCACACCACATGGCTCATCCCCCACTCTAGCAGCAGCCTCTGGCTGATCGCCGCTGCGACGCTGCTGTGCCGCTGCCGCAGCGGCGGCGCTTGTGCTCGCAGCCGCATTATGTTTGGCCTCATCGCTGGTGCATGTGCTCAGAATCTTTGATTTCATCAGCTTAGCATCTTTCTCAACAATGCCGAGTGTTGTGCACTTGGCACAATGACCGGCTTGTCGCGGCAGCAGAGGTGTACCCGCAATGGAGCAAGTGATGCAGTTGCAGTTCCTAAAACAATAGAAGATCATTTTAAATGTATATACATATATTGAAATCATCATGTATTTTCCCTTACTCATTATGGTGTTCCAGCATTGCATTACACTTTTTGCAGAGATCCTCGCGCACCAGTTTATTGGGCGGATCGTAGAAGCCATCGGGCCACTTGAGCTTGGTGAATGCCATAATATTCTTCCAAGCCAGCTGACGATCAACAATTCGCTGAAAATCTATAAACTCATCGTCACTGATGTCCGGCAGCGAGAATGAGGTGGCATCCATGACAACCTTGTCGAATATGTTATACACATCCAGCAGGCCCATCCGACGATCATGCTCTGTGGGCGACAAGTTGAACTTGTTCAGCTCCATCCAGATGTCCGTCCAGCGGCGCTCAATGGAGTGCATGTGCTCATCGAACAGCATATAGCGCTTGATCAACGCTGTTGTCTGCGTTGAGCCATCGCCTTCCTTCAGCGATAATATGCATGCGAGCATGGTGTCGCCCAGCGGATTAAACACATGTTGCTGAAATAGACGCTGACACAATAGCACCCAGGAGAGCTTGAACTTGCGCAGAAAATCATTCTCGAATGCAAACAGACTGAGCGATATCTTCTGTGAGATGCAGTTCAAATCGGAGTAGCCGTCCAGTAAATCTAAATTAAATAGACAACATTTTCAATATATATCAAGTAAACAAAATCATTTCAACAGAAATTAAGCTTACTGTCAAGATCATTAATGTTAGTTAATTAATGGTAAATAAAGAATGATATGTGCCGTACCTTAATTAATTATAAAATGAAATATTGTTGAAATTTAGAAACATTTTATAACTTCGTATGTTTCCATACTTGTTTTTATTACCAACAAGCGCTTAATTTTATTTGTTAATTGTGGTATACCTAAATTATAAAAATACAATAACCAAAAGTGAAATATTGTTAAAAAAAAACACTTTGGGGAAAATAATTGTAGAAATATTAAAAACAAAAATAAATTAGTAGTTCTTGTAAGCATGAAGAAAAACTAAGAAAAACCAAATTTGATTCAAATCAAAGATATTAGTAAGTTTAGTTATTGTTTTTGAAACATGCAGAAAAGTGTCTTAACTAAAACTTTACAAATTTAGAACTTTTCTCAGGTTCAAGAAAAATTAATAGATATGTTTTATTATATATAAGGCGTCACTACGAAAAGATTCATACTGAGCAGGTAGAAGAAGTTGATGAAAATATTATAAATAAGGCTGATATAACTTCACCAGATAGAAACTTTTGAAACAAAATAATACAGACAGATTCTACGTAGCAAGGTTAGTAAGATGCATGCATAACATGGCATTAATGATTCAATGTAAAAATTAGTTAAAACATGCAAACGATTTTAGATAATTGCAAGAATATAAAAGAAACCCCTTGGAAACCCCAAACGTACATGTGAGCATCTTTTCGGCTGAAATTTTCTCGTTCTCCTGCACATTTTGAGCAATTTCGATCATGCCCTCGGAAAAAGCCTTGACAATGCACTCAACATTGTAGGCGAGTATTTGTAGCAGTAGCATCGGATTATTAGCCATTAGACTGCAAATAAAAAAAGGCAGAGGTATTATAAATATTAAAGACAATGATAAACATACAAGCATATCAACTTACATGGCGCTGAATAGCACTAATATCATATTATCAGAGATCGCAGTATCATCAATAAAATCAAGATATTCCGCGTTCTTATCGTAAAGGAAACCGCTTGTAATCCAATAGATTTGCTTATTGGATTCCAGCAGTTTCTCAAACTTGTTATAGGCAGCATCATTTCTAAACAAATAATGAAAAATGGAACATATTTATTTATGTGGCTTTCAATTTGTGTTGGAAAGTTGGAACTTACTTTAACATGGGGCTGTATGCCTTGATTAGCACATCGAGCAGCATGACCACCATGTGAGCAGCCTTAAATTGATCCATCATAATGGCCATGATTGTTTCACGATATTCGAGACATTCCTTGCAGGAACAAAATGTAAAGAATTCCTCCTTACGATGTTTAACATATATCAAGGCAAGATTCTGAAAATAAAGCTGCAATGGATTAGGTTTCAGTAAGACAGTTTCATGTCTATAGGAACACACCGTAATTGCACGCAGTTGTCCGTCGGCATCGCGCAGCGGATTCTTTGGATCCTCCGAGAATAATCTCATATTCTCAATGGCCATCTGAAAGTGTGTTCAATGAAGTGAGGAAAAGTTACCAAACTATATAAGTTGTTGATGTGACTTGTACTTACCAAATATGAGCGCGTCTCATCGTTTGGATCCGTGCTTTTTTGCTTACACTCATGCAGCAGCTTCTTGCTTAGCTCCAGCTCGATGACATTATCCTCGCGCAGACTCCATTGCATTAGCGATACCACATCCTTGTATATAACATCCGATTTGGGCGCTGGGGCATATGGATCAAAAGGGGGCAGTGCCAGTATCGTGTGCAGCGTGTTGATGATGTTACCCTCGGGGAAATTGAGACGCTCCAACAGCTGACAGGGTGGGGGACTTGCTGCGGCCTGTTTCGAATTGAGTGGCAATGGCCTGTTAGCGCTTAGCGCCTCTCGCATTGCCGCCAACGCATCAGCATCACATTTCAGCGGCATTGTGTCGCCACAAATGCGCGGCGTTGCTGCGTCAATGGACATTTTCATGCTTACATGATAGCAAGAGGAGGCGTCCAGCTCCCCGTTGACCACAGCTTCAGCGGGAGCAACAACATTGGCATCACTGGCTCTGCATTTGGCCTTAGCTCCGCCTCCTTTTAGCTTGGAGCTGCCACTGGGACTTGGATTGGCGTCCTCATCATCATCGTTGCTGCAACAATTCATGCAAGTTGATGCTGCGTCTGCGTCAGGCATTGTTTTGATATACGCCAATGCCTTTTCCACTTGTTCAGCCATCTAGTTTATTTGATTTTATTTATATTCATATATATTGATCTATTTTCTTTTCTTTTTTTTTTTTGGTTACACTCTCAACTTTAAGGGCTTTTCGCTAATCATTGGCGTAACAAAAATTTGAGTATGCGCGACGCATTATTATACAAATCACAGATGCACTTCCGTGGTGGAGACACTTTCACTCGTCTTGTCCGACCGACCGTCGTTTTCGTTGCTGGCGAGTATGTATGTAAGTCTATGTGCATATGTGTATGTGTGAGTGTGTGTTGAGTCGAAGAAGTCTCTCACATACAGTAAGTGGAAAAGAACGCAACGCGTTTTTTCCCCAAACGCGCGCGCCGTCAACGAGAAGAGCCCGGATCCTTGTAATCTACAACTTGATTTGATTACCTTCAAGCATTACTAGCCAAACTCGACTGCCCTGCAGTTATGTATATATATTTATTAAACAAGTGAATTGTTTGGGGTTTTTCGTTTTTGTTTCGCTCGTCGTCCGTTCGGTGCAATTGCAATTTTCTGCTGTGCTTGTGTGTGTACGTGAGCGTGTTTGTATTGGCTCAGTGTTGCATTGCGGTATATCACTCAAAATCAATTCATCGGACATATGCACCCCTATCGATATTAGCGATAAAGTTGGGGAGCGTAATTTAAATAAACGTAAACAAATCTATTGTTAAATTAAACAATAAGATTATGTTAAATTAAACAATTTAATTTGAAAGTAGATTAAATAATGGAGAGTTTTTATTAAGCATTTGATGTTTGTAGCCCCTCGGGAGGCGAAATTGCATAGCTTACCTCAAATAAGAAACAAAATAAAATTCGATTTATTTAAGCAAAAATATTGTACGAAAAATTTCAAACAAATTACAAAAGTTTAATAAAAATATTTTAAAAACTGGACCTATTTGAGATTTTAGCTTTTTAAGACAACCACAGTTGCCACATGTTTAAAAACTGTTGCAGATGTATGGCGCCATCTTCTGTCTGTTTTGCAAATCAGGCAAAGAGAAAGTTCGGTTTTATTTTGAATTTACGTGTTCCATTCAATACTCAATAATTGAGATCGCCAGCCTCAATAGGAAATTATACCTAAATTTGTTATTTTTTATTAATGAAAATGATTTTACCATATAAATATTAAATTGCAGTTGGAAACTATTTGTACACGTTTACATTACAAAATTCAAGCTACTATTAATTTCCTAAGTCACTAATCACATACACACTCCGAACCCAAAAATATAAGAAACCTGCTCGGCGGATCAAAGTAGAAACTCAAAAACAGCGATGTAAGCGACCTGATAAAATACATAAGCAATATTATTTTACATGACAAACTCTCAAATAGTTGTTAATGAGTTATTTTTATTTTTGGTATCGAATAATTGTTTATTATTATTTGTTATATTTATTTAGGTTGATAAGTTAACAAGTTGAATAGTGCATACATATCTTATTTTGAGAAGAGTATATTTATTATACATATCATTAACTCTTTAATTGCACGTTCTAACAATCAACATCACTCTGTGACTTGTAAATAAAGCTACTTACTATGGAGAAAATAAAAAAACAGGTTTTCGATTTGCGGGAGCAAGTCTCACATAAATTGTTCTTATCAATTGCTTTTGAAGCTCTCAGTTAGAATGTACACTACTAAGAGTTTTTTTCTGAGCTAGCTTCAGTCATCGTTTAGTCGTGGACACGGAAAGCTCAACTTATCGATGGAAGCAAATATGATGTCAAAATCGTTATTCTTGCTCTGTCTGAGATTATTGTTCTTGACATCTTTTGCGCTCGGCGATGCAATGATTGAGGTCTTTAAATGGAAACAAATGGATTTTTATAATCGAGGAGATGGCCGATTTTCAAGACAACCAAATCCGTCAGGTACATCTTCTTACATACATACATATACACGAGTAATGTGTGTCGTTATCAGCCTAACAATTTTATTTTATTAAATTTGAGCCTGCATTCGTTGTTGCCTCATTTGTATACTCTGTAAATGTACTTCCCAGATAAGTAATCGTGATTTGTTTTTGAATTTATTTTGTATACAGCGCCAGTGGTGTTCCCAGGTCAATATGGCCGAGAAAAGATTCAACGTGAAAAACGTGACGTGATGACCTCTCGGGACACTCCCGTTGGTGTATCGGTACGAAGTAACGCTGCTGGCAACTCATTGTCAGATCCGTATATAGCTTACAATAATGTTCCTATGGGCGTTACGCATTTTCGAGGACGGCTTTTTGTCACCATGCCCAGAAGGCGTGTTGGAATACCGTCGACCTTGAATTATATAGACATACAGCGCGATGGTAAACAGAGTAGTCCAAAGCTATACGCCTATCCCAATTTCGAGTTGAACCAGTTTAATTCAAGTGAGCAGAATCTGGTCTCCGTCTATCGGACAACTGTGGATGCGTGCCAAAGATTATGGTTCATTGACACCGGAATGTTGGAATATCCAAGTAGGTCAATAAATGTTTGAGGCGATTTGCATAAAAATCATTAAATTACGGTCTTCCTTTCATATAGACAATCGTCAGCAAATCAGGCGACCAAGCATCTGGATTGTGGATCTTAAGACTGATCGTGTAATCAAACGCTATGATATACCTGAGAGCATTGTGGACACAGGTCGTGGCTTGGCCAGCCTGACCATTGATGTGGCATCAGCAAAGAAATGTAATAATGCGAATGCCTACATTCCTGATCTGGTCAATAGTCGCCTATATGTGTACAGCTTGGCGGAAGATCGCATGTGGGTCTTTCAGCATAATTACTTCAACTTTGATCCTCTGGCTGGGGATCTTCATATTGGTGGGCAGACGTTCCGCTGGGATGATGGCATCTTCTCAACCACTCTTGGATCTCAGAAAAGGATGGTAGTCGTGATGTTTATTTCCATGCTATGGCCAGCAACAATGAGTTTGTTGTCTCGAATAAGGTTCTGCAGCTGGAGTCCAATGCGGCGCGTTCAGATCATGGCAATGATTTCCGAGTTCTGGGCAGCCGAGGACAAAATAAACAGTCCACAATGCATGATTACGATCCGCGGACTGGTGTCGTGTTCTATGCGGAGATTCAAACGAATGGTGTTGGATGTTGGAAGACCAGCAATCCTTTTTCTGCCGCAAACCACGGAACTGTTATCTCTAATCCTGAAAAAATGATCTATCCAAGTGATTTGACGGTCAGATACATAGTGATTATTGGCTTTAGCTGATTATAATTAAAGTTTTCTCTATCTCTAATTCATTGTAGATCGATGAAGACGGCAACATTTGGGTGATGTCGAATTCGATGCCAATCTTTATTTACTCCCAGTTGGATACGAACATTTACAATTTCCGTATCTGGAAGCAGAATGTCTACGAGGCCAAACGCAACACAGTCTGCGAGTGATTTATGTATATAAAATTGCTTTAATGACTTAATTGTTCAATGAAATTACATAATGACGATATATTTGTATGTTTAATAATGTAATATATATTGAAAAGATTAACACAAAATCATATGTATATTTAAAACAAATCAAAAAGCATTTACAAATGTATGTACCTTTTAAAAATTGCCTAAATTTGAGTACTCAGTTTATCACATCTTAAAGTTACATAGATGTCTTTTTGTCTTTTATATGAAAACAAATAAAAAACACAAATACAGAACAAAATCAGAGGCACTCTAATATTGCATAAGGATACTAAGTTGCACAGGTTTATAATACGCGTGTGTGTATATGTATATTCAATTTACTTTACGAATAAAATATCTGAATATTGAAATGTGTTTAAATTATCATAAAACATTCGATTTCGTTTTCTTGTAAATTTTCATAATTTTGTTTCTATAATATTCAAACAATTTTGATGTGTATATCTCAAAGTGACTGCTTTATATATAGTTTTCTATATAACTTGTTATATAAAAGTTGCAAAAATATATATGTATGTTTTTTTTTATATCATTTTCGTATGTTGTTTCCGTTAATACTCGCATCTTTGTCTATAAGTATTTAGTATAAGGTTACTACATATAAAAGATGACTATATAGCTTTCTGTCGCTTAAGTAAACATGCAATTTTACTTTGAATTGGAATGGTTATCTGGCCCAGTGTTATACAAAAATATACACGTATAACATAGTATAACAGTTTTGAGTTCCTACATAGCTATATACTTATCTATATATATATATATATGTTCCTCTATATCTATATAAAATAAAACCGACCACTTTTGAAGTGAGGCTGTAGCCGACGTCTACTGTACTAGATAATCCTTGTAGCCGCGCAACGATTTCAGCTGCTTCTTCAATTTGGTTATCAAATCCGATGGTTGCACCAATATCGATATATCTCTGCCTACCGAATTCAGACGATCACGTATCTCTAAATCCTTGAAGAACAGATTCAACGGTCGTCCGTTTATTTCCGTGAGTATCCAAAAAGTCAGGGCGGTACCATCGCACGACTGAGTCTGAAATATTGAATAGAAATTTACAAAGGGAATTTAAAAACTGTTTGAATAAGGACAGTCGAACCTTCGGTGGCAATCCGTGCCGAGCAGCCAAACTGTTGGGTACCACATCAACAATGGTTGAGGTATTGCCATCTCGTATAAGTCCCAAGCATTGACCCTCCCGATCTCGACGTATGGCATAGGCACGTCCAAAGGGGATGCGACGGAGCAGCACTTCGACCTAATCAATTAATTTCATGAGAATGACATCACAAATGTAAACAAATTGAGCAATCATCGTAGACTTTACTTACAAATAGCGTATTTGTATTGCGTATAATTTTATTTGCCTCGGCGGCGGTGCTAATGCTAACTCCTGCTATCGAGAGCAGTTGATCACCGATGTGGAGAGCATTGTAAAGAACCGGATGCTCCTTTTGCTTCCAGCCCGCAATCCAGACGCCTCCGAAAGCCTCTACCCAGGCAATAGAACCAACACAGTCCTTGCGTCGCAAGTTTAATCGCACACCACCCGGATGCATGATTTCGCGACGCAATTGCATCACCTGCTGCTCGCGCAGCGTTAATCGCTTGTTGCCACTGATCGATTGGGATATTGCCTGGGGTGGAGATTGTATTCGAAATGCACTAGATGCTACACTGCGTCCGGGCAGAAACTCATTATTGTTGGCGCCACGTTGACTGTTTGTCTGAGTTGATGCTGTTACTGTCGCTCCACGTTGCAATGGCGCCTGTGCATCAGATGTTGAAGAGCTGCGCCTGCGCTGCTCAATGCTCTCAACGGCAGAGCTAGCGACAACATTGCCAACTTGCCCCGACGTTGTACTGCTCGAACTGGGCGTATGTGCAACACTTTGTTCAATATTATTGTTGGTATTAGCACCGGTTGTTTTCTGGATTGGTTTAGTTTTCAGTGGCGTGTTTAACATCTTTAGATAGTGGAAATCACGACGGCTGGGTCGTGTGCTAATGACCAGCTCAGTTAAGCCACGTGTCAGTTGTGGCATGGCACGTCCATTGCTTGGTGTTTGTGATGCAATGGTGATGCCTCGACGTGGTAAAGCTGGACTTCCATTTACTGGTGTGGCCGTGCTCTCCACATTAACAATTGCATTATTCTGAATCGGAGTCGGAGTCTGAGTCAGGGCTTGTGCATGACTACTCGTGGGTTGCTCTTCTCGCAAAGATGTAGAACTATTGCTACTCACTGGTATACTCGATGAGAGGAATACCTTTTCATAGTGCACATTTCCACTGATAACGTTGGCATCATTCGCATGCTCATTGTTAATTCGAATGTTTGTTATGCCTGAACTGTTGGCACTCAGTATAATCTTCTTGCTGACCTTTGGTGTTTGCGGTTTATTGGCACTTTGTTGACCGCTCGCTGTTGGATAACAGGTGCCATAGACAGCAACAGTGGTTGCCGTTGGCGTTGTCATTGCCTCACCATCAGCTAACACCTGGACCATTGTGGTATTGTTGCTGATCGCTGTGGAGGCACTTTGACTTGATGAAGTGGAAGCATTTGGAACAGGTTTTAATGGAATGGTATAGGGATTGCAGCTGGTACCGTTGCTAGTACCACTGCTGGTGCTGCTGCTGCTGGGTTGACTCAGCACCTGTATAGTATTCGAATTGGACGGAATTATTTGTACGTTACTTTTATAATCGTTTTGTAGTTTTTGCTGCGACTGAGTTTTCGTCTTAGCCTTGACATTGATTTCAGGAAAACGAAATATATCCGCAATTATTTTGTTCTTGGGCGGCAATTCGGGCGGTTGTCCTTCAGTATTAGTATTATCTGTATTAGAGACCTGTATTATTGTAATGTTGTTATCTTGCGTCTCCTCGACGGCAGTCGAGTTAGTTCCAGCCTGTTGTTGGACTTTTGGCTGGGGTGATTTGCGTTGTGGCCTTTTCGTCTTATCAGCAGCGCCTGCTGACATGGAACGTGAAGTTTGTGGTCTAAAAAAACAATCAGAATCAAATTGTTAAGTTAAACAGAACATTTGTAAACAGCGTCGACTTGACGATAAGACTTGTTTAACTATATTTATTTATTATTTCTACAATGGCTGAAGAATTTCCACTGTCTGATGAAAAGCTGGACGAATTATTTATTAAGAATGTTAATAGTGTGACCAAAATTGTTGAGAAGCTGCCTAACAATGACATCACGTTAGCCACGTGCACACGCTGGTTTCAAATCTATCAAGAAGCGACGCATGATGAAAAGTTGGCACGTAACTTTCTATTGCTTTTAATGCATCAACAGCTTAACGACAAGGATGTACTGAGCTATCCATTTACGGATCCTCGCAGCTCTCAAAGGGACTTGAATACGCTGCATAGGATGAGCATGAGACTGCAAAACAGAGATAGCATGGACGATGACGACTATGACCCTAATCATAGCATAGATTGTAGTACAGCTTGCAGTGGCATGAGCAACATCAATCTACATTTAGGCCCCGAAGATTCAAAACGCCAACTGATTCAGCTCAATTCCAAATTGGCCAAAGAGTTGCATGCACTTCAGGCCGAAAAGGAAAGATTGTTGCAGCGGCGTCAGCTCTCTCTGGCAAATATAAAGACGCTGAACGATCGAAGTGCAATGTATCAAAAAGAGATCACCTATATGAAAAAGATGTTTCTCTGTTCAACCATTACTTCACTAAAGATGTTCACTGACGGGAGTCCTTTGACAGCCAATACCCTTCCTTACTTTGCTACACTATTTGTTGTGTTGTCTGAAACTAAACAGGACATTGAAAAAATAACACAATTGGACGAAATGTTTGCACAGACTCTACGTAAACATGTAGCTCGGAAAATTCGTGAAACTATGTGCCAGCAAATGAATATGGAGTATGATGAACTGCGATCTAAAGTGCGTAAACAGTACAATAAGATTATTGAAAATCAGGTTGCTCTTCATTCACAAGAACTGTCTCTCTCTGCTATGAAAAATCTGATGTTGCTAAAAAAGCTCTTCATAGAGAGTTTTAAAGGTGACGAGAATGTAAAAAGTAAGATTGTAACACTTTTGCAAAATGAATTCAATGAAATTCAAGGGGAAGAGTAAAAGTATAATAATGTTATTTTCAAGATTATTGATTTACCTAGGTATTAGACGTTCGCATTGTAACATTTGCTCGAAATTTAAGATTTGATCTGTAATATAATTGTTAAACATTTAATTAAAGTATTGTTTATAATGATAAATTCGATTTGAATGCACTTACCAGCTGAAATGCGCTGGGCAGATGCTGCAGCTACATCAACACGCACTCCATTCCGCAGTATTGGGGATAAAAATTCATCATCGGACAGATTAATGTCAGCTGGAGTGTCGTTATGTGATTCTATTACAGTTGCGTTTGTTTCTTCTTCGATCTCCTCGACGACAGTTGGCGATTGTGTTTCGCTAATTTGTTCACTGTATGTGCTAATGGGATCCGACAGCATATTCAGCAAATGTTGTGTTAATGTATTCGACATGGCTGTGGTTGGAGGTGTTACTGTTGTGGCGGCTTCTATGACTTGTGCTGCACTGACTGCAGGGGCTCTGGACGTGTGCTCATTGACTCCAGCCTGCTGTTGTTGTTGGAATACGGCCGGAATACGCTCCACGCCTGGCACTATTGCCGCTGGCACAGGCGGTGGTGCTGGCAATGGGGATGTTGGATCGCGCGTTGGTAACAAGGGAGCGCGTACTTCAGGTAACTTTGTGTAAAGGTTTTCACGCGGCGAAAGAATTTTCATTTCACGTAGCTTGGATCGCAGCGTTTCTACCCATTCTTGCATAATTTCCCTGTTGGAAAACAATCAAATATTAGAGGAATTCCGTGAAATGTTTTATATTTTTTGCACACTAATTAGTTTTAGATTTCGGGAACAGCTGATGGGCAATTGAAATGTAAACAAAACAAGGCGTGTGAGCAGATTCTGAAAGAGATTCTAGTTGTACTATAAGTACTATTGTTTTAAATCTCTTAAATAATAGTTTGTTTGCAGAATATGAATTTTTTAATGTTCACATTTATTTATTATCTTTAAGCTACAATTCCTCAATGTCTAACCTTAATTTTTTTTAACTATTAATGTAATCAGATTTCCATTATTTGTTTCTGGCACACTGCAATTTTGTGTGGACCAGCTGATCTCGAAACCTAAAGCTAATCTAAAACTGTTCCCATTATTAAAGCAATTGATTTGAATTGAGAGCAGGAGTGTATACATATGTGCATGTTACCATGTGCAACTTACCATGACACGGCATGAAAGCGCAACACTTCATTGCTGAGTGTTACAACAAACTCAAACTCATGGGAATTGGGTATCAGGGCGTGTGATATGTGCAGGGTATCCCGCAGTGATACGGCCCATTCGGGCACGTGAGCAGCCGCTTGTCTTGGCTCCGCATAGCCTTCCAGCAGGGCATCGGTGTCATCATGAACGCAGAATACCACCCAGCTGCACTCAGATTTCTACAAGTAAATTGTTATTTCTTGACTGGACTTTCTGCCTGTGAATTGTTTAAGTTCTTACCTTGGGCCCAACGGTTAGTTTTTTCCCATCGGCAGTCAGTCTTTTCAACCACGTATTTTTATGTATTTCTCGAAACTGCGCCGCGTTGCTGCTTGACGCGATTGCAGGTGCATTTGCAGGTGTTGTCGTTGATGTGTTTGTGTTTGCAGCTGGCACTGCTGCAGCAGCCGCAGCCATTGCCTCTATCCGATATCTTTTAAACCTGCCTGGTTGCTACAATGCACTCTGCTTGATTGCACTTAACATATTTCACATTTCACACGCTTTTATCGCAACATTTTCTGCCACTTTTTTTAACAACAAAAAATTTAGCCAGAAATTGGCGAGGACGCCATGTTTGCTATCAGAAATGCTTATCGACTGCATTTCGATACTTATCGTTGTACTCACATCACAAGTTGTTTTTATTAATATTGTCAACTATCGATACGAAAAGTTTCTGTGACGCTGTGACACTGCTATTGTGACCTTTGTGCTTGAGAACGGTTTTGAATGCGCGTATATTTAAATTAAAAAGCAAAATAAATGGGGTAATAAATGTATAATTTAAAAAAAGTTCTGTGTGCGTATCTTTACAGGCAAACTTGTATAATTGAACGCCAAATAAAAAATGAAACAATTATAAGTTTTAAATTTAAATTTGTGTAAATTATTAAAGCCAACAGGACAATAAGGGATAAAAATGTAACGCAGCTTATTGCAATTGATTAATTTGGTATTGCTAAGTTTAGTTTATGAGTAACTCCCAACAAATCTCTAATACTTACTTTTTCCAACAGATAAGGGTTGGGAGATGCAAACTTTATTTACTACAAGGATTTTCCAGTTTTGAATAGTTCAATGCGCGCTCTATTGAGTTTAAAAATTCAATGATGTTCGCCAGCAGCATCCGTTAAGTTATTGGGGAAATGATTTTTTTCCAACAGTTTTCAGTAGCATGTTCAAGCAGCAACTTAAATTGGTCCGTTAAAGCCTCATTAAATATTGTATTTTTTTAAGCACCATCTTGAAATATTCAATCAAATGATTCATGCATTAAAGACATTTTCAAATAAAAGAGGTTTCGTTATTCTATAATACTTCTTTTTATTGGGATTTTAAAAATATTTTTTATATTTTTTTTTGATTGGTTTTTTATCTTTATATCACACAACGTAAATAAGATCTTTTTAATGCTGTCTTAAGTATCTATAACTAACCAAAAGCTATAATTATTATTCTACATCCGAAAACAGAAGTAAATTAAATTTGTGTATTCTGGATATTTGCGCCAGGGCAAATAAACGAAAATAATTCTGCTTAAACTTAGACAAGAGTGGTATTGCAGCGTTTAAATTTAACAGTAGATATACAAATACATATACTTTTTTTTGTTTGTTATATATATGTTTGAATCTTGTAAAAAGAGTTATTTAAGATTAGTACATTTATCAATTAGCTTACATTTTCATTTGTTTTTGTTACTTATTTACAACTGCAAATTACAAGTATGCGAGTCAAAAGAGGGTAAAGTCGCTAATTTTGTTAAACAAACTTTTAAACGTATAACGAGTTAACAAACACTCAATGGGAAACATAAAAAGAAAACAAGAGAACTTAAAGCGAGTTTATGTCGTGGCAGGTGTTTTTTTTTAACTAATTACAATTAAAGTCTTTGAATTGAATTTCAACGTAACGATTTCAATTCGAACAAAATTGAGTCTTGTGGTTTTTAGATTTGATTCTCCAGGATGTTTTTATATAAATATAATCATATGAAGGTCCTTAATAGAAATTGCAATTTACAATTAGTCGTTTGTCAAAGTCAATAGTTTGTTTTGTACGTTTATACGAATGATTTTACTAGCTTAAGCACGGCACGTCTGTAATTCTATCCAGAAAGAAAAACATTGTCTTGTTAAACGAGGAATTTGATACGCGTAATTTGAGTTAAGTGGATTTCTTCTTTTTAGTTTTTTTTTTTCAATATTTTTTTTTGTATTGGTTTAAATTTTTTTTATAATTTTTTTCTTTTGTGGTATTTATGGTATTCGTTTGCATTTCGGTTGAGTTGGTAAACATATCTTAACGTGTATGTCTGTGTGCGTAGTTTTGAAAATTTTGATTTGTTTTTTTTTTATAATTATTTTTGACACTGTTGCCTGTTTTGAAATGGACTCTTTTGAAAGACATGGGAGAAGAATATCATAAATGTTTATACGTTTAGCGAGCTATTGCGATTGTGAAATTGAATTGCATAGCGCTTCAGACACGTTACTGAAACACTGTTGTGTGAGGTTCAATTGTTCAGACTGTTGGGGCCGGGTTTACGAGGCTATAAATTCAATTTGATGGCAAAGTGGTACGAACTCATCGGCCATCGGATTTAGTACAGATTTCTCAACATTACATTGACTTTTCGGCAGTGCAGATAGTGCCGTGTTCTGTTCTTCCGTTCTAAAATTAAAATGAATATAGTTAGTCTACTTTAATGGCTTATTGTGTTTTGATTTAGCATACTTGGCTTTTTCCCACTCATTTATTTGCTCCTCAAGTTCATCCTCGATCATCGCCTCAAAGCACTCTTGCATTATTTCTTCTTCCTCCAATCGTTGGAGTTCCTGTGGGTGGTTAAGCATTCATTAGAGAAACTATTTACAGTTATAATATTATGGTTTTAGGACTTACGTTCTTATCAAACTCCTCCTCATTCTCCATCCACATATATTCTGAGAAATCGGGCTCATCGTCAAAATCAGAAAGTGATTCGTCGTCGTCCACTACATAAACTATTTGATCCGTCCAGTCAACAGATGGCACTTTTAATAACATGGTAGTGCTGTAAAATATATAATAAATACATTATTCACAAATGAAAATTAATTGTACATATGTATTAGGTTAATAAGTGTGTGTATGTTTGACTGTTTTGAGCCGGCTAAAAGTTGTTAGTTGCGTTCTAGAAACCGGTTTGACACCATTAGCAATTGTCTGCAGTGTTGTCATATTTTGAGAAGCAAAAAAAAATAGAAGCTACATTTTGTATCAAAAATATCTGAACAAAAAACTAATGTTCATTCCAATTTTTTCATAAATTTTTATTAATATCCCATATTCTTTCAAAGTTGATCAAAAAGTCTGAAGTCAAACCAAAGCTTTTGAACATATCGTTCTAATAAATTTTTTTTTAGAACTTTCGGAGCTGTCACTAAAATGGTCTATAGGCCATCTATAGGTCTTTAAGAAGCCAGATTTGACGGGAAAAAACTGCTTTGACAACACTGATTGTCTGATTTAAAAGAAACAAATAAACAAACAGTTATAAAGTGTCATAAACTCCAACATACATACATACATATGTATGCTTATATTCAAAATATATACGTTGCTAATTTGTTTATATAAATAAGTTACCGTAAATGAAAATTTCTCTTTTATATTTGCGCAAGCTTTTGTTTATTCGAATGAAGTCTATTTTTTGCGCTGTGCAAATTTAAAAACAGAATGACTAAGCTCAAAGTACAAGAGTAAAAGAGAAGAAAATAAACACTCAAGCACAGACACACTTCGCGCGTATACACAGACAAGAAGTGAGACAAAAACAGCGCCAATTGTTTATAAACAAGTTGTATAAATGTATGTAGGCAAGCACAGACGTTTTTGATAATCAGTATTAAGGAATTATTAAAGCGGCCACTTGTATTTATATTTTTATGATATACAATGTATACACATACACATATGTATGTGCATATCAGTAAATTTTATTTGAAGGTGTCCCAAAACACCGTTATCACCTGTTTGGGACGTGAAAAAATGAAAACTACATACATAATTCGAAGATGACGTCGTCGTGAATTTATGCAAAACGCAATAAGGCAACAAATGTACAACGATCGACTCGGACATGGACGCGGTTGGTTCATGGGCGTAGACAATTGTTTTAGCCCCAAACAAATTGATCTATATGTATGTGTGCGAGAGACTCATGTACGTGTGTACGTGCCTCACAACACATACAGGCCCAAACGTCAAGTCGTGCTCTTGCTACAGTTGCCATATTGCAAAAATTAAAATGTATTTGCTCTGTGAACTCAACAGATGTACATATATAGCATATATGTTTTCTATACAGACACACACATATATTTAACGCATACATATACAGATTATTAAATGAACTTCCCTCAACCCAGCACAAACAACACGGACACTCAAGGTAACAAGTGTTTCGAAAAGCTTAAACATTCGACTAAAACGAATTATTATTTAAATTTTTTTTTTTTTTTAGTAATTGCGTCTCGGACAAAAAGTCGGTTTGTAAACACTTGCACGTAGCTGAAAATCCACAGGGCCAGAGGCGATCTGGATGACGGGCAAAGTTGCTAAAGATTTACGGAGGCGTCATCGCCAAACAGTGTCGACATTTTGGCTTTTATTGATTTGTCAAGAATCTTTTAGTGAACGAGCAGTGCTCACGGAAATGCTAAATGTCAGCAGTAAATAATCCGGAAGCGCTTAGTACGTCACCTGGCTTATACTTCCGCCTTTCTTTGACCACAAAGCAAACAAACTGAAATGAATAACTCAAAGCAACAAACCGATGTTTGTTATTCGCGGCGGTAGTCGATTTATTTGTACTCACTTTAATATTAGATTTGAAGCGCTGCAAAATTGAACTCTATTATATTGGCTTGTTTACTGAGAATTTTGTATTGCACACGTATAAAGGGGAAACACTGACAATTTATTATTGCATCCAGATAGAAAACACGAAAATTTTTCTATTGCGAAACCAATTCAAATGCTGTTTGCGGAAACACGTCCATGAACGTCAAGCAAACGAATCGAAAATGATTTATAAAACAAAAACTGGCAGACGATAAATATAGTACAGCTGTTTTGACCAAAATACATCGATTCATCTTTGTTATTTTGAGCGATAATTTAATGCAATCGATATTTTGCCACTGAACAGATAACAAACAAATATTTTGCGGCCAATCGACGAACGATTTTTTGCGTTAACAGTGTAGGTTACATTTTACAAAAAGCGCGCGCTCTGTTAACTTCACATTTCGCCACAGGCTGGCACATCACAGTGGCACAGCTCAATGTGAACACCAAATGCTGTGCCACAGAAATGACAGTAGCGTTCACACTGAGGGCTGGCACGGCTCTGTGAAGCACAATATGGGCCGCTTAATGTGAACACTCTGGCACACGCCACATACAGGCACAAGTGTCACAGAACAAAGTGGCACACTGTGGCGGCAATGTGAGCCCAGCATAATTTAAAGCGCCAATTTCAATATGTAATTGCTGTAAGAATAAAATGTTGATGTATTTGGAATCTGACAGTGCTATAAATGATTTAGTTTTCATTTAAAAATATATAGAACTTTAAAATTAGATTTAATTTTGTTTTTTTTGAAGTTGGGACGAAAGTCCTTATAGCTTTAATTAGTTTTGTTTATAGATCCTACACGTATTGCTAACCTGTCAAATTTAATGGGTTTGTCCACTTAATGCATTACATTATTTGAATAATTTAATACTATGGGGTTAACTGTTTTATATTTTAAGGCTTAGCATTTATTAAAATCAATTAAATAAAATGTTCTAAAAGATAAAAATGATAGATAAGCTTACAAGGGCTGGACAAATGAAGTACATATTTACATTATACTATCGATTAGGACAAGTATTTGATGTTTTACGATTCGAAATGTTTGGATTTGGTGGTGTGGTTGAGTTGTGACTGCGAGGATCCCATGATTGCAGCTTTGAACTGCTGAAAAGGCCAAAAGCAATCATGGCAAGAGCATATAAAAGAACCAGAGTTAGTAGAACACAATTCCACTCCGATTTGATGCCCTGAAAGAAATTGAAAGGACAAAAGTGAGTTTCAATGTTGTTTTTAATGTTTCGGGTCTTACGGAATGCACCAAACCAGCAATGAGATGGGGAGCTAGAAACCCTGAGATGTGCGCGATGCAGTTAGCCAGGCCCGAAATAAGTCCAGCATAAGACGGCGCAAAATATAATAAAGTGGGCCAGTATCCACCACTAAAACCCAGGTCGGTGGTAACACCTAATAGGAAGTACATCAGTAAAACGAGTATCTTTTGCTCACAGCTGGCAACGATTATGATGCCAATTAAAACGATTGTAACACTGCAACCTGCAGATAAAATTGTAAGGTTAATAATTACTTTTAAGTTGTATTTCATGTGCTTACAGATAGTATACAAAATACGACGTAGGCAGCTAAGTTGCGAGAACATTCTTCTCTCAATATGAGAACAACTCAAAACACAAAAACCTTCGAGAATAAACTGCCGAGAAACGGGGCGGATGAAAAGAAGCCAATCTGTCAAAAACGAGTGTGATAATTTAAGTGAACAATTTTAAAAGGTATAAAATATTAAACACCAAATTACCTCTTTCATATTAAACTGCATAGCTTCGCGCATAAATCTTGGCACATTTAGTGATAGCATTAGGAATCCATAATTGTGGAAGATATGTGTAAGCACAAAGGCGTAGACCGGCATAGAGGTTAACAACGACTTCCAAGGAGTTCTAAAATGCTGAGAAGGATAAAAGTGAATAATAGGAATAAACATTGCCATTCAAAAAGGTTATCTGTACTTGTGGTGTTTGAGGAACTCCTGTTGGCTGCAAGTATGTCCGCTCTTCATCCGTCAGACGGGGATGTTGATCCAAGCTATTATAGATGAGCCAGTTACAACTTATGCCATATAAGCATGTTACACCGCCAAGCACATAAAATGGAACTTTCCAACCAAAGTCGCTTAAAAAATTTGCCAGGGGATATATACAAATTGAGCCCACGATCATGCCGCTAAAAGCGAATGAGAGCATCGATGTGCGTTCCGTGGGATGAGCCCAGATTACAAACAACTGATACAAAGGTGGAGCGCCACAGCCCTACAATATTTAGAATATACACATGTAATAATGTGTTTACTCCAAAAACGTAAACTTTCAAAGCGATAAAAGGTAAACAGTTCCTTGTCGACTTAAAATGTTGTTGTCTAGTACTTGAAAGCTCACCGCAAACATGCCTGAAATCACGAGAGTTGTCACTGCAGCGACATAACTATGTTGGGCAATGATGGGAAGGATTATAAATCCTAGACCTTGCAGCGTCAACGAGCTTATGAACAGCAGCTTTCCACCAAATCTGTCAGCCAAATGTCCCGCCAATGGAAGTGCTATGACGTAGCCATAGTAGAATGTCCCGGGAAAGGTCAGTTCCTGTTTACGAGTCCATAGAAGGTCGCCAGACTGTAAGTACGAATTCCATATAAAGCTATTTCCTCGCTCAACATTCTTTGTTAAACACACACTTGCCTGACCGACATCGAAACTGGAAGAATGCTCAAATACAACGTTTCCGCAATTTGGCGTTGCCGTTAGATTATTCATCTGATACTCCGCGGAAAACAAAAGGGCATCTTCTGGACGCGCCTTGACCATACGCAGTATGACCAATCCGAGCATATTGCGCAAAGCCATATGTAGAACATTCGATAGGAAGGCACATATTGTGTAGGTAAGACGAACCGAGCCCCATAGGCCACAATTAGAACTGGATGCATCCTGAGTGCCAGGATTCAGATGGGGCACATTCCACGATTTCCTCACCATTGAAACGTGTACTTGGAAAAAGTTAAAACTAATGCGGTGATAATCGAGAACTGATTGACGAACGTCGTGCTTCTGACTGAATTAAACTGACCAACTGAAGGCGGCTCAGATGTTAAATGCAAAACAATTTTGCAATTTGTCACGATTTCCCGGTTCATTTATCAAAACTGAAGTTCTCTATGCGTTGCTTATCGTCTCTGACTTGTAACGGTGCAACAGAATTTGGGAACAACAACAGATTTTCAAATAAGCGAAATAGATGAAAAGAAGAAATCAAGATCAGAGCATAACTAAACAAAGTCAGCTGATAACAAGCTATCACTCTCTCCCTCTCTTTGACTCGGTCTCACTTTGTAGATACCATGTAAATATTCAATAAAATGAGGTGTGTTTTAATTATTCAAATCGTAATAACTTTATTATAAATAATATATATAGATGGACAATTACATTTATAATTTGAAACAATAATTATAAAAGTGAAACTTATATTTAACTATCTTTGGTACAATTAACATCAACTACAGTTTTGTATCTATGGTTATAGTATAGACGCTATACTATAGACTCTATAGTATACAGTATTTCTATCATTAAATATTTTAAGTCCAGGTAAGTTTGGCTCTCTGCCAGGTGTTGTGTTATTTAAATGAAGTAGTTCATATGTCCAGCATTTGCTCCTGGCATTTTGCCAATCATAATTATAATGAGACATTGCCGAGTTTAATTACGGAACAGCGTAATTTAGCCCAAAGTTCTTGGCAGCTATAATCCGTCAAGTCCCACATCCTTCAAGTTCTCATTATAATCGTACATAATATTCACACCCTGCAGCCGTAGAATAAATTAGAAATAAGGTATAAACATTAGTCTTTTGCTAATCTATGACTATCTATCAATATCACATATATAATTATACCACTTTCAGGTTTTGTTGAAATTGCACACCTTAATGTATACGGAAAACTGAGAAACTTTAAGGAAACGTTTTTCGCATTACGATTTATAAGCTCCTTTCGTGCGCGTCGTCTGGTCAACGACGAGGATGGGGATGGGGATGGAAGCAGGGGCTTGGGTCAGTTCCTATTGCTGGCAGGTAAAAGTGGCCAGCAATGCAATTGGCTTTCACCTTTGCTGGCTTTTACTCGTTCACGAGTTGTGACCGCGTTTATATTTCAACGTATACAATGTACTTTCATACATACTATATATATATTGTTATCTGTTTTGCTGCATCGCTAATAGGACATGATGTTGTACTATACTGCGGGGCAATAGATTCTATTTTTGCTGCGGCTCTTGTTAGCCATGTTCTTGTTGTTTTAGCTGCTAGCTGTCGCTGCACTATATTTCGATTAAAATTTTGAATTTTTTATAATGTGCACTGAACGTGTGACAGCGAGTTGCAAGGGTAATCGCCAAACTCCATACAATCCACGAACATGTACATATGTACATATGTATATGGCTGGATGTGTGCATACAAATATGTGCTTACTGACTTTTTGATTGATTTTTTGTTTAGACAACGCATATGTCCTTTTGTTATGGCCTATTTGTGACCATTGTTGTCACTGTGTGACGTTGTTGTTGCAACTGAAAACCGCATATGCTAGTATCTTAACCTCTCCTGGGTATTGGCACTGTTTGCATTTTCATAGCTAGCCAGTGCTACATATAAGTCGCGTGTTTTGTCCAACTAAAGCTCAACACATTGTCTTTGGCCTAAAAATAGTTCACATCGCATGGGAACTGGCATTTGCCTGCACAGTAAAGTTGGAAAATGCCGAAACAAATGTGTGCCTTATAATAATATTTGAGGCGAAAAATGAATGAAAAATTTAACAGACACAACACACAATACATCGTAAGCTTAACTTGATGGTCGCCATGAGACTTGTGTATAAAATTATTTGTATACCTTCTGTCACTTCACTTGGGTTCTCAACTGCATCTGCCACAATGTGCCACGTGCTATAGTAATGTTTACATTCCAAGAAAAACATAAAAAATTCGAAAAAAAAGTTCAAATAGTTATGACGTAAAGAATGGAGGTCAACTCAATTCAGATGCCATTGATTCTTAGGTTTCGACCAAGGCTAACAGATCCAAGTTACAGTAAAGGTAAGTGCAATCTCGCAATTTAATTTTAAAGCCTAGATCTATTACGAGATCTAGTGGAAATTTCTAGATTCACAGAAACTATAATTGTGTAAAAAAGGTTTCCATTTAAATATTATCTTTGACAATAATATAAAAACTTTTAAGAATCAAATACGTTTACGTGTTTTCTAATAAATTTTTAATATTGTACATTCATTGCAATATTTCCGATAGAAACGATTTTGTGTCCAACGTTGTGTCATAAGAATATATTTAGCATTATTTGAAACAATTTAAAAGTGGTGCAGTATTGTTGAGCACGTTTAAAAAGTCTATGAATATATACAAAGTAACCTTATTGTGCAAAGTTCTTATGATTTTTTAATGCTTGCCTTAATGAATTCTGTTTCGCGCTATGATGGGCGCATACAAAGAATACATTATACTATTACACAAAAACACACATATACTTACTCATATTGGTAGCCTAGACGTTGACTCTGCAGACCAACAGAATTAGCCATGTCTGGGCAGGTAGGAGTATAGCTTGGCATTACAAGTATGTAGTGTGTAATAATGTGACCAACACAGAGACGACTCCATTTCGTGCTCGCTCTCACTGATGGCTGGGTCTGTTGCCACTTTCGGCATTTGGTGTAGACCATTTTCACTCTTACCTTTATTCAGATTTGTTGCATAGTTTTGTTACTCTGATGGCAGAGGGCGTGGGCGGTAGAGACTTAACCAAATACCGTCAACTACATATGAAAGTAGGTTGTCGCTTCAGCGGACACATGACCCAATTATTTCCAAGTTGTTTGAGTGTACATGCATACTTTAATAGTTGTCTTTATGTTATGGAAATCTACCTATAACATAAGGGTAATATATTATATATATTATAATATATTTATAGTAAAATCTAAATTAAATGATATATCATACTTTAAGGATTTCGCTTAATCTTTAATTGTTGCAATTATGCCCAGCAATCTTTTTGTCCATATACAACTTCATATCAATTACGTTTTTGTGATTCTTAAATTACAGCTTGCAACGGCAATTTGATGTGCCATGTAATAGTAGTACACACACACACCCACACATACCTACACCCGCACACACACACACAGTCAACAAGAAATTGTTGCTTTTTACCATAAAAGTACTTTCAATCGCAGCCGAAGAAACTAAGAGAGCCATTCGTGTCTGTTTTTTGTTGTTCTATGTGCCTTTAATTCTCTCTTTCTCTCTCTCTTTATCTAGTATTTGCTCTCTCAGGTGAGCCGTATACGGCGGCAAAAGCCAAAGGTTCAAACAGTCGTGCTGACGAGCTTAATACGAAAGGATCAAACATAATTTCCGTGCGGAAAAAAATAAAACTGAACGACTTGCGCGAAAAGTATGCAATGATATTTTTGTGAAATAATGCAATGGAATTTATTTAAATAAATACAAATTAAATACAAATTATGTGAATAAAGAACGCGTAGAAATCAAAGATTGATTTGAATTTAATAATAAAATCAAAGTATACACCTAAAGCTAGTGACATCGTTAAGGAAAAGGTATTAAAACCAGGTCTAAAAGTTTCCTTTCCTTATAAGTTTCGGTGCGGTCAGTCGACGCGTCTATTGTTAATAATTACAAGTTTTTGGAAAATTTAATGAGTATTGATTGAATAAAAAAATATGTCGTAAGTGGAATAAAAATGTGTGTTACAATAAAAGGGTCGTGGAGGTCATTATACGCGGACCGCAATTGCTCAGCGCATTCCAATTCATTATATCCACAAAAACACCAAAAAACCCTATTCCTGCCCTACGTACAAACATGAGGATGTGTGTGTGTGTGTGTGTGTGTGTGTGTGTGTGTGCATGACACGGATACATGCGACAACCATACATACATACAAACATAAACCCCGACCCAAACACCATTAATAAGAGGTCATTTTGTTCACAATAAACGTAACTTTGTTTATAATAGAGTTGTTCCGAGTTTCAATATCGAATCAAATTCTAATACAGCTTATTTTGGGATGTATTTGTTTCTTTTTAATTTTTCAGATGTTTTTCAAAATTTTATTTGAACTTTATTCTTCTTATTTGTCTTATTGATATTGCATTGATTTCTACATTAAACTGTGAATAAATATGAGCTTAAATTATGTTTAAAGAAAGCGATAAAAATTATGTGGAAGACGTGTACACTGTACAGCAACAGCTGATTGTTGTTAAGACCGCACAAATTTGATTAAAATATCTAAGTATATAGACCTTTACTATAGTTGACATTGTGTACATGCGTTTAATAGGTATATAATAGGATGTACGTAAATATCTGACTGGACTCTCCTTACTTGCACCTGCTGTTGGGTATCGCGTGCGTGTCAAAGCATTTTTACAGCCACAAAATGTCTTTTCACGTTTTGTCTGAACAAAAAAGCACAAGCAGACCACAAAAGTTGACTAAATGACTTGTAAGGCTTGGTGAATGATATGAGTTAGCCAACTAACCCTACCATACTCTCAAAATAGGCGCAGCCCAATAAACTATTTCGGCTCCTCCAGTACATACATATATTCTCAGCAGATTATCTTTGAATTATATTAAAGATTTTCTTAAAATAAAATAAAGCATCCAAAAATTATATTTTAAAAAGTAATTGGCTTATCTCCTGTTTCCGCACTTTCCACTTTCCTGACTCTTTTGTAGTTTTCTTTAATATACTTTTTTGTATGTATTTACATAATCATATGCCCTTGTGTTAATACAGCGTTTAAAACACATCATTATCACTGTTGAAATATCGAATGTACTCTTTCTTTATTTCAAATAAACTATTAAAGTTTAAGGCTTACACTTTAAGCTTATAAATTGAAATAAAACTTATAGTCGAAGGTTTTAAATTTTAGATTTACTTGTAACAAAGCGTTAGCCATTTTTTGAGACAGTTTTGTTATTATAATAAGGGGCATAAGAATGTTGTCAAGGATCAGTTAATCAATTAGCAGAGCAATTATGACTTTAGTTCGTCACACGTCACATACACATACACTCATACACTCACACACTCTGGGCACTTACAAAGATACACACCTCATACTCATTATATGTCTTGTGTTATATTCTCATACTCTTGTTGTTCTATTTCTGTATGCACTGTTTTGTTTACTTAAGAATAACACATGGAATTACAAATAATGAATAACAGTTATCAATGGTACTTAATGGGAATTTTATTATTATCGAGGACATAAGATAGGTGTACATATGTGTGTAGCATATTTTTAGATACATATTTAAATGGATTACGAATTTTGATTCAAATATCGATTTATCTGTTTTCTTAACAAGTCACTTTTGCAGAGGATAGGTCTTTTAAATCCCTAACTAACCCTGTAGTCTTTTATTTTAATAGTTAGTATAATATATACATAATAAACGATTAGAGTAAAGAGAATTTTTTAGTGGGGTCATATCCAGCCGAATGTCAGCTTCATTTCATCTATGGTATGTATAGAAAGCGTATCTCTAGAGTTTCCTTAGTCATCGGAAACCATTCAGCTGAACACTTAAAAAATGCTGTTTACTTTGTTGTTGTAGTCGAAAAATTGTAAAATTTTTAGTGTGTTCAATAAATAAGTGAACAGGTGTCCACAGCCAGGTGTTAGATACCGATAAGTTAAGTTTTTTTTGCCGTTTTGTTACTGATTAAGACAAACTCGACAGATTGCAAGATTATATACTTAATACTTAGCATGAGTAATTAGTATTTAATATAGCCTTGGTAACAAGTAACGATTTATTAAAGCCCAACTTAATACGCCATCTTAAACAATCCGCTGATTAAATGGTCGATCGGTAGATCGTCTAATTGGCATATGGTAAAGGCACACTGGGATTCCAATCTATGTACAATGTTGTACATTTGGTAATTTCGATAAGATTAGCGTAATCAAACACTTAATGGAGCTCTCCTATTACCGACAACCGACTCAATGAGAGAGTTTCAGTAGCGATTTGGATGTGGCCCGAAGTGCAATTTGAAATTCTTTCATAAACTGTGCTAATAATGGAGAAAGTGAAACTTACTATAACCCTTGGTATCCTGTGTGTCCTGCTTAATTCACAAGGTATACACAAACACATAAACAAGCAATTTGGAAATCCCAAACGGTTTTTACCCCCAATCTCCGAGCATTCAAATCATTGTGAGCAATGGCCGGTAATTGAATTAAAGTTGTCGTTCAGTGCAAAAATAATAAGTGTGAGGCTTCTTCGAGGAGCAGTCAAATTGGAATACAAATAATAAAACGAAAAATAACAAGAAAGCAAATGGGAGAAAAAAAAACAATAACAGCGGCCAAGTCAGTCATAATATTAAACAACAAAAGTAATTAATGCAAACGCAATCAAGGTCAAGTGCTTTGCCCTATTGACCCAAGCACCCACCCAATAAAACACATAACCGAAGGTCTTTCGCCTCTTAGCTTGGAAAATTGTTTCGCTGGCCACGGAAAGTGGAAATTAAAGTGCCAAAGTGACGAGCGAAATTTCAGCGTTCTTCATTTACTCGAAAACTGTTTTTTATGCGGCTTATTTTTCTTGCTCTTGTTTGTTGTTGTATTTTCTTTTGCTTTTGCTTTTGCTCTTGTTTTCTGCAACAACCGGAAGTTGTTGGCGTATACGTAATAAATTTTTTTGCAGGCTCGCTCGCGTGCTGCAAACCGTAACAGCCGCAAAATGCTGCCAACATTAAAGCCGAAAGTTGGATTTTTAATCAGTTAATTAACTGTATGTTGGGCCAACAGTGGCTATACGAGAATGATGGCTGGCAAGCATTTTGCTTCAGGCTGTGCCCAGTCGATAGTAAAGTAATAAGTAATTAATAATGATGGCCAACTTTAATCCCGTAACTCCTTAAACTGAAGCCAATTTGAATTGGCCCGTACTCTATTTGACATTTCTCTGTAAAGATATTTGCTCAAAAATTATTTCCAATATATATTGCACATTTTATGAAGCATGAAATACATAGCATGTATTACATACATCGTCATGTAGTTAGCAGAGATATTCTACAAATCTGTAGCAACTTAAAATCAAAGTGAGATCAATGAGCCAATATGTATATATATTTGTTAAAAGATTTAACAAACTTTACAGAGGTATATTGAATAAATTTTTTTTATTAAAAAAAAAACAAAACAAAAATATTTTTTGTACGCTCTGAACTCTTTGCCATCAATGACTAATTGACTTACGGACGTAAGTCTTAGGAAGCTGAAACTGAAGCTGAAATTTATCCTTCGATAAGACGTCACTGTAGTCTTGCAATCTTAAATAAAACGGTCTTTTTCTTATTGATTTAAAGTGGAATATAATTACCACTTAAAAGAGATTTTGTTATCAAAGTTATAAAACATTTCTTAGTTCTAAAACATTTCTTAACTCTTCTAAGTGTTGTAATCGAATGTTTTACTGTCACCTCCTTGATTCAAATCTGTATAGTTTTGTATCCTACAATGGGTAGCACCACAATTCAAGTTCATTATCAATACTTTCCAAGCAAGCAAACAAACAGGTCGAAACTTTGATAATTTCAGCTTTCACAATATCGAAAATTGGTTTTACTTAAAATGCCTTTAAATAGAACTCTGTAGTTATATCCTTTACAAAGTGAAAAAATTATTAAAAGTAATTGCATTTGTTGCTAAGTCATACAATGCTCAGCCAGATGTCTTTATTAATTAATGCTCTGCAAAAGTCTCGTGTTCTCGTTTTCGTGTGTTTCAAGTCCTTTATTATGTTTTAATTGGCATGCCAAAAGTGTCAATAAATAATTACTATGAGAGAAATGACATGTTTGGTTGGTCAATTAAAAACAGTTTTGACAGTTCGGTTTGTTGTATTTATTAAATACCTTTAGAGCACATTTTTAGATTGAAAGGGAAGATATAAACATATTTAATATTCAGTTTTGATTTTCAAATATAAATTTCCAAATTCATTTTAATAGATTGTTAATGCAATCGGTTCTGAATCAAGAAATCAATATCTAATTATTTACGACAATACATTACATAAGCACTTGATTTGTCTGACCTTTGCCAACTCAATTATAATTTGTTTCATTAAATTATTGAATTCAGCGTATACCATAAATAAACAAAATTGGTCGATATCGTTAATGGCGTCAAGGCATACGATAGATAATACATACATATGTATGACTCTTTAAATAGACAATGATAAGTTGTATTTATTTTAGGAGACGGTGGTGCATTGGCCGTAATTTGGCCATGTGAAAGCGACGCGGACTGCACAGCTGATGGCTCCAGCTGTGGCCCAGAATCGAGTCAATGCGAATGCTCCAGCTTTGATACAGTCTTCTCGGAAAACTTTACACAATGCTTGAAGAGCTCGCAGATTGGTGACGCATGCCAAGACTCAGTTCAATGCAATCTTATGCCAACGGGAGCCAGTTGTAAAACCGGGGTCTGCGACTGCGCCGATGGCCAAACCTATCTGCGAGGCAAATGTAGGCCACTAAATGGACTCAATGAGCCCTGCGAGACGGTATGAATCAAGTACTCAAATACGATTACTTTATCATATAATAAGTTATTTGTTATAAACAGGACTTGGACTGTTTCTTTGGTTACGATCGCGCATCAGTCAGCTGTCAGGAAAACGTATGTGCCTGTGCAAATGGCTATTATCACAGATATGGAAACATATGTCGTCGCAAATCAATGGGTAAGTTTATCAAATTATATTGTTTAATCCGAAAATGTAATTAAAACATTGCTTAAAACAGAAAAGAACGATGCTTGCGTCGTTAATGCGGACTGTGATGCACTGGGAGCCAGTGCCACCTGCGTGGGTCTAGTGTGTACCATTGTCGATGAGACGAGTACGAGTACTAGCGCCACAGCAGGTACCACAGCAGGCACCACAGCAGACACCACAGCTGACACCACAGCTGACACCACAGCAGACACCACAGCAGACACCACAGCAGGTACCACAGCAGGCACCACAGCGAGCCCCACATCGGAAACTACATCTGGCTCTACAGCGGAAACTACATCTGGCACCACAGCGGGTACTGGGACCACCTATGAGGATAATGAAACCACTGAAACTGAACTCAACACAGAAACAACAGAACTTAAACCCATCATATCAACTATTATTCCCCCCATTTCCCCGCCCGTAAGAAAACAGTTTGCCAAGGCTTTGGTCCATGCTTCGCCAACACACAAAGATGCATCTGCCCAGGCTACACTGTCTTTGACCAATGGAGATAGCGAGCTCCTCTTAACGCCTCGAAGATCCCGAGAAATTGCCGTCCAAACAAGCATCGAGAAATACGAACTGAAAGATTTGGGTCACAATGTTAGAAATGTGGCAACAACAACAACAAACACTTCGACCAGCGTCAGTAGTCGACGCACTTCAACAAACACTCAAAATAACCGACGTCGATGGCCGGCCATATTTCGATATGATAATGAAGATATCAAGACGTATTCAACACTGGGATCGAGTCGAGATGACGATGATGCTGATGATAAGAAATGTAAGTAGTATCAATAGAAATATCTTATATTATACATGAGAAGTATTCGTTCTTGTTGATTAACACAGCACAGCGTGAGATCTTTTTTAAAACAGTTAAAGCCAGTTATATCCGATTGATGAAAGTTACATACATAAGGGCATCTCCAAGAGTGTACTATATATAATTTCAAAGATATGAACCGGTAACAACAAGCTGACTTTATCGGACTATGTTTAGAATTTAATTCATTTTAATCCAGCAATCAGATCCATCCGGTTTTCGTATGAGAAACTTTCTTGTTTCGTGAGATATCTCCGTCAATACAAGTTGTAGATTTGAAATTGTTTAATGCATTCTGGCCAAATATTGTGATATTAATGCCAGACTTCTAGTATATCAGCTTGAAAATTGCATTTTTGAAATGACAACTACATATATGGTTGGTATCGTAACTTCCGTAACTTAATTTATTCCCCTTACGCCAACCTCCAAATTGTCTTCCGTAATTCGTGACGAACGAATTTTGAGCATGAATATTTTTTATATATCCCGAGCAAGCTATCATTTATGTACTAATGCTTTTTGATAATACTCGCGAATGTGAGTGAATATGTTTGGTTTTATGTATCTCAAAAATAACGACAAAAGATAGATATAACAGAAAATTATGTACGCATCGTTGGATTATTCCATATGGATTTCGTATAAGAATCATTTCTGTGTCCTATATTCTTAATTAGCAACTGTGTTTTAATATTCACCTTACAATCGTTTGAATCTAATCTCTATATGTCATTATTATCATAATCGGTTATTGCTTTTGACATCTTAGCTCAAAGAAACATTAACTACTACATATATTTGATGATCCAATCTTATCTTAAGAACAGGTGCGCTTTGATTATTTCAAGTACTTTATATAGTTAGAACTAATGAAAGTTATAAGAAAAGTTTTTTTTTTATCAATGCATGAAATCTTCCAATAGAATTTAATTTATTCAGCTACAATTCTTTTGACCAGACTGTGGATTGGTTTCGATAAATTCTCTAAAATGAGTTTAGAATTTCTCACCCACCGGTCTAATGATCATCTCGTGAATTTGAACATTTGGCGGTGTCTGAATACAGTAGGTTATGGCATCGGCAACATCCTCAGAGCGTAGCAAATTCATTTCAACTGTTTTGGGAATCATGCTCTTGTCAATAATTTCGGTATCGACGCCACCTGGGCTAACACTCTGTAGAAAAGAATGGAAATCCAAGGAATATATGGATATGCATAAAGAGATTTACACAATGCTTACTGTGATCTTGATTTTAGTGCCTTTGTTTAGAAACTCTTGACGCAGTACCTCCGTCATGGCAGTGATGGCATGTTTGGAGGGAGCATAAATGTTTAGACTCATACCGGGCACAATGGGGACTTTGTGGCCGGCTAAACTGTTGACGATGACGACATGTCCATCGGTGACCTTACGCCGCTCCAGAGATTGGAAAGCCTCGCGGGTACACCATGCCACGCCCAGTACATTGGTGTCCAATGTGGCGCGTAGATCGGCGCTATTTCCCTCTCCAAGGATCGTTGTATAACGCAGAATTCCCGCGTTGTTGACCAACACATCGGCACCACCAAGAGTTTTATCAATCCAGGCAAAAGTATCTTTCACCTGCTGCTCATCGGCCACATCGCACTTGCGGGCATGGAATCGAGCTGCCTGATCCGAGGGCAGTTCAGCCTTCAGCTCTAGCAATCGGTCCTCACGACGTGCCAAACCTACTACAACCATTCCCTTGGCCACCAAATCTTTGCAACAGGCCGCACCAATGCCGGAACTGGAACCTGTCACCACAGCAACCCGATTTAGCCAACGATTCATTTTTAAATTTTTATAATTATTATTATTGTGCTGCTTCCAACCAATAACTGAGTGTTAGTATCTCATGCGAGGCTACTTTTATAAAGCCCAAAAAGCTTTCGTTTTCAATACATGTGGTTATCTGAAAGAGCCTCATCATGCTGATACTGCTGTTAACAGCTGTTCCATAAGCTTTAGTTTTTTAAAAATAGAGCGGACAGCTTATCTGGCTTTAATTGGTTAGAGCGATCGTCGCTACAACTACTAAAAAGAGTCGCAGAGACTCTTCGGTCTCTCTTAAATCAAATTTTAGCTTTTATCAAGACTATAGGCAACTATTTGACATATCGCTCACGTACTTGAAAGATGTCTAAATTAAAAAAAAAACCGGCATTAGTAGAAATTCACTTTCAGCTCCATCTTGCAAAGTTAAAAATATTTCTTTTAACTCTCTCATAAAGAGTGTATAAGTACAAGTTTTGTTTATGAATTATTAACTAAAAAAATTTTTTTTTTGTGTCTCACGTTGTTATCAAACGAAAGACTTGTTGATGATTTAAGTATATTTTCAAAACTTATAAGTAGTTGCGAAAGCTCTTTACTTTTGCTAGCTTGAAAAGTTTTTTTTAATTGAGTTATCTTTGTCTAGTGATATTGTTATTTGACATAGTGATGGAAAAATAGAAAAGAAAGAAAACAGTTTTAGTATAAGTTTCTTTTTGATTTTCTTGTATTCGCTGATTTATAAATCGACCTCGTTATTGACTTGGAAGAAAAAATAGAAATGCCAATCATTTTTGATTTAACATTTATGTAAAAGGAATGTAAGTATTAGGTTAATGTAGGTCCATTTTTGGGTACAACAGAGTATCAATTTAAAAATTCCCGCGAGCTTTAAACATTTTTAAAGTTGTCTTTGCCTCATACAGGGTTAAAGTAAGAAAACGTATTCAAAATGTAAAAAAGAAAAGAAAATTTTTGTCATACATTAACAATATGTTGCAGTGTCCTGTTTTCTATAGTTCATTGTAAATTTAAACAAAAACTCTTGGCAAAAGGGAGCAATTTTAGAATATATATATATATATATATATACAAAGCGTATTTTGAGCAAATACAACGAGTTTTTGAGCAAACATTTTAACCTTCATATGGTAAACAACCTCAATTCTGTGAACAGGCCTTGCAATAATTAGTTTAATATATCCAGGCATGACTGTAATCAATTTATTTTTAATTCCTTTTTAGATGGCAGCAGTTGCACGGAGAATGGAAAGTCCTGCACGGGTCTGTCCCACTCGATTTGCACAAACAAGATCTGTCTGTGTAGGCAGGGATTTTATGCCAGGAATGGCAAATGTTTTGCAGGTAAGGCATACAATATGTCAAGGATCTGATCATTATAATAGTGTTTTATTTTTATGACAGAGCTCGGTGAGATAGCGGAGAGCAGCGATGAATGCGAATATGAGTTTGATCAGTTGTCCAAGACTTGTATATGCCAAAAGAACTATTTCTACGAACGAGATTTGCGCAACTGCAGAAAACGTGAGTGTAGATGGAGTTTATGAATAAGAGATTATTAATTTAATTGTCAATTACTTCTGCAGCTATTCAGTATCATCTGTCCTGCACATCGAACAGCCAGTGCAGTCCCTTTGGTGCATCCTATTGCCATTCCCAGATACCCAGACGTTGCACCTGCGAAGAGTATGCTCAGTACAATGAGATCAGTCAGCTCTGTGAGTACAAGGATGGCTTGGGAGCAGAGTGCGAGTCCAACGATGGTTGTCTTGTGGATCATTCCATTTGCTCAAATCGCTTCTGTGTGTGTCGGGATAACTATTTTGAAAAGGATGAAACTTGCGTTGCAGGTTAGTTGTCTTATAGATAGCATGAGTATCTTTTTGCATGTATATTCTGTATGTTAGGTATTGGTGCCGACTGCTCAGAGGATGACGAATGCGCCGCAGATAATACGGCTTGCCTGGAGCGCAGCAATAGTACCTCAATTAAGGATTCAGACCAGACGCGCTCCTGCCAATGTCGCAAGGGCTATGTCCACTTTAAGGATGAGTGTCTTAAGGAAGGTATGTACAGAACCAAGCAATTCTCAGTGATGGAAATTAAAGGATCTATCTGTCTATATAGCTGAGGAGCTGGACGATGAGTGTATTGAGGATGAGCAGTGTAAGCCCCTTCTCGCCAGCTGCACCACGGAAGGCAAATGCGGATGCACGGATGAGCAGCACGAGAAAAACGGAATCTGTGAAACCAAACGCTGTAAGTGTTCTTTGGAGTATATAACATCGGTATAAATTAAAAATAATTCGTCTTCCTTGGCAGTATTGAGCGAACCCTGCAGCAAAGCCACAGAGTGTTTTGTTGAAAAGGATCCTGAGAATGTGGAATGCCGAAACTCTGTCTGTCAGTGTAAATTTAACTATCAGGCAAGCAGTGATCATAAGCAATGCATCCGTGTTATGCCCAACAAAAAAAGTAAGAGTTTCAATTGTTATCCAAATATATGTGAAATACATTTATAATCTAACACTTTTGATTCTTCTTTTCAGATTCTTCCGGTAGACCCAGCGCTCTTAAAATCATCACGTTCGTATTGATAGGCTCCGCTTTTCTGATAACCAGTGCCGCCATCAAACAGGCATACTACTAAATGGAGTACTTCTCCATCCAATCAGCCTATACCCATCCCCGCAAAATGCGAATGTCAGAAAAGCAAATATCTATTATGTAAAAAATACAAAACTAATTCAAATTGTAAATGTTAAGCGTTGTGAGAAATTCCCTGTGCATATATAGATGCCATGCACCCTGAAAGATCCAACTGATCCGGTTTAGTAGTGAGAACATTTTAATTTTTGGGTGCATGCAGTATTACAAGTACTCAATGACGCTTGAGCCAAGTTACGTCCCTTTGTGGCATTAACATAATCTATAGCTATATACCTAGTTAGTAACTAAGATTTCAAGCAATAAAAAATGACACGAAATCGGTCGGTGAAATATATATTTACTCGCTTATTTATATCAATAACTACTGTTAAAGCAAAACCTACAAATTATGATTAACAAATTATTTATTAGCTAATGCAACCGGTTTGAAGGAAAAAATTGTAATATGTATATATGGTAATAAATTAAGACTAAAACACAGTTGTGTTTAAAATCAACTAATTTTTAACTGTAGTTTATTTGGTTTACAAAAGAATATAGATAAATCCGTGTCTTAAAACTTTGAAAAATCGTACTTTTGAGATACATTTCTAGAAAACTCAAACTGTTTAACAATTTATGTTGTAAAATCATTATTAGACGTAATATCTATAATTCAGACAATTTGGACGCGTCGTCTTTATACATTTTGAATTAAGCAAAAAACCGCAGATTTTAAAATGTACGAATTTGTTCCAATATACTGTAATGATTAGTTTTCAGAGTTCGCTTGGGTGGGGGCCAAAAGAGCTTTTTAATTGTGTATATAAATGGATGAAGCAATTTTCTAAAACAAATTTTATGTAATTGGGCATATCATTTATTTTGGACTGAAGTCTGTTGACTTTAACATTGATTATATCTAATATATCTAACTTAATGTGATCGCTCCTTTAGTTGCACCCAAAAATCGGGTGGTGTTATAATTAATCCATTATTATTTTTGGACAGATCTGGGAGATTGTCCCCTGGCGCCAATGTATAGTCAAAGTTCTGCAGCATTGCTGTGGTCATAAGAAATAGCATATTCCTTGCGAATGTCTCTCCAGCACATAGACGTTTGCCAGCTCCGAAAGGCAGGGATACATCTAATTTAAGAGATAATTTGCCCTCGTCGTTTAGGAAACGCTCAGGTCGGAAATTTTCAGGATCCTTCCAAATCCGTTTGTCCAAGTGATAAGCATATAAGCTAGGTATAACAATCGTGCCCTGTAGATAGAAGATAATTGTTACACAGGTAAACTTAAACAGATTTACTTAAACTCACTTTGGGAATGCTGTAGCCCAGCAGTTCTGTATCGGCCAGAGCCTTGTGGGGAATATCTGAAGGGACCAGAGTCTCGATTCGAAGATTCTCACGAATCGTGGCCTCTGTGTATGGCATATTTATGCGATCCTCCAGCGTTGGTAAACGGCCACTTCCGACCACCTCATCGATCTCACGTTGTATGCGTACGGCAACTTCGGGATAAAGCAAAAGATATTGCACAAGCAGAGAGAGCTGAGCACCGATCGCAGTAAAGGCGGGGAATGAGAAGTCTACAAGGCCCATGATGAACTGCTCACGGTTATAGCCAAGTTCCTGGGGTGGGCTCTTGTTCATCTGGGCTATATAGAGATCTAGAAAGTTGCGTTCACAGCATTCATCGTAAGTAGCTATATGCCGATCTACAAACTCTGAAAAATACTCATGAACAAATAGGTTGGACTCCATTAATTCTCTGTATCCACTTGATTCTGGCCAAAAATGTCGTATCCATGGCACTATGCTCAGCAATCTTCCGTAATCATCGGCAGCACGCTGAAATTGTAAGCCCATTTGAACCAGCTTCACTAACTTGGCCATATCAGCACGTGACTTGCGCTCATTATAAACAATGTGAAAGTGGCAATTGACCGAGAAGGGATTGAAAAGCAAAGGTAATTGCACCCGGTATCCGCCTGATTTAACCAAATGATGCTCGTGTTCATAACGTGGACCTTGCCGGATTAGATCCAACATATCGGTAATCTCTTCCTTAATGATCAGCTCCAGTTCGTTAAATCGGCGACCGAATCCATAATCTCTCAGATACCGAAGAATAAAGCGTCGCTGCTCTTTCCATAGTACGCCTTCTTGGAAGAATATACCTAAGAATTGTGATTAAATAACTAATAAGTAACACATAATAAAGCTATAACAATAAGTTAATGCTATCATTATTTGTTGTACTTATAGCTTAACCTATATACGTAAGAGATTATCGGTTCTTGCAGTGGCTTTTCGCTTAATGATGACAATAACCATTTAACTCATACCATACATAACAAGAATAATCTAATTGAGTGGGTCATGTACCTCGGTCCAAAGAAAGCCAATAAAGATAAAGACAAGGAAAAGTATAATATGACAATGTGGTAAATGATTTAATTACTTTGTTGTTTTAAGCCCACCAAAATGAAAGTATATTATTATTATTCTGTTAAGAAATTGTAAAGAAATTAAGATAAGGACAAAGAAAAAGATTAAGTGCAATTAAAATACCATGTAGTCACATTACTATTCCTCAACAAAAATAGAACAATAATAGAGTTAGTATACACTTTGAAAAATTGACTAGAGCTAGTTTAAACTGCCATGTTTGAAGTAGTACCACGTAAATCCCTATAAAATTGGGACCAGAACTGTTATTGAAAATATTTAAAAAATATACAGCAAGCTATTTCAGCTAAAACGACGGACCTGTACCAAGTTTCATTAAGATGTCTTCAAAAGTGAGAGAATAGTTTGCATAGAAACAGACGGACATGGCAATATCGACTCAGTTCGTCGTCCTAGTCAAGAATATATACACTTTATAGGTTCTGTGAGGCCTCCTTCAATGCGTTACAAACTTCGTGACAAAATGATAATACCCTCTGCAAGGGTATACAAATCACTCTTATTAATATTTAAATTATAAGTAATTTTTAAGAATTATTTGAGACTTTTAAATATATAATTTACAATTATTTATCCCTTTTTTAAAAAGTCTTTAAGGACTCCTTTTTGTGAAAAAATCAATCCATAGACTTTTATTTTTGAGGAAAATAAATAAATAAATTTGTTAAGAATCGACAATAGCAAACCTCGCACAGAATCGCCTGGATCACGAATCTGTCCAACAAATAGTCCAGGACGTCCATCAAAGACCTGATTATTTAAAATTTCCCGAACTCCTTCAGCACTGTGAACTACAGCGACAGGAAACTTTCCCACATGTAGACCAATAATGTCCGATTTGTACCACTTGCTAAATGTGAGCGCAGCCTTATGCAAGTATTTATAATTGATCAACAGCAGAAATAGGTAACTTCCAAAAACGGGTATACGCGGAGGACCTGGTAGGATATATATAATTGGTTTAACCTTAAAATATTATTTTGGTTTACGAACCAGGAGGAAAGCCTTTAGGTCGGTCAACGGCATATTTATATGATAGATATAGAAATGTGATTGCACATATTGTTAGTAAAAGCACAGTTAACATTTTTGAACCGTTGCAATTGAAGTTCCGACAAATACTGATCTTTGCGATTTGTCGACGGTCCCATACTCATGAAAACAATTTGCGATAGCGATTGCTACTTTCGCTATCTGCGATGTTGTTTGCAATACAAAAACATTGTAAAAACCTATACAAACTTGAATCAAAATTGTAATACTAATAATAAATTGATAATATACATTGTTTTCAGTAGCGTTAATCCGGAACAGATGAAAAAATTCTAACATTGAATCGAATATACTATAATAATTCACTGTACTGATAGCTTATACAACTTTTTTAAATGTTGTTTTTCAAGTTTACGAATTTTTCTATTTTTATTTTGAATTAAATAATTGTGTAAATAGTTAAATGTAGCTTTAGGCTGATACAATATCAATTATTAAAGATGCTGAATTACTTATAAACTATTTTAAGATTGGCAGCTGTCGTGAGCTGGACTTTACACAGCGATTTTAATGCCAGATCCAGTGCGTGCTAAGACATTTAAATACTAAACACTCCGTATGTAATATTCTTCAGTAAGTAGCTCAGTTTACACTTTGTTCGAATATATGTACAGGGGCACACTATAAATAGTTAATCCATCAATCATTTGTGAGACAGCGGCGAGGTTAGATCAATTTCAATTATAGATGATGCTGATATATTGACGTTTTGCTGATCGCGATGAGAATTGACACCTGACAAGAGGTGGACCCACTTGTTTGTATTTGAGCTGGGAATTTGCAGACGGCTCCAAATAGTACTTAGACCTTTTAAATCGCTTGATGCTATATTAAAGGGCACCGCATGATCATCGGTGCGGGAAATACTAACACCTTTTATCCTTGTGGGCAACTCTTTTGCATTGACAAATGTGTTGGTGGCTTCGCATAAAGTGCGTACACTGCAACCAAAGAATGACTCGAGTATTCATAATGTATGGGTGTTTTCTGGAACTTACCTTCCCCTGAGTTGGTGGTGCTCGTGCTTCGCCTTGGCCAACTGCTCCTGCATGGTTTCCTTACGCTGTTTGGAATCAGATACTTTTTCCTGCACAACTTCATTGAGTGCGATACGTGCTTTCAGATCGTCGCGGCGTTGAATAACTAACTCATGTATCTTCTCCGAATCACGCTGTTGCTGCTCAATAGTTTCCATGAATGATGCTGTTCAGAGAGATTATAGAATAAGTTTCCTTTTAAAACTTCAAAGGCCAGACACATACCAACATTGTTGTGATATTTTGAAGCCTGCTTAACTAAGGAATGCATCTCTTGCTCCGCTCGCGTTTCATTTTTAGCCATTGCTATAAGCCGTTTGCTAATGTCAAATTGTGGTTGCGACATTTCTTTGCAGTTCGTTATTTTAATATATATTTAAATAAAGCGCTTTGTTTACTACTTTCCAAAACAAAAAAATGCTTCCATTGAATAGAGAGTTGCCAGAGAGTTTCTATAGTTGTGGGCATTAGAGATGAGCGATATATTTTATACAAGTAAATGTTAGTTATTCAAATTATTACATAAATACACAATGGCATATCAATATTATTTTAAATCTGCCGCGAGAATATCTGTCACATTTGCATAAATACAATAATACAATACAATACAAATACAAATATTACTAAATAAATCGGCACATATGTTGCCAAACCGCTTTCATCGTTCGCGTTCAAATTGCTTATCGGAGCATTAGGATATCGATGTTTTGACATATCGATGTATCAGCAGTCCAATGATAGCCGGCCAGTGTTGCCAGATTAGGGCTTTTAGTGCAGGTCGGGAACATTTAGGAGGAAAGCCGTTTTGTCATCTGGCAACACTGACAGCCGGCAAAAATTGCAAGTAAGAAAAATTGGCGAAGGTTTGACAGAAAGCGAATTTGTTTTTCTGTGAGTGGAAATTAATGCGTTTGTTGCGCAGCACAAAAGCTATAAGCGCTGTACTCAGCCGCTGCTACAGTTATAGCAGCCCAACTGGAAAGGTAAGTACTTTTTTCAATATAAAGATTTGTTCGTATAAATGCCGGTGATGGGGGGCGGATTTTTTTGCGAACAAAGCGAAAGCGCTCTGTCATTTAATATCTAAAAATAAATAAGAGATTTGCATAAACAATCTTTGTTGCTACCTAATCCAATTGAGTGCACAAACATTTAGCGTACATATAGATAAAATGGAAGACACATCTTTAAAATCGTATTGTCTCGCCCACCCCCTCGAAGTACTCTTGCACCCACTTGTTGGGCTTGTTTAGTTTGCTTGACCACAAGGTCATGACGCTTGCAAAGTCATTGCGCTATTTGATGACGTCGAAGTCGACGCTAGCTCACATTATATTGCCCTCACGCTTATCTTATCAGTCTGTATTATATTCGGGAGTCAAAGCCCCAATTATAATCATATTTCGTTTAATTGCAGACTGCTGTGCAGTATACTATATTTATGCTATTTATAGATAAGAATTTTGAGTATTTGTTATGACTAATAATCAATGGTTTAGCAAACGTTAAGTCCTAATCTAAAAGAGTGTATGGAACCTCGTTAAAAATGTCAACTTTATGTTATATACATACTTGAAAGCAATAAATATAAATAATTATTTATTGTTTTGCCTGTTAGACCCTAGCAAACTGCTCCAAATGATTAGAACTGGAGTGAAATCACTTGTTCCAATCAAACTGTGCCATGTGCACAAGTTTACAGTACAAAGTCGTCATTTTGTGCCAATCTGGAGTATCATAAACTCTACGAAATCGAAGATTCAAAGAGTTAAGGTATTCGTGATAGTAGAATTAATCTGCATAAGCACCAACAAGATTCTCATTTAGTTGTAATCGACTTTCAGATGGCCACGGACATCAAATTTAATGAATCGCTTACCCGCACCGATCCACAGCTGCAGCCCGTGCTGATCATTGGCCAGCTGCGTCATCTCAATCTGCTTAAATTTGGGCACTTGGCCAGCAAATTGGAACCGCGCGTTACCGAGGAGACATTCAAAAATGCCATCGCCTGTCTTCATCCGGCGCCCACGGACAAGTGTTCACTGTACTTGGATGTGGCAACGGTTGCAGCATTGCCATTAAAGGCATCGAGACACAACACCGCATCGCGGGCTCATGCCATTACGCGTCTGGTGAAGAACCACGTGCTCAATGTGAATGAGGAAAACGTTGTGCTGGTCTGTGAGCGTGAAAACATCTTTGCCAGCGCTTGTGCTGTGGTTCGCGCCTTTCCGGTCTATTCCCGTAAAACTGGAGGCGGTACCGGATGCAAATCTCCAACTGTCGATGGCGGAGATGCTGATGTTTCCCGGTCTGTTGTCAACGTGGAGTTTGTTGTCATTGACAAGAATGGCTGTGTTGAGGAGAAACCATTGAACGAGGATGACCTCAAATGCCTACATGAGGCTGCGCGTAGTATACGCCTAGCGGCTCGCATTGTAGACACACCCTGCAACGAGATGAATGTTGATCACTTTATTGAAAATATACGCGAGTTTGCCAAAGAACTCTCGTTGGAGCCACAGATCATACGTGGTGAAGAGCTGAAAGATCGCGGGTTTGGTGGAATCTATGGCGTGGGCAAGGCAGCTGCGGTGCCACCAGCTCTAGTGGTGCTCTCCCATGAGCCCAAAGGCGCACAGGAAACGATTGCTTTGGTGGGCAAAGGCATCGTCTATGATACTGGTGGCCTGAGCATCAAGGGCAAAACTGCAATGCCGGGTATGAAGCGAGACTGTGGTGGAGCTGCAGCTATTCTCGGTGCCTTCTATACGGCCGTCAAGTGTGGATTTAAGGACAACCTGCATGCAGTATTCTGCTTAGCCGAAAACTCTGTGGGACCAAATGCCACACGGTAAGTAAATGTACAATTCGATGTTGTTGTGGACAATTATTAATTAAATACTATTTATTCTGATCGCAGTCCCGATGACATACACACGTTGTATTCTGGCCGTACTGTGGAAATCAATAATACGGATGCTGAGGGTCGTTTGGTACTTGCCGATGGCGTTTGCTTTGCCAACAAGGATCTCAAGGCGAACATTATTCTCGATATGGCTACGTTGACTGGCGCTCAAGTGAGTATCAATATGTCTAAGTATAGCTACTTCAATGTGTATATTTCTGGAATCCTTACGAGTTGTACTCTAAACTATCTTTTATCTCATAGCATAGTTTCTTCTTAAATTGCGTTAAAATAATAACGAATTAGGACAACAGATTTACACTTATCTGCGTATTAAAAGATGACAGATTGTATTCTAAACTTTGTTTATTTTTATTTTTCGCTTAATAATTGTTCCTTCTTAAATTGCCTTAGAATAGACTTAGAAATAAGGTAATAGACTTTACATTTATCCAGATATTCCAAGATTATATATGTATATGTTCAAGTTAAAGTACAACATTTTCGTCACTATATCATTTCTAAACATGTTTCGCAAGTAGTTTCGGTTGCCGTTTCTATTCCCGATGAATTGTACACAATTTACCCGTACTCTGCATTTTTCTTGCGTTCGTAAATGCAAAATTTATGCCACGCTTTATAAAAGTCACGAGGTTAATTGGCAAAAATAAATTGCAAATTTGGTTTTTTGGCGGCAACTTGGAGCAGCATCAGCAGAAGCAGCAGCAGCAGCAACCACCGCCGCGTGTGCACAAGAGCAACAACAATGCCAACGAAGCCAACCCGTTTTGCGGTTCTTGTCGGTTTGGTGGGGCAGAAATTGAACTGAAGCTGAAGTTGGGGGGTTGAATAAGGTTGGGGTTGGGGCTGCCAATGCAGGAGGAGGCATTGCTGCGATGGCGCACAATTACCATAAATCTTGGATGCAATTTGCTTAAAATATGATGCCAATTTGCGTTATTTGTGGTTCGATGAGAAATAAATCGAAAATGGACAGGGATAGAAACAGGAACAGGACAGAACAGGACAGTACAGTACAGTCAAAGCAATGCTGACTGGAGAATCATATCCTAGCACTGTTGAAAAAAAACCAACTTTCAAAAACAGTTAAATGTCCAAAGCGGGGCAACATTTTTTGTTCCAATTTCATTTTCAGCAAAATTGTTTAGAATTTGTTTTGACGCTTGTTGTGTTTAATTTCATTACACACGCGCACACTCGCACACACACTTACTTACATATATACCTACAGATATACAAATTGCAGTACACTTCTGCAACATGCAATAATATTAATTGCCAACATTGGCGCAACTGCGACTGCACCAACAAAAACAATAAGTAACAAAAAGTAAAAACGTGCTAAATATGTGTGCCAACCCAACTAAAAATACCCTCTGTTTTCGAGCTAAAAAATATTATCAGGTGTGTTCTACAAATCTCTAACAGCGCAAAAGCATCGCCAAAGCAATCTTCGGTGTTCCTTAAACCAAAGAACATTAAACATTTTTAAAAATGAATTGACTAATTAAATTGATTAGTATTTTGAGGTGAATAAAATTAATTTTTTAATTTAGTAAAAAGGCTTGGAATAAATAAATTTTATAAAATATAGCAATACTTAATAATTGTGTAGAAACTCGAAATAAATTGGTAGCTGATTTTCTTACATCGTAAAAAGAAATTTCTGACATTTAGGGAACACCAATAGAACAGTTATTTTTAAAAGCAATTGTCGTCTAAATCTCTAGAGATATGCGACCTATTAAGTTGTACATAATTGACTCAATATTATTTGATTATTCATTGTTCTTTTTTATGTCAAAGTCTCTCAAAAATCGCACAAATAATTCTATCTAAATTTTAAAATTTAAGTATAAAATTAATTTTCCTTTGACTAAATGAAAAATTGTTGTTTTATAACTTACATAATTGAAAGGGAGATACACATTGTTTTGTTTCTGCTACAAGCAAGCGAATATGCCCGTTGTAGCTACAAAATATATAGGGTATTCTATAACAAGCAACACAACAGCAGCCAACACTTTTGTGCTTTTACATTTTATGTTGCTGTTGCTTGTTATACCTATTGTTGTTGTTGCTGTTGTGCGTATGTATGTGTGTAAGTGTTCCTTTCATTTGTCCAGCTGTAGTACAACACGCTCCATGTAGTCCTTGGCTAGTCCTGTTCGTGGTCCTGATGCTGTTGGTTTGCTGTTGCTTGTGCTAAATAACCTTGCACCTTTTTATTGTTGGTCGCGTCGGAAGCTTGCAATTTTTGGTGGCAGCCATGCATCGTCGCTTGGCTGCCCTGCAACTTACTGAAGGGTTGAACATCCAGATCCTTTGGCCATCCTGTATGGCCATTTTGATATGGTTAGTTTCTGTACAGTTAGAGTTTCTGTTGTTCGAATTTTGTTGAATATTGCGTGTTTTCTATAGGTTTAAATGGCTCCCCATTAAAGGGACAATTCTTTTGTCTTGCTTTAAATTTATTCCTGTAACTCACTTTCGGTTTTCTGCTCTGTGTCTTTTCAGGGTGTAGCAACAGGCAAATATCATGGTGCCATATTGACAAACTCGGAGGCATGGGAGGCAAAAGCATTGCAAGCCGGACGCAAATCCGGCGATTTATTGGCACCCATTATTTATAGTCCCGAATTGCATTTCTCGGAATTTGCATCGGCCGTCGCTGATATGAAAAACTCTGTAGCGGTAAGTACAGTGGTAAGTTAAGGGGGGTAAGGAAAAAAAACGAGCAGTTGACAACGAAACTCCTCCACACACTTCAAACAATATACACACACACACACACAAAAAGTCGATTTTCATTCGAGTTTTTTCTTGCTTTCTTGTCTGAGTTGGCACAAAAAAATGTGGCAGTTGATTGCAAACTAACAGCAGAGTAGGAAATATCAGCTAAATGCTCTTTTAAAACCTTTATCGTTATGAAGACTGTTTTTTGAACTGATAACTTGAAATTCTCAAAGTCTCTACCATATTTCTATTTAAATATTTTTATTAAAGCAATACTTTAAGCTTGGTCGAATGTATCTGAAAGAGCTGTAATTTAAAGCGCTGTTAAATTAACATTAGGTGAGGTTGAAATATTTACAATTACAAATAAAGTGAGTGACTCAATTTCCCTTTAAATATTTCAAAAACTTTTGAACGCTGTTTGATTAAAAATGTGGCATGTAAACATTTAAAATTCAAACATGTTGCACTTTTTAATTGCTTTGTAAACAATTTCTTTTTTAATTTTTTTTGCATTTCACGTGCTTTGTTTGGCATTTCAAGTGCAATCAGTCAAAAGTAATGCCTATTTTAAATTGCTTTTATATACCAATACGTACTAAGAAAATCAATATTAAATTTTATGCCACAAAGCTCAAGTGTTCAATTACTTGCTACGAAATATTGTTTATCAATAATGGACACCCGAAATACACACAAACACTCACACAGATCTAGAGAGAGAGAAAAAAAAACGAAATGTGTGTTGGTTTTGCAAATATGTTACACAGATTTTTAATTAACTTTATCAGGAGAGTCACTCAATGTTGATATTTTTTTACTACCGCAATGTTGGATAAAAATGATGGACGTCATGTTCGGTTTAAAGATTGATTAGTATTACTGTGATTTACTATACCCAATACTGCACACAGATACAAATACAAATACACACACATTCTGCTCCCCCTTACGATACATGTATCAAAAACTTTGGCGTTCAATCTACGTTGGCAGCCCTTTGGTTAAAGTGAGGGTTTGGGAGGCGGGGTCGGAATTGGTCGGAACTCGGTCGCATGCTCCTTCTGTGTGTGGTGCGTGGAGCCTCAAGCTTACACCACAACAGCAAGCAAATCGAGTTACCTTATTGTACATCTAAAACGCTTCGGATCAATGGTCATTCATCATTGTCACGCCATGGCCATTGGCGACTGTCGGGCAACTCTGTCGCCTGCCTGCTGCCTACCTACTGCCTCGACTGGGTGCGTAGGTGCCACAGAGAGGTCAAGTGGTGTGGCAGCATTGGCAGCATTGGCTACCTGCCATTACCTGCACCACTCTTACCTCGTACCATTAGATGAACTTGCCACTTGACTTGCCGCCTGCCTGCACATCACACTTTTAGCTGTTGGCTGTTTGATTTTTCGACCACTTTGACGCTCGTTGTTTTTGTCTCCAGTGACAAAAAAATAGAGGACACCTGGGTTGTAGCACAGCCACGCCCATTTCTGCATTTGATGTGACATCAGCGCTGCTGCGTCGCGCACTTTGTCAATGTGCATTCAACGTTAAATGCGAAAAAGGTAAATCGAGAGAAGCCCACAAAAAGCGGATAAGAATGCATTAAAAGTGCTCGATTGCAGGATACCCTGTAGCCTGAGCTGAAGTGCCACAATTGAGGATGGGTATCGATTAACATTTTTAGTTTTCACATTCATTTTAAAATCAAAAATAAGATTTTATCATATCTCTTATCAAAATCGATATTGGCAAAGAATATGTAATAAGAAATTATATGATGTGGGTTTCGCCGTATATGTTAAATGACTTATCGTTAAATTATGGTTGTATCCCTTAACTTTTACTCATTTTGTGTGCTACAGGGTATACCTAAAGGACCTGCGCTCGTGTTTGGGACTAATTCCCACGAGTCGCGTTTAAATTACATGCCTTTTTTTGCTTTGCCAGTCGCTGCTAGTTTTCCATTAAATGGACGGATTATGAGTGTTGTTAGCGGTTGGCGGTTCTTTGTGGCAACAGCTTTGTTTTTTGCCCTATCTGTCGCTGGTTCATTTTGACGAGTTCTGGGTAGATTCCCTATTAGCCAGGCTTTCACATAACTGAATGCAATTTGTTACACGTCGTTTCGTGATTTGTATTGCGACTTTAACTGGGATCAAAGCGGTTGTTGTGAGTATTAATGATATACAAAGTTTCTCAAAAAAGATGAAAAAGTATAGAAAGGGTAGCAATTAAAGGGAATTCTTAATTAATGGAATTTCCCTTTCAGACTGAATTTAAATGAAAAACAACAATTTAATCTTTGCTCTAGTTTTTTCTTAAAGCGAACACACAGATTAAATTTACATCTCAAAAATATAAACAAAGATAGAGCAACGAGGACTTGCATAACGACGAGTGTGAAATAAAATAATAAAATGCTTTAAACATTTCAAATTGTTTCTCAATTTTGAGCCGTTTCCAGAGACACCATCGCTGGGGTGTTTGCGTCGAGCAAGTTACTCAAATTTTATGACTGTGAAATTTTACCATTGTTGGTAATTGATTTTTATGTTAAATCGTAAAATGTTGCTGTGCTGGCAGCGTTCAGGCCAGAGAGCATGAATTTTAGATAAACCCATCGAGTAAGCGGAGAAACAACGTGTTGCAGTGTCTTTTATGTGGCTTATGCGGCGTATGCGTAATTGCTTTCTTTCATTTTTGTTGTTGTCGTTTTTGTTTTTGTTTTTGTTTGAATCGCAGTTCGGTAAATTTTTATTAAGCGGGAACATTTGAAATTCAATTGTACGGCGACTTTACGCTTTTTAATGAATTAAATTGAACTTTTTATGCGCAAAAGTTTGTTTTTATGTTGTTGTATTTTTATTTTTACGCAGCGACCTCAAGGCGCCAAATATGGCTTTTGTTGTGCCCTTGATTAAATAATGCCAACAGTTTATAAATAATGCTTTAGCTTAGTGGTTCAGTGGTTTAAATGTAGATTTGAAGTCCCGCCCCAAGTCTGGCCAGTCAGTCTTAAGTCACGTAATTTGCGCAATGCCCGCGATTTCCGTTGCCTACTTATGGGGGCGGCACCTCTGACAACTCCGGCAACTCCTACAACTCCGGCGACTTTGTTAACACAAATCTTTCCGCTTGTTATGTGTTGGTTTCCGTTCAACTTTTGCACGTCTCTTAGGCAAAAAGAAGAAAAAAATAAAAAAAAGAGAAAAGAAAAGAAAAGAAGAAAAAAGTAAACTCAGTCGCTTGCATTGAATGTTTCGAATATTTTCATTTTGCTCTTTTGCCTTCTCCGTGCGCTGCCCTCGGGTATAAACTTTTTAAAGCGCTGCGACATCGGAGAAAATTGAATAAAAACGGTTGTCGCTTTCAGCGTGCCCAGGCATCGATTCAGGCTTCAGCCGTCAACCGGCAACTGTCTGTGGAAATCCTTGGGACGCCACGCCGTCGCACGCGTCTCACGCGTCTTCTCACGCCCATTCAATAAATGTGTAATTGATACTGAAACCAGTCAAAGGCATCTAATACTCGGTACATTGATGCCTCAAGGCGTCAAGTGCGCGCTAAAGGGGTGCATAGACCTCGCTAAGGTTGGTGTGGCAAGTGTTACGCCTGTCATTGATGTAATCTTTCTCAAGTATCACGGTTTGCTCAAGTGTTGGTGCCTTTAAAGAACTCAGACTGTCAGTCGTATCATTTAGGTAAACAGCAAGTTAATCGCAGACAGTTTATGTTCTCAGTTAGGAGAATTTATCTATCAGAACTTTATTTTGATATCGCTTTAAAGGTGCTTCTACAAAAATATTCACTTGTTTTCCGAATCTTTGAATTTTAAGCAGTCGTTTTACTTTTACTTCATTCTGTGATTCTCTTTTTGTTTATTATTTTCATTTGACTTTAAGTAAGTTCAAGCTGTTTTACTTCTTTGTTTACATAAGTCCTTGCTCTTATATAATTTATACCTGTTCCCTTTAATTAACAATTTGCTCTGCTCTTGTGTATTGGCTTCTTTTATAGATTGCATTTTTTGTCTTTTGAAATATACTACACTAACTTATAAAATATTTTAAATTCCTGATATGCATGAGATGTTGCAGTTTACTTATGTATGGTATTTGAAATTTGATATTCAATTAAGATCATTTAAACGTGATTTCCATTATGTATTCAGGGCAAGTTTCTGATTATAGGCGGCTACTTAATGACAGCTTAAATGTAGTCAACGTAGTGCGATAATTTTGACTGCTAATTAAAATGCACGTTAATCGTAAATGGGACGCGTCGCTTTCAATGTCGGATGGTATCGCATCAAAAATTGCCATCGATTCTCTCGTATGTGTCATACGTGGCAGGTCTAGTTGATTTTTGGGGTTTTATGTTGGTCTGGGGCTGGGTCTGTGTCGGGGTTGGCGTCTGGGTCTGGGTTTTGGGTCTGGGTTTGGTCACGTACCTAACCGCAATTAGTCGCCGACCCATTGACAAACTTGATATGTGACTATGTGTGCCTAACTCCTCGCCTATTTACAAAAGGTTCACACAATCAATGCGTCGCGCAATGCAATCAATGCTAATGACATTATGTTGACAAATGTTTGCCATTATTGATGAAAGCGCGTAGGCTCTGCTCCAGTCGGTTGAATGAGCTGATTTAATTTGATTCGAACCCATTCGTTTAGGTCCATAAGAAAGATTGCGAGTGAATGTGTCTAACCCTGAACATTTACAATGAACAAATTGTTAAACATTTAATTAAAAAACATGTCCTTGCCTTTCTTTAAGCTGAAATGGAATTTACAACATTGTTTGATCTGTTTTTCACTCGTGCATCCTATAAATAAAGAACTGTATGATCATGCGATTTGTATTATTTTTTTTTTTAGCAAAATTTCTGATCCACTTACTATTTGTTGTACATTCTACAATTGAATACGATTGGTTAAGGAGTTCTTTGTCATTGGGTATTGAAGTTTGCCTGCAAATGAAACTAAACTTTGCAGCGGTTCTCAAGTTTTACAACAAAAGCAGCTCCAGATTTCTAAGCGATAATACCGCCAAGAGCAGTTGAAACATCAAGAACAGCAACAAGAACTTTATCAACAGCAGCATATGAATTGAAATCTTGGCTTTATTGCAATAGACCACTAACTTCCGCTGCACGACAACAGACCAAAAATCGTTTCGTGTTATATTACAAGTGAGTGTGTGTGTGTGTGTGCATATATGTGAGTGTGTGTGAATGATTTTCATTTTGGCCATATCGCGTTGTCATGCCATTTTCCTGGTAAGGCGTTGGTTTTGTTGTCCGCTGCTGCTTCTATAGTCTTCTAGTTTGCTGCTCTTATTTTAACTAAGACTTATTTAACTAGACGAGTATAAGAAGACATTCCCTATTCTATAACACAAGTTTTTATTTAAATGTAGCTACTCAAATAAGCATTAAGAACATTGACTGTCTCCTCTTCAACAAGCGTTTGTCAAATAACAGCTTTAATTTGATCTTCCTATATCTTGTGTATATTTTCTGAAGTGTACATACAGAGTATCTTCTAGTTGGGCCCTTTTGATAAAAAATGAATTCGCTTTCTATATTTGGCCAGTTCTCAGCATACGTTTTTTTTTATTTTTATAAAAATACGTATATTTTTGGTTACATATGTACAGTTGCGGTCAAAAAAATAGTAGTGCGTGTGAGATAATCTAGAACGGTTTCACGGTTTTGCAGGTGAATCTGGGCTGATATTCGGTGTTTGGTGGACGCCTAACATATTGTCGAGATCCTCTGCCACCATACAGAACAATTTTGGACTCATCTGACCATAAAATATTCCTCTATTTCTCAATGGGCCAATTCAAATGCTCCTTAGCAAACCGTAACCGCTTTTGAAGATGTATTTTTTTTAAAAAAGGAACTTTTCTCGGGCTTCTGGCCATAAGATTATTTTTCCGCAAGCATCTGCGTACAGTTTCTACACTTTGGCTGATATGTAAGTCCTTTCTTATCCCGGTAGCAGGTGCAAACGGGTCGCGCTTTGAGTATCTCAAAACTTTTTTCTTCAGTCTTTCAGACATGGCACGGGGTCTTCCACGTTTATATTCTTTTGGAGTGTATTTAATGGCATTTCTTATCATTGTTGGTGAGCATTTCACCAAATTTTGCACTTCTTTCTACGTTTTCCCATCGGAAATCAAGGTCATAATAAGGGCACGCTCCACAGGAGTACAATGCTTGCCACGCCCCATTTTAACAACTCTAAACAAATAAAACTTATTCAATTATATTGTAAATTATTCAATTACAAAAATATCTACCAAATCAATTGCCTTTCTTGCTTAAATTACTTTATTTTTCACTTTTGACGAAGAACAATGCATCCACTACTATTATTTTGACTGCGATATTTTGCAGTGGATCACGAAATTGCGGAGAATCTCAGAAATGGAAGAAGCTTTTAAGTCTTAACGGTGCATTTCCATAAAGCTTTTCCAACTCTATGATCTGACAAAGAAGAAAATAAAAACTCTAACTTACATACAAAATATCGAAGCTTAAAGTTCTGGTCTGGCAGCACTACTATTTTTTTGACCGCAGCTGTATGTATATGTTGACTTCCTACACATATATACTTGTATCTGCCGCTATGCACTGTGGGCCTGAAACACATGTTTTGACCACATAAAGTTGATTTATTATTTCATTTAATTCAACTAATTTCAGTCAGGAAAAACCTGTTAAGCTGCTAAAATAAATTACAAGTACTTAAATTTAAAATTTATATTGTTCAAATTTAAAACTGGCGTACTTAAATTTTTTAATCGTTCCAACAAAAGTTGGAACAAGGATTAGGAAACCCAAAAAAACGCAATCAGATGAATAGGTATTTGTATTTATTTTAACTAAACAGAAGCACGTTTTTAGTTAGAGAAGTTATTATTAAAAACGAAAGTTAGTCAAAAGATGTGTTCTATATAGCTGGTAGTGCCCATTGTACGAGTATTGTGCCACTTTATGTTTTCCCTTTTAAGCTGTGCAATTTCCGTTCAAGTTAGCAGAGCGACAGCTTCCGTTTCTGGGTAGCTGCCATTGCCATTGCAAGGCATATAATTTAGGCATTAGCACATTTATATAAGTATTTATCTATGTATGAGGATGTCCCATGTGCGAGAGCGATTCCTCCTGGGTGCTTTGCACTGCAGGATGCTTTTTAATAAAACTGACGTTGTTGTCTTCTGTTGTACTTGTTGCATTTTCATTGTTATTGTTTCTCATTTTACTCATAAACTTTCTTGCCTGTTTTGGTTTCAGGATCGCCAAAATGCGCAGGCCTCTTGTGCTGGCCTCTTTGTAGCCGCTCATTTGGGCTTTGATTATCCTGGCGTCTGGATGCATGTCGATATGGCAACACCCGTTCACTGTGTAAGTAATTACCATCCCAAATCACACACACACACACTTGCATTCTAACTCATTATCATTGTTGTTGCTTATCTGTTGCAGGGGGAACGTGCCACAGGCTATGGTGTTGCATTGCTGCTCACACTGTTTGGCAGCCACACAAACTGTGCCCTGTTGCAGTCGATTGCACCCACCGATGAGGAGCCGCCATCGAAGCGTATGTGCCGCGATTAGCGTCTGATGTTCACAACGTTTAAGCATTTCAATCAACTTTATGTACACAAACAGCAATTATACGAGTATACAGAAAGATGAATATACATACATACACAGAAACATACATATGCATGCGACATGCTGAAATAAATGCCAATTAATTGAAGTAGTTGACAGGCAATGAAAACAATTAAATTAAATGCTCTAGATTAACAACAATAAATACGTCTACTTGGTTCCTTTAATACTACATACTTATTTCACATGAGCCTGACTTACACGCGAGATCCTTTGGCTGTTCAATTAGACGACTGCTGTGCCAATGCTACCTGGTGCTTAAGTGGATTCATCATCATCATCATCAAGTTGATGCGGCTGCAATTGTGTCGACAACAGCAGCAACGTCAACAACAGCATCCACAACAGCTAACAATACAAATTAAATTGCAACATCTCCGTGCCACAGCGTCGCTTCGTCTTTGTTGCCTACTTTTGTGCGCTTGCGAGTCCCGCGGGTTTGTTCGCTGTCAGTTGCAGCTTGAGAGACAGAGTTAGAGCCACGCCCTGGCATCCTTCTTCCCCTTTTTCGCTCTTATTTGCTAAATTTCATTTGGACGCGCGCACATTCGCCCTTCAATTTGCCTTCCCTGTAACTATCCTGTAACTATCAAGTATGAAAAAAGGGTATGATCAGGATGTGTGTGAGGTGTATAAGATTATATAATTTAAAATAACAAAAAATATAGCCAACTATTGGCGATAAAAAGAGCAAAAAAATAGTTGCTTTGTATTCATTCAATTCCAACAGGGTATCTTTTAGAACAGTATTCTCTTCGTGTGCACTTTTCAGTTGGTTTTTATTATTTTCTTTGTTTTCGGGTCTGCGCTCTAGCACTTTTATTGTTTAATTAGCTTGAAATAAGTTTATTTTCAGTTGCAAGTGCTGTAAACAACGCGCAAGTTGAGTGCTCGTGAAAGTGCAGGTGATTTGTAAAAACCTTGAAATGCATCGCAGGTAATGTGCCATTGTGTAAAGCCATAGATTGCAAATGGAAATGGAATGGCAGCCAACTATAGTACGTAGCTACGTAGGTGTGTGTGATTACATCTCTGAGTGTGCATATCTGTGTTTGTGTGTCTGTCAAAGGGCTATTGATTTGCCACTGGTAAATATACTTACGACTAGTTGCTGTAGCAACGAACACTACGAGCATTTTGAAGTGGATTAGTCTGGGAATGGGTAAATTGTTGATTCTGTGCAGCATAACATCAGTCAAGTAAATAAGCTGATTGTACAATATAATAATAGATCTGTGCTGTTGTTTGTCTTATCTCTTCAATGTCAATAAAATTTAGAGAACCATAGATATTATATAATGATAGATGGATAAACAGGTAAACGATTTATAGATAGATCAATCGATTCACTGATAGGTAAATAAATATGAAAAAGATGGATTGTTAGAAAGCAAAATAAAAGTATGTGAAGCCAAATCAATAGTTTCAATAGGAAAAATCCATTATAGAAAAGTTGTGGTCTTTTGTTATTTAAACAGAACAACATAAGGTTTACATTCAAGTGCTAGTTTTTGGTGGCACATATATATTCAATGTCAATCCTGGAACACATTTTAAGTGCTGTTGATTTACTTTTGTAACATCGTGTAACATCGCGTTATACTATATGTAGTTGTTGTGGCATATTTGCATGCTGCTTTTAAACTGATTTTTTGCCTTAATGTGCATATCACTCATGCGCCATGTTGGCCACAGCAATTGACCCGGTACATGCGTTTGCATTGAAGCATGTTGAACCTTAAACGGCTTACAATGTCTCCTCAAGGCGATTGGTACCAGTGGCTGGTGTTCAGTGGCCATTGGCCATAAATATCTTCACACTGCAGAGCATACATAGCATCTCTCCAAGGACCATCGCCATCGTCCATCGTTCATTGCCTGGCTCCCTATGCAGCAGTTGACTTTTGTCGCATTGGCGCTTGGCCCCAACGGCGCTGACTAAAGTTTTATATTCGGATTTTTTTACGCTTTCACACAACTCAATTTGGTGTCCACTGTGCACAGTGCGTGTGCCTGTTGTTTGTTGGTTGAACTGAGCCCCGGCTAAAGGCTAAAGGCAAAAACAATAACAATGACAATATTAGAATTTGTTGCTCTGCCATGCGACTCGAGGAGCCTTTGTGGTCATTTTCATTGTTTTCCTTGTTGCCTGGATAGCTTTACTTTAACCCCAGCACGGCATTTAAGCTGCACAAGTTGCCAGTTTGCTTGGTCTACGACAAATTCCGCACAAAATAAATTATTCTTTTTCGCACCTCAAGTGACAGAGATCCTGCTCCTGGCAATGTTTTCTGTCGGCTAAATGTTGAATTTGGTTGCAACTTCTTGAATAATGTAGAACTTTTGCTCAACTCTCAGCTGTTGATTTCGATTCCCTAGTTGACTATATGAAAAATAGATAATAATTTCAGCAAGCAAAGTATGAAGGCAACAAAACAAATTGTCAATTTATAAAGTGAAAGTTTTTGGGCTTCAAAACACAGCAGCATTGCCACCTAATGGATGCCAAAAGTTTAATAAATAAAAAATTAGCTAAATTATGGTTTCTACTTTGTGGCACAGCTAAATCCTATAGCTATAGCGAAACCCAAAGCATAACTTAAGTCGCGAACAGTTCTCAGTGGACCAATAGCTATCACAGAAAAAAAGGAAGACGGTGAAAGCCAAGAGTTATTGACCAGCTGATACCCTGTATACCACGATACCATTAGATCTTAATTATTACTCGTAATGTTAAGAATTTATTCAAATGCCAGTATAATAACTGTATTTGTTTTGTTACTTATAAGCTTAAAACAGCGTCAGCAACTTCTGAAGATGCTTTTCAACTTCGATAAACCGTTTGGAAAGGTTTATCAACATTTGTTGAAATCTTAGATATATTATGTATTAGCAAATTAATAGAAATATCAAACCGACCTATTCCAGCTATAATACTTGCCCCGATACTGACTGCTGTTTAGATTCTATCCAAATTATGAAAAGTCAAAAGAAAAGGCACACACAAATAAGGCAGCATGGTAATGGGGGGCGTGGCCTTGGGGTCGGCCTGTCACAAAAACCACAAACGGATGTGGACCACGTTGATGTCGGACACCCCTGCGTTGGGGTTGGTCGCCGAGGGGGCTGTTGATGCAGGCCAAAGGGCAATAGCTTAAAATTAGCTATAAGCAAAATTACTGTAAAATGGTTTAAATGAGTGTAAAAGCAAAATATAATAAGCCCAAAAGCAGCGACTAATAAAAAAATGAAAGGCAACACGGAGAGGCATGGCCAAAAATAAAAAACAATGCTCGATGCGGTGGGCGGCGGGTGGTCGCACCTCCCGCGGGGCATACTGTTAAATGAAGAATAAAGTAACAACAAAATACACCAAGCAATGCTGTGTCTAGTGTGTGTGTGTGTGTGTATGTGATGCGAAACATATTTTATGAGCTACTGTTGTTGCTGTCGTTGCTTCTGTTGCCTCTCAAACGCAGCTGATAATAAAACTTTCCTCTCGGATGACTACAGCCCGCTGGGAGCGTAATCGAGGCTGTTACATCTATGCTGTGGAGTGTGTTTCTGTGTTTGTGTGTGTATCTATGTGTGTGTGTGTGTGTGTTTGTGTCTGTTTAAGCGAATCATATGATTCCATGGTGGTGAGAATATACTTGTATACAAAAAAATGTATAAATATATCAAAAAACATAACAAAGCTGTCTATGATTAAACAAGAGAAAAATATGTATTTGCGGAAAAAGATTTATAAATCAGAAGATGATAGAAAAATATTACGATATATTACAGTGTATATAAATTTTTGTAAACTAAATAATTATGCTGTGTACGTTGTGAAAATATATCTAAGGGTATGTAATAGACATAAATGTGGACAAGTCTCTCCCCTTTTTTATTATATATTCCAATTCAATATATTCCCTCAACGAGCAAAGACAAAACCATGATTAGCAGAGGAAAGGGAATTTAACTGTAGGAAGTTGAATATTTTTAAAGAAATTTAAGTTTAAGTTCATAACAAAGGTGAAATTTTGGGGTTATGATAGCAAATAAATCTGTAATTAAAAAATACATTTTAATTTCCCAAAGATAAAAAAATGGGGTGCTTAATTAATGTTAACAATAAACAATGTCTGATTGGCATTTGACAAAGAAGCCGGTCAAGTATTGACAAATACAATTTAATTTTCCACAATAACTATAATCTAGATACTCAATCAGTTCAATGGTCATATTAAATTGAGCTACCGCATAAACGTTTGTGTTTTGATAACAATTATGGGACACAGAAACAAAAAATTAATGTAAATAGGACTGCCACTTATACATTTATTGACAATGCAATGTCATTGCTATGTTACCAAACTTCTTCTGTAAGATCAACTGAAGACATGGTTTTTTGTCCCATTTAATATAAAAAAAAGTAATTAATTACTGCAACAGCTTATGCCAATTAAGCGACAACAAGAATATCTGAAGACAGAACTAACAACTAGTTTTAATAGTTACTTGTCCTTTGGCTTTATTATTACTGTTCTATGTAGCTATTACATTTTTGGTCTTGTCGAATGGCTTGTCAGATAATGACATCAACTTATGCTGCAGCACAATATACGATGTTGCAAGTATCTTCTTTTATTTTATTTTTTTTTGAATTGCTTTTGCAAACTGTCATGAGATAAAAGTACGAGTATGAGGAAAAAAGCGCTTGAAGGCGTTGAAAAAAGGGTCATGCAAAGGGATTGACTAGGACATGAACATATTTAAATTGCTTTTGGGCAGCTAATAAAAAGCTTGTAATCAAATGGGGCGGTCCAGGGCGTTTTCCAGAGTTCGGTTGGCCAAAGTTTTCCTTAACAAAGTCACAAACTTGGACATGTTCTATAAAAACTAAAAAAATAAAATATTCGTCTTGGATATGCATGGGTAACATGCAGCTTATAGACAGTCTGGACCAGGACTTTTGCAGCCAGTTAGAAATTTCTGATTTCTTGTTTGTTTTTATTTGCTATACTCTTGCAAAGGGTATAATAATTTTGTCACAGAACAGGCGAGGCCGATCCCATAAAGTATACATATTTTTGATCGGGGTGACGAGCTTAGATGGTATAGCTATGTCCGTTTCTCTGTCTATCTGTTCTTGCGCAAACTAATCTCTCAGCGTTTAAGTTACCTTGATGAATCTTGGTACACGTTCGTCTTCTTGCTGTCGGAACCGGCCAGAGGAATTCACTATATCAGTTATATAGCTGCCATAGGGATGATCAATCAAACATCAACCTTTAGTATGAATAACCTTTTTTAAAATATATGTCAACCAAACTCACAGACTATGTATTTGATATTAAACTGATACATCCGTAACAGATTTGGTAAAAATAATATATCATATAGCTGTCATACGACCGATCGATAAAAAATGCACATAAAGTATAAGAAAACTTGTTTATTTATTGATGTATCCCAAGCAAACTCACAGTTTTTATGTGTTTTATACCAAATTTGGTTTAAATCATATATCGGACCAATAAAATTACCATTGAGTTTGAAAACTTCTTTTTTTCTTTCCTAAGATTTCTCAACTAAGTTATAAGTATGATTGTGTTAATTTCTGTTTTTTACAACCGGATCAAATTTGGGTAAAGTCTAACTGCTATATTTTATATATGTCCTCAGTCGAAATTTGAATGCAGGTCTCTTGTAGGGTATGATATCTTTGGCGTTCCAAAGATAGCCTTACTGTTGTTTTTGCATTTGTATATGTATATGGTTGCCACCGCTTGCACTTATCCAAGTTAAGAGCAAAAAGCAACTAAGCAAAACACTCGTAGCAGCTACTTAACTTAAAGCTAATTTAAGAGACTGAGTTTGTATGTATATGATGTGAGTGCGTGTCTCCAGGACGACTATGTAGTTGTATGTACCTGTCCCAAACGTCCTGTAAGCTGATGTTGTTGCTGCTTCGCATCATCAATGAAAATGCTCGTGAATAATGCAAGCCTAAGAAAATAAGCTGCACTCAAGAGCACTTTTTACTGCCAACGCCAAAGTTGCAGTTGCAGTTACTGTTGCCATTGTCGATGTCGTTGTTGCTGTTGTCCTTGTCATTCAGCTTATCCATTCTCAGGGTACATACATTCTTAAGTTGGATATATCCAGCAGCATGTGCATTATAAGTGAACGATTTCCATATCTTTCGAAGGTTTACTGTTAAATAATATTAATATATAAGTTGGATTTTTTAATTAAAAAAGCGAATTTACAAGGAAGGAATGTTTACTGAACTGCATAAACTCAATGATTTAATATTGAAGATTAATAAAACTATTAAATAAATTAATTCATTTGTACCTTTATATACTTAAGGAAATGTAAAAAGTTGCATTGATCATATTTACTTCACAAGAGATTTTAAATACAAGGACGTCCTATTTCCATATCTTTTCTCTACATATAGTACTTATATACAATATTTAAAGAATTAAAGTGATAAAAGGGCAGTTGATTGCTTGAAGAATTGCTTACTGAACTGCATGAATGATTGAGTGATTTAATATAAATGAATATTGATGATTAAATTAAATTATCCATGTAACTGATGACAATAATTTGTTTGTATTTTAAAACTTGCACATATATATAATACAAAATTATATTAACACTAATTGTTGGCTGCTTTTCAAAAGTTTTATGGAACATGTACAATATAAAGACATCGATGCACAATTTATGCGCATGTAAAATAAGAATAAACTAATTACGAACTGGAAATACAAAATGACAATAACTTTATTATTTACGCTGACGTAGTTTTATGAGATTTTAATAAAATCAGCGCTCAACTCTGTTTTAACTCCGGCCACAATTTTAACGAAGGAAAATGAAAAGCCAAGAATTAAGTAAAGTGATTAACGCTGCGAAAAGAGCGAAAATGCAACAAGCTGTAAGCAAAAGTAAATGCAAAAAAAAAAAAACGATGAATGACAGCGGTTAAAAAAAAAGAACCAAATGAAAATGAAAACTTTAAATTGATGTGAACAGGAGTCGCACACACGTTAACGACACGTTTGAGGAGCTAAAAATTGCAACCACAATTAAGACTGAAAATCATTGCTGACATTGCAAAAGTAAAAGCAAAAGTTGCATAAGGTTGCACAAGGCGAAAACTTAATACGTAACCGTATACACACGCACACGCACACACACACCTGCACACAGCATTCATGTCTAGAAGCCTCTTGAAAAAGTAGGCGTTACACGGTCGAAAAACTTGGCCCACGTTGAACTTTGGCCTATAGAGTTTTGGCTGCGTTTACCTTGGCCATAAACTTGCCCGGCGACTTGCTGGCAATTAGTGCACCTTTCACGATGCTTGTATAGCGCAGTCTGACTTTCTATCTGTGTGTGTGTGTGTGTGTGAGTGGGCGTGGCCGTTTAATTCATTTTCACTAGCAAAGTCCCAGAGACCTCTTCGCCCCCAAGACTGTCGCTTTTGCACACAATTTCTCATTCAGAAGTTTTCTGTACCGCGCGCGCTTACAAGTTTGTAATTCTTAGTCAGTTAACAAAGTTCATAAATACTTGGGGAAGTTAGTTGGTTTCCCTGCAACAGCAACAATGGAATCGAGCAGCGCCTGTTTTTCACTTTCTTTTCCTCTTTTCTACAGTACATTAATTGCGGCAGTATTTGTGTTTTTCAGCCTTAAATTAACAAATATAGATTGTAATCTTGTTACTAATTGTTAGATCCATCGATATATCCGGATTACTTCAACATTTGCTGTTAGCTTAGCTCACCACATGTCGTCCATCTAAACAACCAAATTTTAGTACTTTGGGTAACTATAAAATGTAAGTTTTGTATACTCACATACTTAATAGGAAGTAAATTTTTTTGCAAAATCAAGAACGGTATAACTACAGAATATCAAGGTACAGGTCAGCTCAAATTCCTGACTGAAACATTGCAATGTCTAAACTATTTCCAAAAATAAAAATTGCAGTCAAAATACGTTAAACATTTTTTCTACCATTAAGTCTATAATAACACAAAATAAATTCTTATTTATTTCTATGATTATAACAAGACTGTAAGCCGCTGAATTTCGAAAAAGGTTTAATGAGGTGGTTTTGAACACAAGATTTGATTTGAAATTTGGTTCATTTTAATACAACAAATTATCTTACTTTCTTAACTATTTCTTATTTCTTCTTGAAATTTTAAATCTTTAAAGAGTATCACTTAAGTTGAATATGTTAGTTTTTATTAATTTTGCACTTTTGAAAATCAATTTTTAAACTCTACAACGACTCTAATTTAAGCAGAATAGTTTCGCAGTGTTTTTTTAACTTTTTAAAAATTAAATTGGCGTAATGTTTTAAATTCAAAACTAAACCTACTTGTTTAGTTTGAGTAAGCCGGGTAGATCATTTTAAAGGCTTGGTTAATGATTAACCCAAATACTTGTTTTACGAATCTCGGTTCAAATCCGTTTTGGAGTCTTGGATTAATATTTGATTAGATGTTGAGATTTGGGTATAATATAAATACTAGTCAGAGATTTGAATTGTCATTTCTTGTCTTCGCTGCATGGTCAATAGCTACTGTAGCACTTGATTTCTATACGAATTCATTTTACGAGCTGTGCATGTCAGTTCGCTTGAGGCATTCCATTTAAGGCACGTTATCTGGTATGCGGCTTGATGGTAGATCAATGTGGCACAGGTGAAAACGGGTAAACCGGAGGGGCATTTGCAGCACTTCAAAAAGTAATTGTTTGCGATTTGGAGAGTGTGGCGTGTGTCAGCACCAGAAGCTGCTGTTGCAGCACATCGAAAGTCGTCTGAAAGCGGATGAGGATGTGGATGTGGATGAGGATGTGGATGCAGTCAGCTTCGATGGCAGGACTCTTGAGACATTTGAGTGGCCGCTCGGGTGCCGAACCAGCAGCAGTAACAGCTAACAGCACTAACAACAACAACGACAACATCAATGCAACTCTGTTAAAGCTGCCCTGGGCAAAGATCTCTTTCTGTCTCTCTAAGTCTCTCTCTATTTGTCCACATCAACGTTAAAGGCAAAGGGCAATGAGTTTATTTGCAGTCGAAATATGTCCCCAGACAGCAACAATAGCAATTAGTTCATTGTCAATAGTTTGCTTGCTGAAAATTTCATTCTGACAAGGACAATTGCTGCATGCTGGACGAGGACCAGAGAACGGGACGGGACGGGGTTTGAGGGCAACAAATTTAACTAAATTGTAATCGGAATATGCGCATACAAATGGCATTAGCTTGAAATGCAAATTACTTTACGGCATGGCAGTTGAAATTGCACAACGAATCAGGAGAAGGAGAATAGGAGAGTACGAGATGAAATGAGAGGGACGCAAGATGAGAACAAGGACACTCTGCCTCTCGGCATTGTTGCAGTCAAATTGCAAGCGATTAAGTGAAGTAAGCTAATTAATTTTGCATTGTGTGCCATTCGAAACAGTATCTAAGTGCTGACTCTGGTTGCCTCTTGCTGATTGGCATACACACACACACACAGACACACAATACACAGACTTACACACACTCTGTTGGCAACTGAGTGTCCTGGCCTTCGTCCTCTGTTTACTTTACATTAATTGAGTTGGCAAAAGTATCCATAATTTCGACGCGGCTGTCGCGGCTTTTGGCCATTATAGAAAACGAGGCCAGTCACCGCATCGAGTAGAGTTGCTATTATTCTTCAATAGCGTTGTAGCCGGCGCCGCGTTAATAATGTCGTTAAAGATCTTTCGTACCCTTAATAATACATGTACAGCAACACATACTATTACATACATACATATAACACAAATTGCATTATCATTGTCTTTTGCATTCCCTTCGATTTTAAGTGTTCGAAATGCACTTACTGTCCATAAGATTAAAATTTTCCTTTTAATTCGACAACAATTTCAACTTTCTGTTTATTTACCAGTAGATTTATGTGTAAATTCCATTATGAACTACATATTTGTTGTCATGCAATTCCTTAAAATACGTATACTTAATTGTTTATATTTAGTATTAATAACTGATTGTTAAACTATATATAGGCTTACATATGTAAATACCATAAACATTCTTGACTCAAGACTTGAAATAATTATAGTTATTAAATGCGTATTTGGTCAGTTTGAAGTTGACATTTTGCACTTACATAAATATATGTATCCAATGTATTAATTTGGCATTTCATTGTCATAAAGTCAAACTAAAGTCTTGCCAAATGCAACTTGTTACTAAGCTGCCAATTTGGCTTTGTTTGGATTTGTCATAAGAGCAGTTTATGAAATTAAATTAAATATAAATCATAGCTAAATGTTACTACTGCCATAATTAATAAGCTTTAGGATAAAATAAATAGAATCTGTGCAGAATACAATGAAAATATCTAAAGTTTGTGTCGTTGATAAAATACAATTATTTTTGAATTAGTTTGATCATTTGCATAGTTACATCATTTACTATAAATAATAATATAATGTTTGTTTTTAATTTAAACAATTTCTAGGAATAATAATTATTCATAAATTTGAAATACTCATAGTATAAACTTTACAAATTACAAATTGAAGAGTTTCCAATTCAGATCAGATCATCTTTATATGATTGATTTGGAATTCATTTCTTACTGAATGTCGTATTTTAATCAGCAGCTTTATTCATATTTGTTTGTGGATGTTGTTCTTGCTGTGTTGTGGCTGTCATTAAATTGGTAACTGAAAAACAACAAACTATTCCATATGTTATGTGTGTAACCAAGCATGGATTGGACTTGGATTGGACTGGACTGGACTGGACTGGAAGGGGAGGTTGTGCCCAAGACGACAAATTGAGCGAATGGATGACAATTTCGATTTGTGTCGTAAAAAGTGCAGTAAATGCGCTACAAGATGCAAAAAACATCAAGCAATGCCATGGAATCAGTTGGGATGGGCAATTGGAGTACAGCTAACTTCAAAAAAGGCAAAAGACCATGGTGACAAAGGGGTGCTGAGGGCGAGGACTACATTCATGTGCATAGATTTCCTATACATACAAAGCATAAAAATTTTTGTTAAGTTTTGTTTTCATTTTATCTGCTATGTTTATTTATTTTTATTTGCTGCTCGTTGCCGTTGGATGTCCTGTGTCCTGTGTCCCATGTCCCGGGTCCCCTTGTCTTGTTGTCCTGCTGCTCTGCTGCTTTCTATTTTAGTATTTCACTATCTTCAGCTATTTCTTATACATAGTATGCTTTTATTTATTTATTTATTTTCTTTTTTTTGGTAGTTTTTGTTTGCTTTTGCTTCCGTCTCCACATTATGTTGCTGCCCTTTTTTGTTGGGTGTACCGAGCAAATGAAAAATAAGCTTTCAAAACATTTTGTGCCATTTAAAGAACAACATTTTTGTATTGTTTTTGTTTTTCTTATATTACAAGTTGGTCTCCAAGCTGCTGGACATTTTTGTTGTTTTTTTTTAGATGTTGATGTGAGTGTGTGTGTGTTTGTTTCTGAAAATCGTTTGTTGTGTGTCCAATTTGATTTTTATACATTCTTTTTCTGCTGTCCAGTGTCATAGAAGAAATGAGTTTTTCTTTCCAGTTGATGTGTTTAATGGCGTTTGCTTTTACAACTTTCCTTTTGCCATCCTTTGAGCCACACATTTATGCTAATTTTTATGTGTCAAGCAAATAGCTGCTAGGTCCTTGTCTCCTACCTTGCCTCGCTTCACAAAAGAGGTCCTGCTGCATAATGTGAAGGAGCTCTGAATCATCTTAATGTGGTGAAGGAAACAGCAGCTGCTGTAGCTTTTAGTGTAATTAAAAGTGCAGTTTGCAATCTGTGTTGCATGCAACGTTGTGAGCTGAGCTTGCTTGATGGTCTTTTTTTTTTTTTGTTGCTCGTCCTTTAAAGCACCGAAGCTGACGAAGGGGCAAAGTGAAAATGATTTAATTTGCCGCATTTTGCAATTAACTGCAAGTCCTTGAAATGTACGCAGCAAATACTAATTGCATTTTTTCACGCCATTTTTGTCTCTGATAAAGGGATTTACCAGGGCTGCAAATGAATCTTCACAATGGCAGCAAAACCAAACGACTAAAGCTGGCAGCAAACTTAATTAAGCCATCGCCAACTACGCCTACGGTATATGGACATGGACAGTAAAGGGGAGTGTGAGGGGGGGGGGCAGTGGAAGGGGAATAGGATACGGAAGTGGTGGAGAGTGGTGTCAGAGTGCTGGTTGTGGCAGCATCTTTAATAAACCGTTGCGAAAGCCAAGTTGCCCGCAGGTAATGAAAATCCTGATGACAATTTTTAGTTGTTGCAATGAAAACATTTCAATTGCGGTTGCCAGGCGTCGACGCTGGCGTTGTCCTTACGGAAGTCGTTGCGCCTGATTGCCTGCCCGAGTCCGGGCTAGTCTAAAACAACAACAACAATAACAACAACAACATGAACAACAACACCAGCAGCTGTGGCAGCAGCAATCGCAGTTGCAGCTGCAACTACTAGCTAAACGGATGAAGTCAATTCAAGTAAATGCTTTTCTGTTTTTTTCCTTTCCACTTTCCTTTCATTTTCCTTCTGTCTCTTCTTACTTTCTCTCAGTGGTTCTCTATTTCTTTTATTTTCCCTCTTATATATTCGCAACAATTGCAATTGTCATTATTGTTGTTGCTGCCATGCTTGCTCATTGTTGTAATTGCAGCGGCAACTGCTGGTGGCAGGTGACTCCATCGCTGCCACTGACAATCATCAGCATTTCCCGTTACCGGACCAGACACACTAATGTACTTACCTCCAGGCAATGCACGACAATTAAAAATTTTATAAACTTAATTACTTGAATTTGTAAATCTTTTCGTTTTCTCCACTAAAAATTGTACAAGCTGATCTTAAGCTCGCACTCATGTTGCAATTATTTAAATGAAATCACTCTCGATATCAGAGTCCAGATATTTCAGTTTGCTAATAGGTAGCACCATGTAAAACATTAATAACAAAGAATGTAGACAAGCAGAAGCATATGTAAATTCTGCCACTAAAAGAAAACAAAGTAAGCCATCTGGTTTATTTTTAAAACACTTAAGAACCTTAGAAAATATATTTTTTATTGTCATAACTAAGAATAATTTTGGCAAAACAAAAATAAATTTCGCAAACATTAATATTTATTAAATTTTATTCCAAAATTTAAAAATATATTTTAGAATTATGAATTTTAAATACAGATTAAAGATTCAATATTAATAATGTTACTTTTCATTTTTATTTCAAAAAGCAGAAAGTTAAAAGACCTTTGACCTAATTGTGCTTTCACCTTAAAATTTGTATTATATTCACTTCAATAAGCATTTAAAAAAATATTCAAATTATTTAAATGAGCGTTTTTATGGATCTCAGTGGGGATATCATCTGGAATCCAAAAGTATGTGCAGGTTGCTTGTTTACATATCAAGTCTGACTGAATTTGCTGTCAATAATTGGAAAGCTTCGACTTAAGCAATGCACTCCTGCAGCAAAAGTTTGTGCTTTAAGTTAGAAATAAATTCGGATCAATATTTGAAAAAACAATTTACAGAAAATTAGAATTAGGAAAGTTCGGCTATGTTTTTATCATTATTTTATATTGAAGCACTTTAGAGACTGTAAGCTCTGTGGATCGTGTTGGGGATTCAACGTTATCCTTACTTGCAACGTTATCCACATGGCCATGGCCTGTCAATGGTTCATTAGCTGTGCGAGCTAAAAAATGTGCTGCCAAAGCAGAATGTATGCAATCTCAGCAACTTGGCCCATTGCTTCAGGGCACAATTTTTCTTTTTGGTCTACACGGGGAGTTGTGTGTTAGTTTTCCCATGTAAAGCTTGAATAAATAATGCCAATATATCTTTGAAAGCTACGGATCACCGAGTATGTATTTGTGCTGTGCGTGTGACTCTTAAAGCGTTCTATTTTAATATTGCACCAGGAATTTTATTGTCCTTTGACGTCAGCAAGCATATTTCCATAGCGAGCATAATATGCATATTAAAAATAAAAATACAAACAATAAAAGGAGTCGAGTTGAGAAGTGTGAAAATGCTCATAAAATGGTCGTTATGGAGCAGAGAGAAAGAGAGAAATAGAGAGACAGAAGATGAGGAAGAAGTATGGACCACGGTCATTGCAAATTAATGGCCTTCAAAATGTTTAAAGAAAGAGGACGCAGCTTGCTAGCAACCGGAAGTAGAACGCAAAAGGGGTTCATTGAGCCCACAAAGAGCAGCAAATTTTATGAGTTTCCACGGTAGAATAAGAAATTTTGCACAAAATAATATTACTCCATCACAAAGGAGCTGTGAGAAAAGATGAGAGCAAAGGGTAGACAGAGCGTAGACTGCTCACTTCTGGAGATGCTATTGCCGAGCTGCATCTTCCGTGTTGCCATTAAGTGCAAAAGGATTTTCATTCTTATGCGCATCCTGTGCATAATACAGTCGCATTGGCACACGCAAAACTCATTGGTATTATGTGTGTATTTGTGTGAGTGTGTGTGTGTGTGTGTAGTCTTACTCTTCATCTTTCTGCTCTACTCTCTTTCTGTTTTTCTCTCTGTGTGCGTGCTTTGTAAGGATATGCCAATTTATTGCACACACGAGTGCATTAGAGTGCCAGCCCGTCTTTTGGGCTCTCCCATCCTTTCTGCTGGCAAAGTTTTTGTGTTCATTTGGCGATTGTGGTTGCTGCATGTCTGGCAGAAATTACTTAATCCTTGCGGTTTTTGGAGCAGCAACTGCAATCCGCCCAATGTCCACCCCAGTTGCTCACATTAAAGCAATTGTAATTGGCATTTGTTGTTGTTGTTGTTATGTAAGCAGCACTCGAAATTATTTGCCCACTCGCAGTTAAACCCTTTAAGCCTGCCCAGAGCCCAGCTGTCCACATTGTCTGCATCAAATAGCCTCCGGGTCTCAACAGACGCCGGACGATAGACGGTTGAGGTCACGGGGAAGACTATAGTGGGCAGAGGGCAAGGAAGTTAACGGCATACTGCCAACTGGCCGACTTACCGTTACCGTCTTTAAATATTTGCGCCGACCATTGCCGGGCAATGCTGCCGCAGCCATTTTTATTACCCCAAGAGACGCGCGGATTCCTTTCAACAGCATGCGTCCTGTTTCCTGTTTCCCGCACTGTACTCTTGCAGCTTTCGCTCCTTTTCGTTCAACTCCTTACCCTCCTCCTCTCCCATCACTGCTGATGCAGCCAGCTGAGTTGCATTCACGTCGCAGATTACAAATAAATTATCGCTTAATAGTCTTTTTACTGGGCTAGCTATTTTGTGCAGCTCTTGTTGCTGTCCTGGTTGTTTTTGTTGATGTTGCATCCTATTCCCTTGGGGAAGTTTGCAACCAGCTTTGATCATTCATTTTTATATGACCGTCTATGCACTTGATGCTATTTTTCCACTAGTCCCCAGCAGGCACTTGTATAGGGTGAATAAATAAAATAATCTCTAAATGGTTTGCCATTAATTTCCCCAAATTTCTCTATTTACTTCTGACTTTGCTAAGGTTTTTGTATGGTATTTTCCTTTAATTTCATAAATCTAGGGATAACTTGAATAAGATTCAATGATTTTGTTTTAAAGTGTTCATGCAAAAAGCCGGATTGTAAGCCGACCCTTTAAAATTATCTGTACCTTAAACCTTAATAAGAAGATTCGGCTCGAAGTGTCAAAAAATACGAATTTTTTAAAGTGTTAAATTATTTATGTTGGAAACTTTATAAGCCTAAGAAGTCAAAGAAGAATTGGAGCAATTGAAAACAAATATTTTGATGCGCTACAAATCGAACCAAAATTATGCTTTACGGTTCGAACTAATAAACCATTTTCAAGATTTTAAAAGTTTGCAGCCTTGGCATTTTTGTACTTAAAACTATAATTAGCTTTTATACTTATTATTATTAAATTTTCTTATACAAAGATATTTAATTAGTTTTTATTCCTTCCAATAAAAGCATTTGATAATCATGATGTTGTTCAGTGAAAACTCAGCATTTTTAAACTATGCTCAAGTACAATCATTGTACTTTTGAATAACAGCTGGGTTAGTTAATAGCGCAATATGTTGGGCGTTTAGAGACGTGGGTAATTAAAAAAGCTAAGCAACAGTCAAGTGGTCAGCTTTAAGGAAACATTAAAGATGAAAATTGAAATTAAAATTGAGTCGGAAAAAGCAGACGGCATCAATAAGCAAGTCCGCTGGGTTAATTAATAGCGCAATATGTTGGGCGTTTAGAGACGTGGGTAATTAAAAAAGCTAAGCAACAGTCAAGTGGTCAGCTTTAAGAAAACATTAAAGATGAAAGTTTAAATTAAAATTGAGTTGGAAAAAGCAGACGGCATCAATAAGCAAGTCCTTGAAATGCAAACAAAAATCAATCTCGTGCTGTCAAGGGCTGTAATTGATATGCAATCTGAGTGTTTGGGGTTGTGTGGCCTGCTGGGGTGTGACTGAATTGATTCCAATGTGGTTGCAAGGGGGCAAAGTTGGGCCATTAACACATGCCTCAATACACACCAACACACCATCAGACACACACACACACACACACACATGCCCAGAGCCGCGAATTTTTCCAACCACAAACTTGCGTATGCAAAAAGGAATTGCAATTGATTTCATTGAATTCGATTTAAAAACGAAATAAAAACGAGACGAACAACAAAAGCACTGGGCAGGATGCGACCTCGCCGTGCAGCATACCCTAGACAACAGTAGGGAATCTTTTTTGTTACATACCTCTGCTCAAGTGTGGTAAACCCCCTTTTAACAGGGTATAGAATGCCAATGGCATATTTAACGGCAGTTTTGCGCTTACAAGTAGGGCGTCGTATTGGCCGACAGCTATGCCAATAATGTTGTTGTTGTTGTTGTTGTGAGATGAGAAGGAAGTGAAACTAACGCATTGCTGGCATATTTATTGATGACTTTTAATTGTATTGCATACTTACAGGCTATTTACACAGTTGGCTTGACGCGGCTTAATTTATGTATATCGAGTGACATAATCGTATATTATATATATATATATCTCATACATATCAGTTGTAGTTGTAAGTTGTAGTTGTAAATTCTCACGTGCATTTCAGTTGCTTAAAGCTAAAAATGTACACAAACAAATAAACAAAACAAAATAAGACAATACAAACAAACAAACACTCTAATGGCTGGTTGCAGTCTCTGTACCTGCGCCTGCCACAATTGTAGTTGGAGTTACACCTTTTGTCATGTCGGTCGCCATTTTGTAGCGCGTCAACTTCCGTCTGCTATATTGAAATGTCAGTGGCAAAAAGAGCCACTGCGTGCTGATGGCGGCTGCCGTTGCGGTTGCCGCTGCCGCTGCCAGCAGCAGCTGAGCCCCAATCAAAGCGACACCTGGTGCGGCTAGAAAGAGATAGAAAGAGTGTGTGTGAGAGAGAGAGAGGTACATAAAAAGAGATTGCTGCTTTATTTATTTGTATTATTAATTGTCCAAATATGCGGCCGCTGTCACTGTGTTTCGATATGCATTTATTTTCATTTTTAATTAGCAGCCGCCACATGTAGCATGCCTCACTTTGGCGGTGACAGTAATTGCGGTCAAGTGCATTAAGTGTCAACCGCGTTGCATGCTTTTTCCACTTACCAGACTTTAATGATTTCTGATTCTTTAGATCAATATCATCTCGAAAGAGAATCGCTTGTAGACTCGTCTCCCGCACCAACTGTGGATAACTCTCAATCTCTGCCACACAGCGAAGATCAAGGCCAAGTCGCGTTGGATTAGTTATGCGTTGTTGTTCGAGTCGCTGCTGGTGGAATCTCGGATCATTGGCATAGAAGTTCAGCTGCGATATTATGCGTCTTAAATTGTAATCGTGTGCGGCAATTGTCGTCTCCACCATGGGCTGCAGATCCACAAGAGATGCCTACGACAAAGCACGGAGTGTGTGTGAGATTTAAAAAGTATGGGAATAAAGCAGGGATCGTCACAATCATAGCTTTTAGTTTAAAATCCATGTTAAACAGTTAATCAATTTACTTTTATAAAACAAGTCCACAGATAAGTGGTATTTTTGATTTTTATTATATAAAGTAGCATAATTATTGCTTTTAAAACTGATTTTCCACTTCAGTTGCTCATTCACAGAAATGATTGAGTGCAAAGACCAAGTAATTATGCCAACTTGTAAAGAAAATATCGAAATGATAAAAAAAATTCATTAATGATATTTATTGATGACTTTTTTAACTTAAAATCATAGCCTGACTTGGTAAATCAAAATCATTGCCTAACTTTTATATCAGACTTTTTGACATTTCAATTTTAACCTGCCTTTTATAAAAGACTTTTTCAATTAAATATTAGAGACTGATTATAATAGAACCCATTTTTAAATAAAAGTCATAAATAGCTGAAATCTAAGAATAAGTAATTTAAATAAAAATCTAAAATAATTGTTATTTGTGGAGTCATTTTATTTAAATCAGAAATACTTATTATTCATCAATCATTATTAGAGTATCAAAAGAAATTAATTGACACACTTAACTATACATATTATAAAGCAGAGCCTTTGTTTCGTTGAAATTTTGTAAAATTCAGCTTTAATAAATAACTGTTGTTTTCGGTCTTTGGAAAAAGGGTATTCCCTACCTTTACACCATTAATGTACCAGGTTATTTTGGTCAAGAGACTGGAGAAGTCAGTGCTGCAGTTGACCTGGACGAAATCATCGAAGCTGTACATGGAGTGAAAGCTGCTGATTAGTGGATTATTCTGAGGGAGAGCTGAAAGAATGTGAAATAGATGAGTAAATTATGAATTATCGTAAACTTTCGTAATAGTGGATGTTTTCTTATAATGGTTTAATAGTTTATCCACATTTTGAATGTAGCTATAACATTAATTGGTAAAGGACTCGCATAAGAGACTGTAATGGATGCAGGAGTTACTGTAAGTGAACTAGTTACGAGTACGCGTATCCTGTGTGCACTCGTGACATTTCTTGGGCTAATATTAAATGTGCATTAAACATGCAAATTGTGCACCTTGTTGCTGTTGCCTATGTTGCTTGTGTTGTGCTCTTGTCTTGTGTTGTGCTCTTCTGCTGTTTCTGTTGTTTATTTTACAACTTCTCTATTTGCTTTTGATAAATTTTTTAAAATATTTTAGCAACAGCAGCAGGAGCACTAGAAGCAAGCCACCATGTACGCAGCGTATCTACAAGATATTTATTTTATATCAGCGGAAAAATAGATGATCATAAAACACATGCAGAGAGCGCAGGCAACAGCAGCAACAGGACGCGCTGAAACATCCTGCTGTGTGTATGTGCGTGTTTGGGCAAAAGTAAAAGCGAAAATAAAAAGAGGAGAAACAAGCATGAACACACACACGCGTACACACAAATACACATACAGACACACATCCGCATGTAGTATATATCGGGGGCAGAACAAGGTCCTCGGAGGGAGACAGAAGCCGGCACGAAGCACTCGGCAGCGGAGCTTTTCATTTTAGCGATATCCTTTTTAAGCATAAAGTGCTGCCGTAAATCACAGAGGCGCACACCAATACACCCACATACACATACACAGACACAAACACACACACATAGACTTGCACTCGCACACCCGCAGACTCGAGGCAAGCAAGCGCGATTCCTGTTCGCTATTTTAGCGTCCTTGTTGTTGGACAGCTCACAGTGCGTATGTGTGTTGTATGTGGCTAGGGATGCGAATCACATGCATCTCTTGGTTACATATTATGAAAACGTTCAGCTCTGGCTCTAGATGTTCGCTTACCATTTCTTTCCATTCGCGAATACGAATACATCCTGCTGGCGGACTGCTTATCCTGCCTGTGCGTGTTTTACCGGCCGTTTCACGATGCACCAGCCACTTTGGCCCCCAGTCAGCTACACATACATACATATACATGTATACGAGCACATGCAATATATGCAAACGATGTTGCTTGCTTCTTGCCGTTTTCTTTCCATGGTGTTTACCATTAAAATATCACGGAAATTACACATTTTACTCGGTTTATGCTGCTCTGCTCAGCACCGCAGCAGGGATTGCCAATGGATAGCGGCAAAATATTTGCATTACGTATACGTACACACCCACACACACACACAGATATTCTCATGCAGTTTAATTTAAGACAAACAATTGAAATTACATAACATTACGCATACGCCCCGTGGGCGTGACTTACCCTCAACGCTCATGTTGGCTGAGCGTGCGGTTAACTTAAAGTGGGGCGCATCGCCGGACACTTCGCACCTGTAGACGCCCGATGATTTGACGCCCAATAAATTAAGCTCCACACGACACGAGGATTTATTGCATTCGAAGCTCTCATCGATCAATTGTACGCCCTGCACCGGGAACTTTCTGAAAACGGTCTGCATTAGCGGCGCATATCTGTTCAAAAAGGGAATAAGAGAGAAAAAAAAGGGTTAAGCATTGGTTATTGGTTTCCTTTGAAAGCTGGCTAAATGGCCCGCAAATTGCGCCAGCTTTCATTTAGTGTCCTTTTTTCAAAATGGTCAGCTGATAATCGGCCCATAGGCTGGCTAAAAGCTTTCAAGCCATAAACGAAACCGGGCCAGGAAATGGAGATTTTCAGACAAGTGGCTTACATGCACTCAACCTCAACTGACTTCACTGAGCGTCCAAGCGTGTTTCTATGTGTGTGTGTTTAGAGCTCACTTGGGAGATTTCTTCAATTTGTTTTCTATTGTAGATTGTTGCTCATTAATCCCTCAAATACGTATTGAATCGATGTGTATAAAAATCTACAACAAAAGTGTTCAAGTGGAAAACTTGTCCAATACTACACAGCCAAAATAGCCTAAGCACATAAATAAACAGAGTCTGTATTATTTGAGAGTGATTAACTTGAAAATACCCTTTAAAAGTTCCTACGGTAGCTTAGTATCTTTTATTATAATTGTTTTGTTGTGTCTTTAAGCTAACAATAAGATATATGTTGCTAATCTTGCTTTAACATGTATTTGTGTACATTATTTTTGAATTTCGAAAACATTTTCGGAGGGGAATTACTTTAAACTGTTCTTAAGTTCTTACAAACATCACACACACACACACTCTTATTTTTAAACTTAGTTCAATTAAGTGAATTCCAAAGTAAGTAAACTACCAATAAATAAAATATATTGAGATACTTTTCATTATAACACAAAACTATCATTTTAGTTCACTGTAATTCAGTACCTAATGACTAGTACAGTATTTAATAATCTTAATTTGTCGCACTTGTATACAAATATAATAAATAAATAAATAAAATTTATAATTATCAATGGTGATTAATCTTAAATTTAAATGCGATAAAGTGAGAACTACCATTTTTACCTACTTTACATCATTGCGAGTTAAAAAGCAACATTTTATTAAATTAGTGATAATTTAAACTGAATACTGAAACAGGCCTAATCTATAATCCGATAAAGTGAAAAACTATAATATAGCACAAATTCACGTTAAAGCATACACTTTATAAAATGAGAGTTTGATTAAAAAGTGATAACGGAATGAGCCCCGATTCTTTTTCTTGGTCATTTTACAGGGTGTAAATAGCTACCCCAGCGCCTTCTTTTGTAGGCTGTTGTAGTGTTGATAAGTCGCTTTGTGCGCTACTTGTTAATAGCTGTTAGCCAGCCGTTTGTTGCTTGTCTAGAACCAAGGGGATTGAGAGGGGATACGAATTATTTGCGGCTTAGGCGTCGGCTGCTGCGGCAGCAAATCAACAAATTTGATAAGCAATATAAACGGCTGCCAGCTATGGCTCTTAGTTTTGTGTGTGTGAATGTGGCTCGTTACAAGGGATTTTGTGGCATCTATTATAGACGTCTGTGTATTTTTTTCCGCAGTTAATGCCTTCTTTTCACTAGCCAGCATTAAGTTTTCTTACATTTGATGTGCAAAGCTTTGCAACAATTCGCATTGTTGTAGATAAAACAAATCTATTTGGATTTGATGCCTTAAAATTTCAAATTAATTCGGTTTAACTTTTTAAGTAAATGAACAAACTTATTTTATTTTTTTAGATGAGAATATGGAGTGTTAAAAGGCTAAGATTGTAAGTGAAATTAAATTTTTATTTATTAAGGCTGGAAACAGAAAACATATTAAGAATTTAAAGCCTAAAAATGAAGAAAAAATGGAAAACAGTTTAGAAAATTAAATAAATTTGTTATATTACATTGAACCATGGTTTGAGCCAAGTTTGAGTTCAGAAGCTCTAGAAGCACTTTAGTAAGCCGAATCTTAATTTTGGTCAAGGGTTTGAACAACCAAACTTAACCTTATCATACATTTTAAGGGTTTCCAGGCTTGGTTTTTTAATGATTTCCGACTCTCCAGCTTAAAGTTTTGTTTAAATTTGTTTCGCATTTGGACTAAAATGGAAGTAAAATTGCAATTGTTTTTTTAGTTGATGTTCACGTGCTTTTGCTGTTTAATTAAAAGTTACCCTAAACAAGCATCCACGCCCTGCCACGCCCCTGTGACAGTTGTAGAGCCCAGGATCTGCTCTGACTTTTAACTCAGGAGTTGCATCCACACTCTTGTCTGCATGTGTGAGTGTGCGTGTGAGTGTATGAGTGTGTGCATTCTCATTTTTAATTAAGCAAAACGCGAAGCAGTCACTTGAGATTTTTCATTAAGTTGAAGCTTATTGCAGTGTAAATACTCGCATGTGCCTCGATGATAATGATAATAATAATAATGAAGTCTCTTCGCCTGCAGTTAGAGATTCTCTATTTCGAAGTGGTCGACTTGTGGTCAAATGATCATTTAATAATCATTGGACGTTACCCAATTCTAAGTATCTTCATAACCAAATAAGAGCTTTTGGACAATTAGTTGGCTTTGTTGTTGTCAGGCTCCTCACAACTGTGACATAAATATTAAATGCCGCTTAGCAATCAAGTTTGAAATATGAGAATGTGTGTGTGTGTGTGTATGTGTGTGCGTGTGTGAGTCATGTGTGAATGATGGCTGTAACAGAGAGCCGTAAGACCAAAACCGTAGAGCAGTCACCACAGAGTATTTTATATGGTGTATATAAGCATATGTAAGGACATTTAAATTAATTTACCATAGCATAAACGAGCCAGCGCAAATTAATTTATTTAATAATTAATTAGGCAAGAAAGTCGCCTGACAATGAACATATTTATGTATGCCAAATATATGTGCAAGTGTGTGTGAGTTTGTTTTTGGGTGGTGTGTATATGTGACTGTTTATGACTACGGTTGCTGTGTTTGAACATCAGACAAGCCCGCCCTCTGGTCATGGCACAGATTTCAATGCATTTGACAGCTGCGCAGCCTCGCAGCAAAATAACAAAATAAATATCATAAATTACAAACGCACACACAAACAGACAAATACAGTCACAGTCTATGTGTGTGTGTGTGTGTGTGTGTGTATGGGTGTATGGGTGGAGAACTTACCTAAAAAACTCGCTGTCGTTTTTGTACCACTTAACCGAATTTAACGTGTGACCACTTATGTCATAGCTGCAGGATAATGTCACGTTATCACGAAAATCAACAATTTGTGGCACATTGATGTCAGTCACAAGTAGACACTGAATGCGTCGCGTAACTGACAAAAAAGGGAGAAAGAGAAAAAGACAGAGAGAAAATACAGTTAGCTTGAATTGCTCGACAAAAAACCGTCAGATAAAAATGATGAAAAATGTCATATAAAATGTTGCACAAAAAGAAAATAACGCAAATGTTTTTGCATTTAACCATATTTAAACTTGTATATTTAATACCCGCACAATTTCGGCCCCAACGGGTAGAGATTATGTTGTTGTAAAATGATTAATTCTTTAAATAAACATATTGAATTGAAATTGATTGAAACTATTTACAACAACAAATGATATGCTAATTGCAACATCCAACTGTAAATTCAGGTATGAGAGGTTCATGATAAACTATGTTAATCCTCCAATCTTGGATTGTATAAATACTTGATAGAGTCTGCTTTCTCTGTCATTTTATAAAAGTACATAAATTTGGCTATTTAAATATTTACTTTACTAGATACTTTGAAGAACATATGTTTACACAACTGTACCTAGCTCTACCTACTTCTAATATTTAAGGAATTTATATTTATGTTTATTTCATTAAAATGTTCCCTAATAAATTCTACGTATAGTTTTTCATCTAGATTTAAGATGCTTTAAGTAAATATTTTAATGAACTTAATTTATACCAACACTTTTTTTAGTACAGATTAAAGAATGCTAGCTTTAAAGTTTCAAATATACAGCGTTGAAAAAGTAATTAATTTGTAGTAAGAACTACAATCTTACCCAATTTGTACGTCAAGCATCTTAAAGCTACAATATTTAACTATACATTTCTCATACCAAAGTAAATTAAAGTTTTAATCATATAATGGATGCAAAATTAAAGAAAAAGAAATAGAAGGAGAACAAGAAAAAGGGACGAACGAAATGGGAATGGAAAAAGACGAAACAATTTGTAGTGCAAAAAACTGACGCACAACTCCTAATTGAATGAACTTGTAAAAATGCTCAACATCTAAATGACATAGCAACAACTTTAGCTGCTAAACGCTTTCTCCCAACAACAACAACAACAATAACAACTTTAAGAAAAACAACAACATGAAGAAAACCGCGCGTGGGTTTTTAACAAATTTGCAGAACGTTTTTAAGTGCAAACAGACAACCGGAAAGGAAAAGGAAATGCCAGAAAAAGTGGTTAATATCATTAGCAGCATTTGCATTTTTTTGTTATTACTTCTGTTGTTGTTGTTGTTGTTGGAGTTGTTGCTGTTGCAAGTGGACCAACTGTTTATTGCGCTAAATGCCAAACGCGTCGCTTGCAGTCTGTACTTGTCGGTTTGCTGTGCGAAAAGTTGTGTGAAATTTCCATAATCTTGGCCATGTCGCTGCAGTTGGGAAAATCGGAGTACTGTGCAACATGATAAGCAACAATTTAAGGCAGGCATCCACAGCGCAAGGCACAACAAGTTGCGACTTGTCTGCATAATTTCTGCTCTCTCTTTCTCTTTCTTTGATGTTGGCGTTGCAAATGGCATTAGGCAACAGCAACGGCAACAGCAACGGCAACAGCAGCAGCAACAAGCAAATCTCACTGAATTTAATTTGTTGCACTTTACAGTTGAAATAACTCTGAGGTGTGACAGCAAACAGTTTCTCACAGCACTCTGAGAAAGTGAGAGATAGACACTTTTCTTGCATTTAACAAGCAAAATTGTCAAATATTTCGCAAAATTAATACATAGCCAAAGTCTTGTGATTACCTTGTGGCAGCAACATATTTAAATAGCTCGCGACAGATTGCAGACTGACTGACTGTGAGAAATCTGAGCTTTTGTTTTCTCCCTGTGGCAACAACAGCAACAACAAAATCAACAACAATTGCAAACTTGTTTAAAGTTTCAATAGATAAACAAACAAACAGTGCCTGGCAGGCAAATATAGGGAGTTTATTGGAGGTAAGTCTTTCATCTTGCATCTTGCATGTTGCTTGCAGCTGAAACTGAAATTCAGTTTGAGTTTGAGTTTGGGTCTGACATGAGTCTTTTCAAGCATGTCAAAGCTGCCGACTAGCAGTAACGTAAAACAACAAACATTCACTGCAATAACAACAACAACAAATACAACAGCAACAGCAACAACATTGACAATGGCAAACACATTTGCAAATGGCAGCGGCAACCGCAGCTTAATGACAGCCTCAGAACTCAAAACACACTCAAGCGAGTGAGGAGGGAAAAAGGCATTGGGAAAAGTTCACCTGTACGGCAAAAGGCATGACAGCAGTATCTGTGTGTGTGTGTGTGTGTAGTGTCTGTGTATATGTAAATAATAAAAATAAGTACATAAAATACACAGCAGAGACAACTTTTTTGCACGGCAATCAACGCACTTGAGCAAAGTTTCTGCCTAACAACGACAACGAGAACGACAACGTGAAAGAGACCGACAACGAGAACTCCAATGCCAATTCAAAACATCAATTTGGCTTGTCTGTCTGTGCGGTTGTTGGTATTACTTACTTATAAGTACGCCTACTTGTCTGGAGCCTTTGTCTGTTTGCTTGTCTGAGATTGTTGCACAGCTGTTCGCTTGTGGTTAACAAGGTTGAAAGTTGCATGCCGTGAAAATGCCTAAAGAAAGTCAAGAGGCACAATTTTTTTCTTTTTCGTTTTCGCTTAAGGCATATACAACAAGAACAACTAGTTTCTGGTCTTGACTGGATAATGCAAATTGTCTGCTCTGAAAAGTAGGCAACACAAAACTTGCTCTGCCATCTGATTCTGATTTAGATTCACATTCTGCTTTTGCTTTTGCTTTTGCCGCCACTGCCTTTGCTGCAGCTTTAGCCAATTTAAATCTGGCTAGAAACATTCACTTCTTACGATAAACGCCAGAGCAGACAAATCTGCACAGGCTGAAGAAATAAAGAAATGCCAAGCATCTATAATTTGCATATAAATGCGACAACGCTTCGAGCCACACGCAGTCCAAGCGGTCGGTCGGCTGTTTGTTTTGCTTTGGTTTAGTTGGGTTTTTCGGTTTTACTTTGGGTTCAACTTGTGGCAAGCGAACACAAATAAAGATGCTAATCTCAGTAAAGCATAGTTGCACAGCAGCACAGACGAAAAAAAATTGAGGAGCTAAATGGCTCACAAAACGAGCAGCATCCAGAAAAAAATGATAAAAAAAAATAGGAAAATAAAATAAATAGATGGTGCTGTTGTTGTTGCTGCTGTTGTCTGAAACTATGCGACGAACACTGTCTGAAATGAAGCTGAGATTCCTAAGCTGCTGCTATTGTTTTTTTTTATATTATTTTTATTTTTTAAATCCCATTTGGTATGCAGCCGCCCAGCCATAACAACAACTATGCAAAACATCGAAGTTTAAACTTGATTTTCCACATTGGCTGCGGCTGGTGGCTGGCGTCTGGCAGTAGACGGCTTTGACTTTGGCTTAGTTGCATGCCACTTTTTCCAAACTTATGCAGAGTCTTCACTCTTCACATTAGTGTCAGTTTTGGCCACATGACAGTTGACAGTTGAGCTCAGCTAAAACTTAAACAAGCCAACCTAACCATATGCTCCTTCTCATATTGGGGCGGAGTACATCATTTACTCTGCCACCCAAATCGCACACTTAATAAAATTGAAGACACTTGTAAAATAGGCAATTTGTTTAAATAAACTTTATGGCACTCGAAGCAAGCGTTTCTGAGTGCTGCTGAACTGTAAGTCAGTTTTTCGGTCCGTCTATATGCCAGGCACTTGTAGCCAAATATTTATACCCTCGGCATGTCCTTGCCAGTAACTGTTGTCGTCTTCGTCTTCGTCTCTGTCTCCCTCCCATTCTCTGTTTACAGTAAATTTTAAAAGCGTCTATAAATTTTATAAAAGTGCAAATAAAATATAGCGCAAGTTTTTATGCCTGTTGTGTGGGTAAATCCTTTAAGGCGTACTCCAAAATGAAATTGTCACATTTATGTTTGCTTTATGTAAATTTTCTTCCTTTTCCTTTTGACTGTTCTCTGAGAGATTCTTAGCATAAGACTGCTAAAAAACTTAAAGTTCTAAGCTTTTAGGGAATGTGTTAAAAACTAGGCAATATTTGGTTTTAATAAATGATAAGTAAATGTCCACAAATTTTTCCAAGGCTATAGTTTCAAATAAAACAAGATGAATTCGATACAATTTGGATAATCTGTATTTTCTGCAAATTTTTGTTGGTTTGTAATATTAACAATAATAGTGACGTAAATAGCTGTAGACTAATAACTGGTAAAACAAAAATATTGTATTTTTGTGTTGTGGCTAAAATCTTAAAAGAGACTTTAATATTTGCTTCTTTTCGCTTTTGAAATGGCATTTGAAAATAAATAGATTTAAATGCTCAGTTGGTGCTTTTGCCGTCGTGCATTCTTACAATTCTCATTTATATTTTCTCCTTTAGTTTTACGTAAGTTTTGCTTTGCTTTTTTGCTGTCAGCTTCGTTGTTCGTTTTAGAAGCTGAAAAATTACACTTGGAAAGTGAAAGATGTTGTGAAAAACAGCAAGTGACACACACCGAAGTGCAATAGAAAATCCAATTACTAATGCATTTCGGCCAGTTGGGTTCTAATAAAATTTATTTCCATTTCTATTCAATGAAACCATAATAATGGGCAATTAAAAATATGTGAACATATTTCGACTTATGAAACACAATTATTATGATTGTTATGTTTCGATTTGAGTTTCATTTGTTGGCATTTGCTCGCATTTATTATTGTGGTTGGGCAATAATTGAAAGTGTATTTAAAAAACAATTTAGTGGCACAAAATTTGCATAAATTTATGCGGTTTCTCTTCGAGCCATATTTATTTGCACACACGCACACAGACACCCAAACAAAGGGAACAAACACATTTATTGCTATGCTAATTTTGAGTTTGGGTCAGGACAACAACAGGACAACAACAAAAGCCAAGTGCACAAAAGCGCAAAGCGGAAACGGAAATGCCTAAATGACTTTTCATGGTGTCGCCGATGAAGGGGCAGACACTGGGGCAGAAGTTCGGGTCTGTTCCCTTTCACCCGTTTGTGCGTGTTTTTGAGGCAACCGCAAAGTTGTCCCACGTCGTCGACTTTGTCGTAAAAAGGTTGGCCAGCTTAAAGGGATTAAAAGCAAAAGGCAATAAAATGAAAAGTTTCAAATATTTTTATTATTATTACCGGCCCAAGCCAATGCTAGACTTTAAAGCCATTGCCAAAACTTACCCAACAGCATGTGGATGCCCAGATGCAGCAGCCAATGGGCATAATCCATTGTACCGAGTCCTTCCTTAAAGGTCCTTGCTCCGCCACTCTCTACCGCTTAAGCCGAACACAAAAACTTTCTCTCTGACATATTTACGTATGTATATGTGCAAGCTTTCAACATATTACTTGGCGGTTATAGTGCCCTTGATTATGCATATAGTTTCGATATGGACAAATGTCAATGACAAGTCAACAGGCTCCATGTGCGAATTGGCCAACAACTTTAAATAGTAAGTGACGAGTCCTTGTTTCAAAATATACGTTATCCGTTGTCAACGAAATTTTGTTTTCTACTGTATTTTAAGGTTATTAAATTTGAAAACTTTTTTGGCGTCAAAGTCCGGCGTCCAGTGCACCACACGCCCACATATACACCCACACACACACAACCACACACTACCTCTCTTTTCCCTACACACTATGTTAGATATTGCCTCGCTTCTGTCCGACTTTTAGAAAGTTTCGCTTTGACTTTTTTATATCCTGTAGCAATCAATTAAAAGGTATATACAAAGCACTTGCTTACTTAGTTTTGCTAACTTTTATCAACAGCTGGTTTAATATTATATAGTTCTTAGAATATTCTTTAAATTGACTTAAAAACTGCATACGTATTTGAATTTTTTTTATATAATTCAATTTACAAAGTTTGGATTTATATTTAAAAAAATCCAATTTGACTTTTTATAAAGTAATATAATCAATGTTATTTAATTTTAGTATTTGACAACGTAATAATTCACATCTTAAAACATTTTTGTAAAATTTTCCTTTTAAAGAAATGTTTAAAACTTATAGTTTTATATATTTCCTTACTTACTTACAAAACTTGTTTTTTTATTTCGATCTGTTCTTTAAAATCTATTTTCAATCTATCTTTACAATTTTGTTTTACCACTAGAATTTTCAACCATCACATATCGCCTGTTGAGTTACAGGGTAGTTCATAGTTAATCCACTAAATTTCGTCTACTGCCTTTATTAAAGTTTTTATGTTTCTGTATTTTGGGCGGCCAGCGCATTTGTTTATTGTCATTGTCAGCGTTATTTAAACGTTGACAGTTTTGAGAGAAAAAAAAAAACGAGTACGAGAACGAGAAAAAACAAAATATTGGTGTTGTAAAAATGAAAATGTAGCAGCCGGCAACTTTGTCTGCTCTTGGGTCCAGCTCAGGCGATTGTACAACTGCCAACTTCCAGGGCCAGGACTAGTTGTCGTTCCCGCTCTGATAATGTTGCCCCTCCTCTTTAACAATGTGCCCCAACGAAGCCTGTGGCGCTACTGGCTTTGTGGCATAAAGTCCTTTAATGCTCTAATCAAATTGTGGCTTCTTTTAGCGCTGACTTGCCGTCAACTTTAACTTGTTGTTATCGTTGTTGATGTTGTTGTTTTCGTTGTTGTTGTTGTTGTTGTTGTTGTCGGTCCCTTTGTTGTCGTCATTGTTTTGCTTTCATTGACGCGTTTATTAAAATTACCGTGGTAAAGTTTCACAACGGCACAGCATTTTATTTTTAATAACAGCAGCTTCAGCTGGCCTCTTAGTTAATTTGGTTTGCTGTCTACTAAAAATATTTGCTCACTCTCCTCAACCAAAAGTATTTGCCTGTCTATCTTGTGGTTGGACTAATTTAATTTACACTGTTGCCTGGTTAACGTATGCCAGGGGCAATGAACTGATAAAAGTAAGCATTTCTTTCAATCGGATTAATAAAGCATAAAATAATTGCTGTAGATAATTAAAATTGATTGTCAAAGTATTTCCTTTTGTACATATACTATTATGAGATGAAACCTTTGTCTACAAGCAATTTAATTGTCTTTTGTGTTTGCATTTAACAAATAAACAAACTGTTACACTTGCATCTCGACTAATCTCAAGCTATGTATGTACACAATGCACATTTCAATTTCCTTAAATCTCTCTCTCTCTCTCTCTCTTTCTCTCTCTCTGTCTTTGTCTTTCTCTTCTTTTTCATTTTCAGCTGTCAATTAGACAAATGTTTTATAGTCTCTCTCAATAGCAAAAGCATATTAATAGTGGGCCAAGACACAATGCAATTATTGGGGCACATATTACGTATACGCAATGTTTGCTGGCAAATAGTAAGAGTATGTAGGACAAAAACACTTATAGACAGTCAGACAAATTGACACAAATACCTCTATTCGACAGTGCTTCAATCTAAGTTAATTACTTAATGGCAATGTTATGCACAGACGTATAAATAAGTAACAAACATTATATTGACTGACACTGGTAGCACACACATGTACACACTCATTCACATTAGAATGCAGGCACACACACACACACAGCCATGTTGACTTTTAAATCTACATTAAGCGCGTGGCACACTTTGTTGTTGGACTTTAAAATATTTATTTAGAATCCTTTTGCAACAGTCGCTGTTTTTGTAGCTTCCGTTTTTTGCTGATTTTCTGAGAGCGAATTTGCATAAATGCATAATATACACATATACAATACACACATGCATATGTACTCGAATTTAAATCGTTTGTAATGTTATTTATTTGCCATTTGGTGGCCTCACGCGTTTTAGCCGCGTTGTCGTTATTGTTGTTGTTGTTATTGTTGTTGCTGCCACCCGCCCGCACCGCACATACGCACTGTGTCTCACAAAAGTTGGCGTCTAACTGACAAACAACGTTTGCTTGCCACAGTCGGCTGCTGCGACAGTGAGTAAGTCCATGTCCTGGATTAAGTCACGATGCTCGTATTGCTGCTGGCGCTCAAAGAGCACCAAACGACAGATTCATCGGCAACTCTTTGAGGCCGGCACTAATGCCTGATGCTGTGAGTCCGCTGCTGATGTTGCTGCTCCAGCTTCGTGTCCGTTTCGGCTTTTGGTCTATCTTCGTTGTCTGCTCGGACAAGGGAGTGTTTTAAAAAGAGAGAGACAGAAAAAGAGAGTGTTTTTGGGCGCGCCTTGTTATTGTTTTGTGCTCTCGTTAAGAGAAGCTGTGCTACATTTCTGCAGCGCTTGTTGCTTTGTGGCGCTGTTATCGGAAAGAACTGTAAAGGCAACAGTAAGTGGAGACTTTTAACATGGCTGTTAGCTAATTAACAGTTTCTGTTATAGTTATGATATTGTATTTGGATTGCAGAAGCTCTGAAAAGTTTCTGTTATGCATTTTGTTTTTTATTATTATTTGTTTTAAACCTTAAATTGAAACTGATGTTTCATCCTTTTAATTTATTAATTTCCTTTCGATAGATAATTAAATGTGATACGTTTGAATAGTATAGTTTAACAATCTAACAACTGTGCCTGTCCAATAACAGCTTGACATCGACTACAATTGACTTTTTTGTGCTTATCACTATCAGGAAATGTTCTTTTTGCAACATCTTTCAATCTCCTCTTATGTCCTAGTTATGTGAGTGTTGTTTTTTGGTTGTATAACATTTTCAGCATAATAATAAACTGCAACATCATCTGGCAGTCACTGTGGCAACGGCCTTGTGCACCGAAGTATGCAATTGCAAAATCCTAAGGCTTTCCCTGTCATTGTTATTGTTGTAGCTGTTGGTGGTGAAATCCTATTAGCCACATGCCTGTCTCCTTGCACATTTCAGACAGTCCAGCCAGCCAGGCAGGCAAACACACAAAATGCAATGCAACAAGCGGAAATGTATTTTTCGGCTGATGCTGCAGGAAAAGATATTCAACTGCCAAGCCGCTTATCAAAAATAAAAGAAAAATCAAAAAAGAAAAAAAATCATGGAAATAAAAAAGACGTTAGCCGTCAGTTCTTACCGATTTCATTTGTTGTGACTGCCAAACAGACTAAACAAAAGTGCTCTGCAAATCGTAACTAAAATACTTATATACTATATATATTTATATCTACATATAATATGAATTTAGCTTATCAGTTACTCACTGGGATGAAAACGGACTGAAGAAGCAACAATGAACAATGGAGTGCAGTTGATCCCATTCAAGAGTTTCGTCCGACCTATTGTACTTGACGCCTGAGCTGATTTCAAATCTTTGTTGCGGCTTCTTGTGGCGTGCTACTGACGCACTTGCAACAAATTATTTACTTAACTACTTGAACAATAGTTCCCAACTTGCAGAGTGGGATGAACAAATTCGATGAGCAAAAAATGATGCAAAGTATAATTTTTTTAGATAACCCTGAACACAATTAAATCATTCAGATTCAAATTGTATAGGTATTCAGACTCATCTTTTTCAACAATGCACCTTATTAAGGCACTACAGCAAAAAAGTTGAATTAATTACAGAGGTATTTTTAAGATACTTTTTTGGTGAGACAAAATTAATGTAAAGTTTTTTTGGTGAGGTACCCCTGAAACTTAAAAATCCTTTCATGTTAAAATTGTATATTTTTTAAGCTAATCGTCTCTAACAATACATCTTTCGTTATGAATTAATCATTACATTTTGATTAATTCCGAAGTAAAATTCTTTTCATTCCGCTCTTTTAATTTATTTCGAATTAACAATAAATGTACTTAAATTATATATATATATACGTTTATATGAATTTGGCTTGCTTGAAATCAATATTTTTTAAAGCAGCTTATCTGCCTACAGTGGGTCAATTTGGACAAATTTGGTTGGTTTTACTAGACAATTAATATTTTAGTAATTTAATATCTATTTATTAATAGTTTTTCAATAATGAACAATATTTAGAGGTTTTGAAAATTATTGATTGGATGCACAAATTACATTAATAATTTTAGACCATTGTGCTGTGCAGATTCAAGCAGATATTTATTTCCAAATGATTAATACAACTATTTTTTTAAAATTACAACAGACTGTTCTTAATGCAAGCGAATAAAACGTAAATATTTAAGCATATTATTAAATTAAATGCTTCATTACAGTCTGCAAAGAGGATTACCAGAGTATTGTGATAGTACTTTGGGCTTAAAAGAATAATTGTTCTTAATATTCTGGGTAGGTTTTCCTTTTGCTACAGCTAGAATATGATTTAACATTTGTTTTAAACATTTTTTGGTTATACGAGTGTAAGCCAGTTTTCTTGAAGTTTGGAACTATTTAAAAATTGATTAAAGTGAGGATCAGAATGTCAATGTTATATGCCATGCACTGCAAATAAATAACCGCAAGTATTGCACTTCTGTGCATACTGAAGTTTTCTTTGTGTGTGTGTGTATTTGCTTGTTGTCTGCGACGCTTTTGCGGCAAAGTTTCTGGCAAGCTGCAAATGCGACACGTGAGTTTTCTGCAGCCGGTGCATGACTAAAGGAACTAATGGCGCACTTACATACATAGAGAGACACACACACACACTGATACACACAGAGACATGACACGTGTTTTGACTACAACAAATATGCTAAAAATGTTATGCCAAAAGTCAGCAGCAAGCAAGATAGCAAGCAACAACAACAATAAAAATAAGAACAGGAGAAACTGTTGGCTGTTGGCATTTTGCATTTTACATCGCCCAACGCCGCGAAGCTGCTAAACTTGGCACCGTTTGTTACCATTTGCGAAAATGTGCGCAAGTATTTTAAAAATGTATTTTTTAGCATGGCAGCTTTACATTTTGGGACACGTCGAACGTGCCCAGCCACCATGGCCAAAAAACTTGCTAAGCGTATGGCTTGCCAGCGCGAATAAGTATGCTATAGTCTTTTGCATAGCCCCTATATGTGGGCGTGAGTGCCACGTTGACTTCGAGCGGGTTAATGGAGTTGCAGCAACGCTAAGCTCATGTATTGCAGTTACTGGAACTACTCAGAACTGTTCTGAACAGTTGTGATAAACTTCAGATGTGATCCCGCTTAAAATCGCATTTTCATTGCGTTTTCGACTTTTGGCATTCGCGTATTTTGTAGATTTTATGAACTGCCGCCGCCTTGGCCGCTTTTAACTTTGTTGGCTGCGGCTCATTATGCAGAGGACAGACGGAGCCAGAGAGTCAGGGCCCAAAAGTCGCGGCCAGCACTTGGCAAGCGACCCCAGACGGCCTAAAGTTGCCGTTTGTAACATTTCCAAGCAAATACTCGTAAATAAGGATGGCAACAACAAGCTTCCAAAGCACTAGGCTCTGTTGCAATGCCAGCGCCCGAAAGTATGCAACAATAATGCGGCCGGGCAGTGCAACATGGGTGAGTTTATTAAAAAATTTTGAGAGCACCCCACGCGCTTGCCTCTTGTATGTATATTATCGTTGTTTTCTCTTATTTTTTTCTCTTTTTATACCATTTACTTAAATTGTAAAAAGGGTATATTAGATTTGTAAAAAACAGTATGTCCGTAACTCATAAAGTATTTATAAATGTATTTATTAATATTTAATTTCTTCCTAGCGCTACAAGTAAGCATATGTGTTATGGCGCTACTGACAATGTTTCATTTATCATAACAACAATTTTATGATACTTACAAATTATGTAGTAAATAATTTAGAAACTGAAACTTAATGTTAATATATTGGTTTTTATTATTTAAACTATATTCTAAATACATTTGTTTTTTACAAAATATGTACAGGGTGTACTTCAGTTGGGCTCTTTCAACTTTAGCTTTTTCTAATAGTTTTTTTTTGTTCTTTTATGTTTTGTTTTGTTGCCGACTGATGTTTTTCTTTGGTTGTATTTTTTTTTTGTATTTTGAGCTACTTGGCCAGCACAACATGCACTTGAGTTTCATTTGGTTGTTTCGGCATTGGCTCCAGGACCCGTTCTAGAATGCCGAAAGTACTCAGAGTACGGAGCAATGTCAGAGAGTGCATTAAGCATTGTAGTACCTCGAAAAAGTTTTATGTACATTGTGAGAGCGCCAAAAGAAAACCACAACCACAATGAAGTCGAATGTTTGTTGCTACTGCTGCTGCGGCCAACGAGGTTATTATTATTATTATTGTAGTTGTATGTAGTTGTAGTTGTTGCTGCAGTTGTTGTTTGTTGGCCAAGTTGTTCACTTTGTTAAATTATGTGCGGTATTTGTATGTACATTTGCACATATAGTAAAAGTAGGAACCAGCAATCTGGCAGCATTTTTGTTTGTGTTGTTGTAATCTCTTCAGTTCCATTTTCTCATGTGTTTATTAATTAAAATGCCAGCCGCAAGGTTTGGGTCTAGAACTAATACTCAAAGAATATTAAATATACAAAAGCAATAATTGTTTTATTACTTTAACAAAGTACAATGGGTCATTTTGTTTTAAAGAGAATTATGATATTATTATAGCACAACTATTTTATACATTGAAAAGACATGTACATAATTAATTAATGCGTGTAGAAATTCTGGCATTTATTTATGTTATTTATAACAAATCACTTTAATTATTCCGTAAAGAGTGATTTAAACTTACGATTATTTTCAAAGTTAAAAATAAAAATATCTTGTGACATTAAGTCTCGTCAATTAATAGTTTTTAGCGCAAGCAAAATACTTTAAATTGGTTTCTTATAATCCAGCATTTATAATATCATGTGTTGTGCCGTTTAATTACACACAGTGACTTTCATTTAATTAGGGATTACAACTTCTTAATAAAAACTTTTTTATTTCGTTATCATGATGAAAAGACGACAAATTTCACCACAGATACAGATACACACAGATGTAGATGCAGATTCAGATACAGATACATTTACTCCGCGTTGAAGTTGTTCACCCGCGGAATGCCAAGCAAATGCATGACAAAATCTTAATTAACCTCAGGGTGCTCAGGACAAACCAGCACATCCACATACATTTTCACAAACACATACACCCTCCCACACACACACACACTCTCGTCTAATTCGCGAACGTTTGAAATGAATGAAAGAAGCTGAGCAAATAAAACTATGTATCTGCATGTGTGTACGTGTATGAGTACATATTCATTTTGTATTTTACGCACTTTATTCTAACTCAAAGACTAACCAACACACACACACACAGACACACAGACAGGCAAACATTCACACATACACGGAGAGCACATATGAAGAGCAAATTTCGCTGCTCGGGAATTACATTAAGCGTCGAGCATAATAAATTATTCCGTATGATATGATTCTGGTACATGATAAGCGTTTGTAATTTTAACTGTCAGTTAAGTGAGTAAATGGGAGTCTGGAGCCTGCGCAGAGCTGTGGGACAAAGGGCAGCAGGGAGGGGGGGGAAAGCGGAAGGGCGGGTTCATTTTTTTTTGCGCTACGATTTATAATTCTTAATATTTATCTTTAGCAGGAAACTTGAACATTAGCGCGCGTAAATAAAAGTCGAGTGTCAATATTTGCCGGCATACTCACACACATATTATACACTTGGTTTCGATGCACACACACACACACACACACATACTTATATAATTGCTTTTCGCTGCTAAAGTTGGCTTAGAAAGGGCGTTGACATGGACGTGACTATAATCAACGGGCGTTTTGCAATGACTGCGCTACATGATCTGCAATGGCAACGAGAACTCCGCCTAGCCATCCAACCAACCAACCAGCCACCCACCCAACCATCTGTCCAACTGACCCAACACTCCCCCCCCCATCCTTGGCACGTTATTTGCTTTGAAATTAAAAAAGTTTTTTTGCTGTGCACTGTTAGACTCTTCGCTTTGGATCTGCGTTGATTTACATGTTAAATAATTTTGTGCCTTCGTCCGGCGCAAAATTGTTTCAAACGCGTTGCATAAAAGCCAAATATGACTATGAGTCAGCAGACTCTTTGGTGTCCTGTTTGCTGCCTGTAAATATATGCACTCCCTCTCTGGTTTTACATTTACCATTACCATTTCCTTTAAATTGACTCACGCGAATTTGACAAATCAACAGCTCATTAAATCACGAAACTAAAACTGAGACATAAAAGCTGAATTTTAAATGCCACAGATAGAAGAAAAAGAAAGTTGTGTAAAGAAAACTACTCACATAAGAATCACAGGCAAAGGTATACATTTTAAGGAACTGACCAAGTTTTATATGTTATATAACATTTTTAACTGAACCAAACAAGGTTGACTAAGGCATTTATCTTCTGCTGGAAATTGCTTTGGCGTAGGAAATATACACAAAGTTTGTTTTTCTGTGTTTTCAGATGTTAACTTGCATTTATGATTTGAAAAAGCTAACCATTTTTGGAAAGCCAATGAACAATATCAATTAAGCATTCACACAAAGATTGCAGTTTAAACCAAAATTTTGAAAATGAATTAATCAGAAGTATTTTTTTGTTTAACATTTTTTAAATACTCTCAAATTCGGAAAATCCTCATGTGTGTAACTTTGACTTTGATTTTGTCTTTAAGCTTAGAATCCTTTCAATCTCTTGTCATTGAGCAGGAAAGTTTTTGTTGTTTACTGGTGTTATTTTATTTATAGCGCCAAACGCACGAAAAAACTTTGAAACAATGCAACAATATGTTGTGCCCCAGAGTCAGAATGCACAAAGCACTCTCGCGGATTTGCACATTTTCAGTATTCCAGATTTGCACTTTGAAAGCAAATCAAACTAGATGCTGAATAGAAGTGGGAGCGAAGGATCCGCCGCATTCCACATGAAGCGCAATGCAAAACAACTTAAAATGTCATATGAAATTTGTAGCGTTTGCTGATTGCGCGTGTTAAACAGACGGAGGGCGCGGAATGAATTGTGCCACATGCAACACACACACACACACACATCTGTATATACATAGATACCCTCGTAAAAAAACAGCGCGTAAATCCAGTCACGCCCACGTCAACGTCCACGTCCACGCCCCTGGCCCACGCCCATTCTCAGAGGGGAGTCCGCGGTGCATCGTTGTGAACTAAAACAAAAAGCAGCGCCGCAGCTGAAGCCGAAAGCAACGTGGCAAATAAAAACGAATGCGAAAAATCACAAATTCGGAGAAAAATCTTTAAGTCCCATGGATTTATGCATTTTTACGTTGCACTTGCAACTGCCGCATGTGGGTTGTCTATCGCTGCACCGCCTTCTTTGTCACGCCTTCCCACACGCCCATTAAAGCCCCCGCTCTCACTTATTCTATATATGTTTTTGTGATTGTGCAAATGCAGGCACAAGCATTGCTGTCGACGTCCCATTCGCTGTCGACGTTGACGTTGACGTCGCCGTCGACATTCACGTTTATGCGATTTCTGCAGTTTGCCAATACCGCCTCAAGGTGTCGCTGCTGCATGCCTTTAATGTAACACATTTAATTTAAGGCTGGACCCGAGAAGCGTTATTATCAGGTGTATTAAAATGTCAACATGAGTAATAATTGAATTAGTAAATAGATAATTAAAGTTAAGAAAAAATTATAAAAGAATTAATTTAAAAAAATAATTCAACTTTAAGTTGGACTCTGAAAACTGGAATAGTAGAAAAAAAAAATTTAATTAAAAAAATGTTATAAATCTTATAAAAAAAATTGTTGGGTGGGTTTTGAGAATTGCTATTAGATGTGTTAATAATGTGAACTTATTTAGTTATAATAAGTGATTATTGGTATAAAAAAATACAATTAAAATAAAATTGAAAAGCAACATTTTTTTAAAATGGTATTAGTTTAAAAATAATTCAACTTTAGGTATGGATCTGAAAAGCGTTATTATCATGTGTATTAGTTAATAACGTAAACTTATTATTTTTTTTTGTTTTGGATTGTATTAAATTATAATATGTATACTTAAGAGCAAAAATTAAATTTAAATAAAGATTGCATTTTAACTATTTAGTTATCTTAATAGTTGGCAGTTATTCTTTTATTTAATTTTTATTCATTATTTTATTATTAATTTTTGTTGCTTGACATTTGGCAAGCCTGAGAAGTTGGATAGTTTTAGGGTCCACCCTAATGCAGATCCAGGTCCCATAGAACACAGAGCAGCCATTGATGACGTTACTGTCGTTGCAGCTACAGAAGTGTGTCTGGATGCGCTATCTGAGCGACGACAGAAGCAGAGGGAGTTCCACCTGTCTACGTTGGGCCAACCTGAACCCCAATCCCAATCCCAACCCCAAAAAGCTGGCCAAGCATCGTCGTTATAGCGGCCCACACTTAACGCCACCGAAAAAGTTCACACAATCGATTGGTGTTGCCTCCAACTACTGCCACAATCGTTGCTATTGTTGTTGCTGTTGTTGTTGCTACAGTTTTTGTTGCTGTTGATTTTATGGCATGCTGCAAACTATCTGTCGCTTTTGTTTTACGATTCCTTTTGCGCTTGATGATCGTCACCGTTGCGGGAGTCGCTGGCATTGCTTGATTCGTCCAGCATCTCTCTGTTCCCTCTGTTCCCTATTCTTCCCTTGTAGTCCCTGTAGTACTACAGGACCCCAACCAGCCCCTGTCACTTCCTGCCATCGTATGGCCGCCAGCGTAATCGTGTTGCTGTTTGCTGCATTGGATGTTTGTTTGTCTCCACAATTCCAAACGAAGCCGGAGCCGAAACCGGGATGGAAACGAGGATGGGCCTAGGGCTATGAAGCTGGATTTCATTGTTGGTTCTTTGGTGTGCGCTTTTTTCGCACTGTCGCTGCAATCTCGGTGTAATATTTTATTTTCAATTCGCATTTAGTGCAGCCGTGGCAAGCGAGGCAAGCGTGGCAAACGTGGCTGGGGCAACATCTAAGGGAAGAATAAATTGTATCTGACAATTGGCAATTGGCCTATCCGCCCGTTTGATAGTGCGACGGGCCCAGTTCCAAATAGGCAGCCAGCCAGGATGGAGCACGAGAATGAGAACTGGGAGGATAGGGACAAGAGAAGAGGTGCCTGCCAATAAATTGAGGGCGTGGATGTGTGTTGTCGTGTCGTCGAATGCTTGGCATTTTATGCTGAATCACGAATTGCATTAGACAAGGCTCTCGTGGTTGGGCTTGCCAATTGGATTATCACATGGACCGAGCCCATGGCTGACACTTTTCATTAAAACTTGCGCTCGCACGTTGAACGCAAAGTGCGTTGAACATGCTTTAAACAGATCCATCAATGCCAAAGCCTCTTGCCTGACTGTCCCTCTGCCTGTCTGTCCATCTGTCTGCCTGACCAGCGACGAGGAATCGAAGTAATCCAGCAGCTGCACTGATAAATGTCAAATAAGCTTTGAGTGTCCTCGATGTTCCCGGCGTGAAATGCTTTTTAAGCACTCACACGATGTAAATGTGAATGTGGATGTGGATGGAGACGTCGATAGGGATGTCCATGTCCAACCATGTCGAGGGCGCATTACGAGCAAACAAAAATTTGCTCTGTCAACTAAATGTCAGAAAAATGGCCGGCAATGGCACTTGCTGTGCTACATCTGCTCCTGTTCCTGTTCCCGCTGCTTTCTCTGCTGATTTTGCTGCTCCTTGATGCTGTCCCTGGCACGCACGCACTTGATCAATCATGCGAGGATGACGACGATACTGACAAGTGTGTGCTATGTTGTATTTGCATTGATGACAACTACATGTCCGCAACCACAGTGCCAGAAGCTGACGATTATGGAGCACCTGCGGGATCTGACAACGATTTGCTCTGCAGATTGTGTTAAAATATAGGCACTACTTGTTCCTTCCCTTCCCATCTAAACAACTCTCTCCCGTATCTCCCATCTCCTCCTATCTACCTCCTATCTCCTGTTTGCTGTCACCTTGCACATGCCGCATATTAATAAGCCCTTTGGCAGCACCATAACTAATGGCTTGCCATTCGTTACAGTCAGGCAATCGACAGCCATTAACCACCAGGAGCCACCTTGAGCCACCAGGCGGCAAACAGTCTAAAGTACTCGTAATAGCAAAAAATTATAGAAAACGAATGCTGCAAAATGCTTTGAGCAAATCCAAACAAATGTTTGTGCTTTTAACTGGGATTATCGACGCGTTATTTATGCCCATCATTTTTCTTAAGCTCAAGTGGTAGACGTACATCTGTGCGGCACTGTTAACTGACAGCTGTCTGACCGCAGACAGAGCTTAGGGAAAACAGAAAGAAAAACTGTGCATCTTGTTGTTTAAATTTACAAATGCAAACAGCGAATGGATGAGTGCCTTAATGGACTTTCTTTATGTTCATAATAAACTTTATTAAGAAAGTATTAGCATGTTCTTCTTCTTTTCATAGGTTGGAGTCAACCGATTGTACTGGTAATTCTCCACTTATAAGCAAAATAATTATGTCAAAAAGAGTTTCTTCAGTAACAGATAAATCAGAGTTACGAGTTTTCTTAAACTATATTGAGTTATCGCAAGTATCTGTCGTTTAAACTAATTTAAAATCAGAATATTAAACTGATTTAATGCATCAACTCTCAGAGTGCACTGAAACCCACAACTTATGCTATGACCAGCTGTAAATTGTCACTAAAGTACTGCAATGGGATTAGCTCTCCACATGACGCAACACTTGCGGCTTGTTCCTTGTTCGAGTTTGGTTATTTGACGCGTGTTGTCCTTAATCACTTACACACAAACACACACACACACACGCACTCACACACATGCACATTGAAAATTAATTAAACCACAGGTTGAAAGCTTGTTAACAAGATGCTTAAAAGAAAAAGCTTTCAAAAACAAATGTGTCAACCCCCTGCCACATTGCGACGTTGCCTATTGAGAAAGTTGTGCGCATTACGCATACGCAATGTGGCCGTGTGAAAAATACTTTGGGCAAAAGTTTAGGGGAAAAAAATGTTAAGCCTAAGCTAGAAAAGTCTTCTTAGTGCCATAAAAGAGAAAGACCTTTTCTATTAAGGTAAATGTTACAACAAAAAGAGACTGTGAATTCGGTTGAACCCAAAGACTTGTGCTTTGTTTTGGCGCAACTTTATCAGACACCCAATTAAAAGGGCTTTATAACAATTAGAGCTAATAACACGCTTCAATTGTGCCAGCAATGCCAAAGGGCATTCCCAACTTCCTCCCGCGCTTAGCATTTTATTTTTATTACGATTTTTTGTTCATTCTTTTTAGTGGAGGGAGAGAGAGAGAGAGACAAGGAGCGAGAAGAGCTTATAGCCTGGATTTTTATGTGCTGGCATTTGGTTAGAACTGCGGTTACAATTAAAGCGAAAGACCACAGCAATTAGCAAATTGACAAGTGGATTTGTTATTCCATTTCAGCGAATTTGGCTTCTGTATCTGTGATTGTAGTTACTCTCATAATTAAAAATAGTATTGCTATTGTTTTGGCATTTAACAGGCATTTACCCGGACATCCATCCATCCGTAAGCTAAACTGGAGATTCGTTTGCTCTCTCTCGCAAAACTTCGATTCAAACAAAAAGTGCAGCGTAAATCTCTGAAATTTGATAAATTAGTTGTAAAACTAAAAAACTTTCTATGGCTGCCTGAGCTGCTTATCCATCTGACTGTCTGGGCCATGAGAAAAGTTTTTGGCCAAATGCAAAATCCAATTTTTCGAATGAAAAGTCAAACATGAGTTTAACTTTTGATCCGTTTGGCTGCCTAAGCAGTCAACATTCAACATTCAACAGTCAACAGTCAACTTTCCCCCAATTGAAATCTTTTTTCGCTCTCCCAAATCAATTTGCTAACTGACTATAATGATAGCTCCCCAAAAAGCACAGGCATCAAATCGATATTTCAATTTTGCGTACATTTTCAGCATCTAATTTGCAATCATTGGCGTTTTTGTTAATTTTAATTTGATTATACATATTATGCATAAAATGTCCGTCACACTATTATTGCCTTCGGCTATACAGTGGATAAAATTGATCAAAGTGTTTTAAAATTTAATTATAAACGGTCTGCTGAAAGCATTGTTATTTAAAGTATTCAATCAAAATGTACACACTTTGTGATTGTTTATTATAAATTTACATTTAAAGAATACTGAATGTGTTAGTGTGTTGTATGTGAAGTAAAGCAGATGATGTTTTGTAAATTTGTATTCTGCTTAATTTATGATTATATTTAGTTAGCTCTAGACTTTAAAAGATAATAAACATTTGAATTACATAATTCTCTATTTTATTCATCATTTAGGAATATTATTAAGGGAGTATATGTAGCATAATAAGTTGAATGATTCGCCTTTATATTCTTAGCTTATTTATAGAATATTTTAAAAGTTATCCACTGTGGTACCGTTAGTGCTGATGGTGCTAGTCGTGCTGGTGGTGCTGGTGGTGCTGATGGTGGTGTCTGCCTGTGACAGCAAGTGCCGCAAATGATAATCATTAAAAGCAATTTCATTGTGCATATATAGAAATAATATTTGATGATTTGTGCTTGCATTTTATGCATGTGCTGTCATCGTATTCACATTTTATTGATATGCGCTGTGAAAATACGAATTTCTAAATTCAAATCTAATTAACATTTGCAGCAAAAATGTATAATGTATTGTGATTGGCAATGCTGCGATTGCATTGGACAAATTTGCATTTTAATTAGCTCCAATTGGCATTAATTGGCCCCAGTCTAATGAGAGCTGCTTTAAAGTGCAACCAAATGCGAATAGTTGCTTAATTATTTTCATCAAATGTAATTTAAACATTTTCTAAACAAAGAAGAATTTCTTACTTACCCTTGTAATTCGAATGCGGTTCGCATGGGTTGCCCTAAATTAAGTTGTATTATTGACAAAGTCATAGTATCAGTTACAATCCTTAAGTGACAATGCAACAAGCGAAGCAGCAACATACCAACAATGCCCAAGCACAGACAATAAGTGCAACAACTCACATGTATACACATCGATGCAGACAGACGCATTCACACCCATTCACACTCACACACACACACACAGACACACACAAAAACATATACGCATACACTCACAATCACACTCACTCACACACAAACAAGGCATATGCCTGTGCCGTTGCAAACACATGCTCAATTGAATCGAAATTGAATTTGCAATTCTATGTGCTGTAGCTAACGCCATTTTCTTTGGGATGCGGTAAGCCCGAGCAACGAATACTTTTTTACTTTATGCTCTTTAAAAGAGAGTATTCCAAATCTGTCATATTCTTGGCAACAAAGCAACCAAAGTGTTGTACAACAAAATCCATAGTCAAGTTTGTTTGCCTCTCAAAAACTCAACTTTCACATTTAAAAGTTTAAAGTTTGATTTTAAAATAAAATATATAAATTGTTATTATAATATTGAATATTATCTATAGATTTGTAATCTCATCTTATCGTATTATTTTAAGAATAAAATTAAATATCTCCTTGGAGCCTCTCTATCAGATTGCAATAAACTAAGTAAATGCAATCTCAGATATAGATTAAGATAAATAAATATTTTATTCTATATATAACATATTGCATTCGAAAAACATATTTGAATATTAAAATCTGAAGACTCAAGTTTTAAAAGTTATTGAGATTGTATGGACTTATGAAAAAACCAAACCAACCAAAAGACCATTATTTTTCCTTATACCTGTTGCAAGAACTGACACTAAGTTTTGTTACACATTTTTATTTTATACTATACTTCCTATACACTACCTGGCATAGGCAAAACAAGAATTGAAAACTTTAATCATCTTTAAATTTTTTAAAGATTTCGACTCTTTAAGAGTATATATTTTTCGACTCTAGACAAATTCAGATTTGATCCATGTTTTGTATGCAGCCTCGACGGGCACTTGGCAGCTTCCTTTCAATGCTCCGTGCTATTCGATTTGCTTTTGCCATAGCCGATCTCTCATGTCGTTGTGCGTATTTGTGTGTTTGCTTTCGCTTTTTTCTTCGTATTTGCATTTCGTTATTGAGATTGAGACAAAGCAGAGCAAAAAACTGCTATTGACGCTGTTTGCACCATCTACTACTTCTATTTCTGCTGCTTTTGCTGCTGCTGCATTCAATCATCAATGACATTTACACATTTCACTTGGCGCATCTCTACAGCAGCTGCTGTTGCTGTTGCCGATGCTGATGCTGATTCTGATGCTTTTTGTTGTAAGCATTTTGACACGCCCCAAAGGCGGTCGAATGTGAGAGTGTCTCTCTTGGGCATAATTGGAACCCACATCTGGGCGCCACCCAGCTACTGATTGGCAAATCCAATGCATGGCAATGTGTGCAAAGTCTTTTGATTTATTGATTGATTGTCAAAGCGATTGCAGTTTGCTCGACTGACTCGTAACTTAGTTTGTCCTACAGAATAATTAAAATGCAAATATCGAGGCACAAGACAAACCTACAATGCCTGACAAAAAGCCTACCTGCTACGACATATAATTTGAGGTAAGTTGCATGTTGCACGTGTCACATGACATGCTGCATATTTGCTCTTACTTTTGTGTGTTTTTTGACGCCATACTTAAAATATTTTTCCATTTCAAGTTTGTTTCATGCTTACATTAGGACGCTGCAGCGTCCACTCGACAAAATGATTTGTATGTCAGCCGAGGGAATAACATTTACACACACACACAGCAGTATAGTGGATATGTATATGTTAAGCTCCACAAAGTATGCCGCACTTTTGTTTGAGTATTGAGGTAAAGTGTGTTGCTTTTGTTACTTTGGCTGCGGTTATGTTCATATGCAATTGTGCTTTTGCCAAATGCAAATGGCATTTCACAAGGACAAGTGATCCAAACAAAAATCAGCAAAGAAAACAAAAGGCCTCAATAAGAACAACATTGCATTCCATTTAGGTAAAGTTTGTATAAAGTCATTTAAGGAAGAGTTTTCTTATGGTCTTCTCTCATTTTCAACTGGAATTAAATAAACCAGATAAAATATATATTAGAAAAGATAGAGTTAAAAATAAGATTCAGCATCCGACTATAATCTATCATCCACAATGTAGATTCTATACATTCCCATCAATTCTATTAGTGTTTCCATATACTTAACTACTATATCCATAATTTCTTCGACAATTTCAATCAATGATTTTCTGTGAATAAATCTTGCGGCCTTGTCACACTGTTTTTTGACATTTTAAGCTATCGGAAGTCCAATTGTCATGTTAATGTTACTGGAAGAGTCGCCAAAACTTTTGTTATTTCCATATGCAGAGTAGTTTTACTGCCACGATGATGGCCAAGGCTAAGTAATGTAATGCAAAGTCCTGACCAGGATTTTACCGTTTTGTGCAAGCCGTTGCATCGCATGGTATCCTCATCCTCATTTATAGCGTTTCTTAGCAAATTTGCAAGGATATTTAAACTGTTGAGAAGTTTTTACGTGCACCGTCATAGTTTGAAAGCTACTTTCCCGTAGCTGGAGGTTTATGCCGCTGCATAAATGTTACTTCTACTTACGTAAATTACAAAATAAAGTTATTACGAAAAGTAATTTAAGTTAAAAATTTTTCGTGCGCCGCCAAGTTACCCGCGAAATTGTGCAGCCAACTGGCAATGCCACCACTAATTTTTCTCCATTTTTTTTTTTTTTTGGAATATGCATGTGGGCGTGTGGCATGGGAATTTGTGTCTGCTTGCGGTGTCGCCTCTGCCTGTGCTGAAAAATCAGGTAACAAGTTGCAAAATAGTTTCTCTTTGCGAACATTTCCCCTTGTTCTAATTTTAACTTAAAGCTGCTTTTCACCATTTCCAGCTTTATAAAATGAGAAAACAGCAAATCAATTTGCATTAAAAATTCAAAATCCATGCCACAGTTGCAACAAAAAGCAAGCACACACAGACAAACATACTATAAGAGTCAAAATGTGTGTAACAAAATGGGGCACTCATAAAGAATGCAAACTGCAGGTTAAAATCGTAATGCAAACCTTTAGCCTTGGCATCGAATTGATGCAATTCAGCCAAGAGAGGATTGAGCGGGAAGGGGATGTAAACACTCGACAGCTTGGTCACGCTTAATCAATGGCCCAATAAACAAACAAACAAACAAACAACAACATACACACACACACACAAACAGAGGCACACAGAGAACTTCAATCATGGCCACATTGAATGCGCAACGACAAAACTGTAAGCAATTGTACAAACCTGTAATGTCAGATGTATTGCTGTTGTTGTTGTTGTTGTTGTTGATTTTGGTATTGTTGTTTTTGGTGTTGTTTGGTTCGGTTGTTGCAAAATCAAGTTGAAAGTTCCTGCTGGCAACTTGAGGTGCAAGTGTCGTGTTTTTGTCAATGGGCCAACAGCAGCAATTTCCGTTTCCTGTTCCCCCGTTGATGAAAAAACGAATAGAGCGGCCAGTATAAAAGTTTAGATTACAAATTCACATACGTACACTGGCCAACATGGCAGGGCAGTTGATTTACTGTTGCTGCCCGCTTGCCTCATGCTTCTGGCCTCCAAAGAATCTACTCCTTCTTCTTCTACATACTGCTGCTTTTGGGTTATTCCCATTTACTTTTTCTTTCTTTCTGATGGGAAGCCAGGCGAATGTTTTGTGGTCACTCTGTGTAGTGCAATTGGAGCAGTCTCTTAACTGGTTTTTGTTGTTCCTCTTCTTTTTCTTGTTGTTGTTGGCTGTGCTGTGCTATGTTATGTTGTGCTGTTGTACTTTTTGCCAGTGCCAGTCATGCGTGCCACGTGCTACGCTTTGATGTGGTGCTTTCTCTCTCGCCTCATGCGCCTTGCCTAAATAAACTTAAAGTAATAAAAACGAGCAAAAACGAGAAAAGAAAACATCACAAATTCGCACACGGCGAGTGCTACAAATGCTGCTTGTACATTTGGGTAAATTGGACTCAGCGAAAGCCACTGTCGCATACACTCTCACACTCACACACACACACACATATACACATACACATAGCAGTTTGTAAATATTTTATGCAAAAACACAAACACAGTGAGGCTTCGTCTCATCCACAGCAGCTACCTGGAAATGTTTTTCAACACATCTGTACTCTCGCATCAAATAATATTTACTTTACCGTCTCTCACAGACACACACACATACACACACACGCACACACAGACACAAATACAAACACTCAAACACATAGAGATATATCTGTATCTGAGACATACGGTTCATTAGGCGGCTCAAGAACCTCACACCAATTGTAACTCAAAAGTTGTAGCTTAACTTGAGGCAGTTAAATAAATGTCTTAATGTATATAACAACTTGACTTCAAACAGAAATTATCCAATACTAAACAGCAATCAGAACTACTTATAGCTGCAAATGAACAAACAGATGTTGTCCTAATAATACAAACAATTTAACTAAGCTTTATGGTATAACAGTTATTTCCAAATAAGAAATTAGATATTTCAAGAATTAAGCATAAATTTTTGATAAATTCAGTTGAATCTCTGTGAATTTTATCCTCCTATGAATTGAATTTCGAAATGTTATCAAAGTAAATATATCGGTAGGACTTTATTTAAAAGTGAAGTGGTTCTAATTTTAATTTGGTAAGATTTGGTGGATTAAATACACTCACTGTGTGCTGGTGAATTGAAATTCGATAATGTAAAAAACTATTCTTTGTTGGCAGCTAGAACTCTTGCAAGGTGAAAGAAACTATTTTATTAAATGAGTGAAAATAAAAAGTGGAATCCGGAACAGGTCTGACAATGTTGCATGTAACTCGTACACCCGGACGTATACATAAACCTAAGTTTACAAATATTGGTCTACTTTTGTTTTTAAAGTTATTTATTTTAAATTAGTTTTATTCCCCCCGTTTGAATATGCTTTCTGCATCTCCAGTATAATAAAAACAAGAATTTATAAAATTCATAAATTTGCAGATCACATAATTAAACTTTATGTGATAAATGAAAAGGGCACCGCATTATTCTACATCAATGGGAATATCTCTTGTTGGTCAATGAAAATTGAGAACTTTTATTAACAGAAGCGTATTGAGCTTCATTTCAGCTGATTCAGAAGGAAGAGCCCCATAAATAAGCCAGGCTAATCAGCGCTGCCATTGGCAGCATTATTGTCACGTATTATTTTACATTTGTCCGCATTTGCATTGCCATTGTCAATGTCCGTCCTGACAAATGCACACATAAATTTTGCCTCTGGCATCTGAAAAAGGCTTTGAAGTTTAGAGCCCTTATGCAGGGTACATTCCCTTAATATTAAACTTTGTATAAACGAAAAAAACGACGTTTTAGAAAATTTGTTTATCTTTAAATGTTTGCCAAATCTATTTTATAATAGTTTTAAAAAGTAATTATGAAAAATGTAACATGTTTTGAAACTAAATGACTTAGATAAGCTGATTTAATTTGAAAGAACTTTTTTTAACATAATTATCTTAAAGTAGATTCCTTATAAAGTAAAAACTTTTTTATTAAATAATCTAAAAACAGCTAAGATGTTACAAAAATTTGCTTGGATTGAATTGAATTATGGTTTGGGGTCAGTTTGGTAGAGTATTCAAACATCGGTATATTGAATATAGCATTTCCTTCTTGTTATTTATTCACTCCTAGTAAGTGTAGTTCACATTTGAAGGGATGCGCTGAATGCAAACATATTGGCAACTTCTGTCAGTGTTGTTGCTTAGCTCAAGGACATAATACATCCTCACACACAGACACACACAAACACAAGTATATATATGTAGACTCAAAGCAAAGTGTCTGGATATAGTTTGGGGGCAGCAGGTGTCGCGACATTATTACCGCATAGACATGCCATCTGCTCGTCCTGATCAATTTGGTTGTCATTGTTGTTCTTATTGTTGCACTTGGCACATTGCTGGCAATTCGTTGAGTTGAATTTGCTTAGCTGTTTGTTACTTGCAAGTTGCAACTGCCACAGCCATTCAAATTCTGTGAAAGCAACGACAATTCGATGAACTGTGACGTTGCCACGTGGCTGCCACCAGTGCAAAAGATATCCGTATCATTCGCCTTGTGATTTTTTCAACAAATAGCTTTAACTTTCACCTGCTAAAATATGAACTCCTTATTTAAACTTTAAATGATATAGAAGTATGGGTAGGGATATAACTTAAACTTAACAAGTTGAACATGGACATTTTGTCAATTTCATGCATGTGCCAACTAAAGATTTTTTGACTTAATATCCAGTGAGATTTCATTTGATTTACAAATCGAGCAGCAATATAAAACTTTAACGCTCCAAAGTGTGCCTTGTGGAATACTATACCATCCACACACATACACACACACACACACACACACATGACACAATCACGGTAATTGTGAACTTTTTGGCAGTGAAAACTGAAAAAAAATGCGCTTTAGCGGAAAAGTCGACAGCGCCAAGCGAAGATTTACTTCGGTTTGGCAAAGCTCCCACAAATGCTCCATTGTTTGTGTTTGTATATGTGTGTGTAGGTGTGGGTGTGGGTGAGTGAGTCTGTGTTCATAAGAAATATGTGCTGTGGCACACAGGGAAGTAAAATAACAGACTCGCATCATAATTTACACGTGTGTGTGCAAAAAGGAAGCCCAGCTCTCCCTTCATTCTCCCTCTTGATCCCTGCCCGATTGTGGGGTCAGCAGTTGGCAGACCAGGTTCTTGGCAACCTTTGAACCACAGTGCAGTTGGCTAAAAAGTGTGAAACGGTGATAAGATACGAACCGGGCGTTGTCACACATCCATTAGCCCCAATGCAGTGTTGGTGGTCTTTTGCTGGGACTCATTAGGCCCGTCTCTTGGTTTATGCAAATTATTCTCCTTTATTTCACTGGCAACTTAATCATGCATGTTTACACGCAAGTACGAAACTCAAACAACAAACAGCAAACAAAGTAAGTACAAGTATAAGAAGAAGTATGTATACGACCTCCCAAAAACCCAATGATATACTTACATACTCCGTATGTATTTGTATTTAATCTCCATACAGACAGGACAGGCGGGCTAATCAACGCGCGCATGTCGAAACACAAACATTTAACTGAATTAAGTTTGTTTCCAACAATTTTTGCATAGCTAATTAGACGTGCACGGGGCTAAGACGAGTTCAGTTAGTAAATATCCGGACTCTACACGTCACCCACTCTCGCATCCTAAGCAAATGATGTCTGCTAATTTCTTGTTAAGGCCTGTCAGAGATCCTTCCCCTTTGCCATCTTTTATCCAACAACCTTCTCATCCTCCTTCTTTGCAACTCAGTTACTTTCTGTAAGCGTGCTTCCTTGTTCTACTACCCTGTATTCAATTATTTTTCAAATGCCATAAGTTTACATCCCAGACATTGTATTCATGTCTTAAGTACTTAAGTGTATTTTTTGAGTGCGTCATCACATAAGAGTTCTACTTAAGGGATATCTTAGAGTCGAACAGTTCCTTTGTGTTGCTACTGACAGTGTGTGGAGTTTATGCAAATTTGGTTAGTTTTTAAATATCACTCAAATTCTTAAATAAACAAAAAAGTTTAAAGTTTGTGGAAATCATATTTTAGAATTGGATTGCTGCCTATTATTCTTTAACGGTTATGGTTAATTAATTTAAATAGTTGTGGAAACAAAAGTTAGTACCTTTTCTTTACTGACTTTATAAATAGGTATTGACAAGGAAATTTGTATTAATAGTTTGTGAGTGAATTAATTGAATTAAACTTGTTAAACTATTAATTCAATTGGAACACAGAAAATAAATTAGACGCCAGATTGAAGGTATCTTATTTCGCTGTGCCTCTGAGTTTGTTTTTTAGAATGGTCTGCTCAGAATCATTGCTGTAAACTCGTACTCTAGAAAGTTTCAGGATGTTGTTTAGGAATCTACAAAGTTGTCATAACGAAGAAAGTTTGTGAGAGGCTCAGGTGCACGTAAAATATAGTAGGAAACAATGTGGAAATAGTGGAAAAACTGCCGCTTGTTTTATTTATGCATTTTTAGCAGTTTGTCCTCATGACTCTTGAGTCGAATTCATGCGGCGCTTCCTTTGGCACTCGTCACTTTTGCAGACTTTGTCTCATTTTTTATTTAAACAAAAAACTTTTGCCCATGCACAAAACTTTAACGTTTTTTGCAAAATTACCTAACGAGTCCAAGTTGGTCGGGGATCGCGAGTTGGTTATAACTTTCATTGTATTTTTTCTTCTATTTTGTTGTAAGTAGCACAAACTTTGTCCAAATATTATTAAATAAGCGAGATGGCGACAAGGGAACAAAAAAATTGTAATTGCAAGTATCAAAATGTTGGGAGAATACAAAAATTATATGAAAAGGAAATATATTTTTTAAGTTTCCTGTTTTTTTTTTAAATTTTATTATTGGAAAACTTATTGACATGTCAAATAATAGTTTACTTTAATTTTATTTATAAGTTTTATAAGTAAAGAATGAAAATCAAGATAAGTTTCTCTTTCGAAATGAAACAAAATTAGGAAAGTTTAAGAAATTGGCGAACCATAAGAATGGGTTGAAATCGTATTGAAAGTTGAACTGAAAATAATTAAAATAATAGGCATTGAGAAAGTAAAGGGCACTCGAAATTGGAAGAAATTGAGCGCTCGGCGGCTCGGCTCTCGATGCTTGTAAAATGTCCTGACAATGTAGTACACCATCCATCAGACGTCAATTGTATGCCAACTGCCAACAAATCAAACTGTCATCCTACTCAGCCAGACTCAGACCAGTCGGCAGTTGAGCCAGTGATGCATTCAACCAGTGCAAAGTATTTCTGGAGCGCCATATTTGAAATTATGCCACATGCATTGGCATTGGGGCTGCCCCACTGCCTCTGCCACTGCCCCTGCCTCTGCCACTGACTCTGCCACTGAGACTATGTGGCAGATCCTCGTAACTCGTAGCTGCTTTGTGCCACATATTCTATATGCAGGCATCTATCTATCTATCTATCTATCTATCTATCTAGTCCGTGTCTCGTTGCAGCTGTCAGCGCTCTATTTTGCAGTTCATCATCATTGTCATTGACAGTTTCGAGTGGTTACAATGGCAAGCAGCCTGCCACACTGTCACACAGGGTTGTAGGTAGTCATCGGGGAGTTGCAAAGGGAAGAGAGAGGGGAAGGGGGGCTGCATGAGTACTTCAATGGGAAACTGCATTGCTTTCGATTTATTTGAGTCTGAAAGATTTATGCGAATGAAGTATGGCAAATTGCCAAGCTGGACATGCTTTTGAAATTAGTTATGTCGTTGAATTTAACGACTCTTCTTAAAGAAGAGCACGACTCTTACTATTTAAATGTATTTTACATATTTCTGAAAGACAGTTCAATAACATGATGATTTAAATTCCTATTTCAATTGAAGTTCATGGGGAGAGAAATAGGAGAAGGCGTTACAAAGTCAGATACAGAGCTATGCCATCTCTATTGACTGTGAAATAGGAACCACTTTGGGTAAAGCTAATAATGGCAGAGTTGGTATTGTCATGACACCTTCGGGATGAATTTGAATTTGGGATGGCGGAAATTGATGCCATTACGTTGGAGTCTTTGTGGTTTAACTCGGAAGTAGCTCGAGGTGCAATTTTATTTAAAGAAAATGCCAAAGGCAAAAATAAGTGAAAGCTAGCGTGAAAGCTATTTGAAAAACAAGAAGAGCTGACATACTTACATAGTCGTATATATATAGAGAATCGTATGCCGACACTTTTTCAGACAGACACATACATCAAACTGGAAGGCAGACAGGCAGACAGCCAGACAGATAGACAGACAGACAGACAGACAAGCCAATGGCACCCACAACACAACACATCAGTCAATTTATTTCCAATTGTGTGTGCGTGTAAAAATTACGTAGTTTATACAAGTGTGCGACGCGACCCATTGAACTTTAACTGAAATCTGGCTGTGAGAAATCTACATATTGATAAATGACCCAAGTCCCGACTCCTGCAGGAGTATAAAAATCGATGCTTGGATAGATGCCATTTGACATGTTCGAATAAAACACAGAGTTCACAGCGAATTTATGCGTAAACAAATTTGGCCTGCCTGTATTAAAGTTAAGCTGAGGCTGTAGTCTCGGTTTTGATTTCATTTAATCGGTTGACGATAATTGCATATTGCAGCGACATTAACGAACTTTAAGTGAGTTATGCAACACATGCAACAAATGGCGGCAACTGACTGCAAAAAACTTCATCAAAATGCGGCCAACGATGAACGACAGCAGCAACGAAGTGTAAAATAATTACTCTGCTTTTTTGCATTACTTGCACGGCTTTTATGCCTCCTGCCTCTTGCCTCTTGCCGCTTGCTGCTTGCCGCTTGCCACTTACCACTTGCCACTTGTTTTACGTACGAGTAATTAATTAAATAAGCGCCTTGACCCGCAGATATATTGAATTGGTTGCTGTATCTCCACTGATTGACTTTTGGTTTCCCAGCTGGCTGTCCCACCGCTTCCTGTTGCCGCAATTATTATTCAAGGACTATGAACAGTTGCAGCATTTTAAACTCAATTTAAGTTGGAGTTCAACACATTTCGTAGCGTATTCGCACAAAATTGTATTAAATATGTCACTTCATTTTCGAGATTTCCAATTTCCATTATTTTTGCTGTTAACTTTGTTTCATCTGCTAAGTATAATCGTCATCTTATTTATATTTTAAAGCTTTCCTAGATACATGTATCACACAAATAACACAACATATTTAAAATATAAACATAAGAAAAATACAATTAACAACTTTTTACTGAAATCTGTTCATTTCAAAGTTTACGTCTCTCTTTTAATATGTAAATAACATTTAAATTGCCCTGGCTTTTTGCAGTAGAACGAGCTGAACTTGCCAAGTAGTTAGCAACTTTTATTGCCTGGCCAACATGATCCAAAAATGCTGATTTAGTTGGCCTTCAACGAGTGGTCAAACATTGTGTAATCCGGTATTATTTCTCTGCACTTTTTCATAAACCATGTTCAGTTGTTAATTGTTCTGTTGCCTAGCTTAGCAAAGAGGCTTTGCGTTGTAATTACAATTGAAAGTTTCTTCATAAAGCGAAAACAAATAGAGCTCGCCATCATCTCTCTGTAGTTCCAAGGATCTCTATGTTTCCTATATAACGTCCCATGACGTCTTCGAATAGATGTTGCATGGAATGTCATTGCGATATTTGGCATGCAAATTGTGGCAAATAGTAAGGAGAAATGTGCTGAACATTGGGGCTAACCGCACGGCAGCACACATGAAATTATAACATTTAATTTTTAATTATGAGTGCTATTAACATGCCTGAAAGTTTTCGCCACAGGCAAGCGCTGTCAGACAGCCATAAAATGAATGGCAAAAAGTGGTAAAAATGTGAAAATAAAAAGCCTGCATACAGACAGTGCTGAAATTATTATTTTGCATTTAAAAGCAGAATGCAGCAGCTGTGGCCCCTTAAATGTCGACTGCCAACTAATTATGTAGAATAATGAAACAATCATTTAAACGGAGTCTGCCACCCAAATAAAACTTTATTTCTCGCACTTGCAATAATAATGTTTTATTTCATTTTTATTCCTCTCTTAATATCATTGTTGTCTTTTCCTTCCCGCTTAACACTCGTCTGTTTATTATTGATTACGATAAACTATTTGAAATCGAATGGCAAGTTTACTTTGGCAAATTGTAAGTCAACTTCTGTCATATCATTTTGCATAAAAATATAAACATGATTCACAAACAACCATACAGATGGAATCTGATTTATGGCCATGGTCACTTTTAGGTCGAACTGAAACATCCATGTCGGTGTTATTTCACTAGTATTATTTATTGATAGTTTTTTATTCCTCCCACTCATGTTAATGTAAACCGTGTCTACTTTCTACTTTTTGATTGCGCTTACATATATTTTTGGATTTTCAGGTGTTGATGCATTATTAATGCCATTTTAAATGCCGCATTCAATAACTACAGGGCTTTGGCTAAAAACTCTTTAATTTGGAATTTAATTTGTAATTAAATTAATGCCAACAGTAAGTGGCTTTCGAAACATGCACATTTCATTTGGAATTTTACGCAAAATTTATTGTAATTTACTTGTAATGTACAAGAGCGAGTGCTGAAATAATTCATTTTAATTTGTCATGTTTTAAAACCTTTTGTTAATATATTTATGTCGTACTATTTTAAGCTTAACTCAGCAAATCCAATTACATCTGACATCGAATCGAAAATTGCACTTAGACCATCTTTTAACTGTTGATTCAATACAGACAAGAATGGCAACTAACTATTGCCAATTCCCTGGTGTGGTCTAAACTTTCGAGCGAGCAAGCAAGCGAGCTACATTGCGTATACGCGATGTTCTGACGGAAAGTTATTGCACAATCATCATTAATGGCAGCTATGAAATCCGAGGCGCAAGTTTGTCTTGTTTACAGCTCCATCATCATCTTCTCATCATCATTATTGTCATTATAACTATATTCATTAGTAAAGGCAATACCCCAAGGCCCAATTAACTTAAGGAAGGGCACCTGACTACAGTGATGTCTGTATGTATGTGTTTCCTTGTTTGAGCGCATAAATTGCATTATTATCAACATTGTTATGACGGTGTATTAGCAAACAGAACCTACTAGAAATTTTAGACAATATTTTAACAGTCGAAACAACATACAAATCTATGCGCTCAAACTAATCAGAGACTAATAATATAATTTCTAGAAATGCAATAAACATTTCACGTAATGTAAAGTCAACTTGAGTGTTTTTCGTTTATGATAAATCATATCTAAACTTTTCATAACATACTTAAGTTTCTGGAAACCTTAGCTCATATTTGCTTTTTCATTTTTTAATGGAGATATTTTCAATAAATTTCAAGAAAACTTAACAACATTAAATGTAAGTTATGTTCAAGTTTAAAGACATATGTGTAAGTTGCCTAGCTTTTTGTTGGGCTAATTAAACACAACTAACAATTTACATAAGCAAACACCAAAGTCGACTGCTCAATTTGCATAAATTTGAATGCAGGTGATATGATGTCGTATTATGCAGAGCAGGTGGGGTAAATCTGTCCTTTTGGCGTCATTTCAAGGGATTGTCGCTGTGACAAATGCAGTGTAAACATTTTCAGTGGATGCTAACAATTTGACATGCATTAATTAAAATGTTAATTCGTTTATCGAGTCTCGTGATGCGATGAGGCTTTGTTTTAAGAGTAATTGGCAATCAGAAATGGTCTCAGTTGCAGCACTTCAAGCTACGCAAAAGTCAATTAGTCTTTATTAAGCAGCGGTATCAGACATGACTGTCTGGCAAGAGTAATGCAAATGTTGTGTCTTGTGATTCTGCGACCCATAAAAATGCAGCAGTTGTCAGCGACATATACAGATACAGCTACAGATACAACTACAGCTACAGATACAGATACAGATACAGAAACAGATACTACATCGAGCACAGTATACAGCACACACAGCACACAGATACGTATTCAAAGAGACGCGATAAAGCAGCGTTAATAATAAGCAACATTTACAAACAACAAAAGGCCATTTTAATGAAATAACCATGCGATGTGTGTGCGTGCCACACGCTGTTGCAACCATTTTGGCAAAAAACAACAACAAAAAAAAACAGAAAAACAAAAACACAGCAAATACGAAACAACAATAATAACAAAGGCAACAAGCAGAACAGAAGAGAGCCCAGAACGCGCATTCTGGCCAGGCCAACAGCATGCGTACAAGATGAAATCATTAAAGGAAATGAGTTTTTTTCCCCATCGGGTTATGACAAAAAATGCGTTAAAATAAATTATTTTAATGTAGTTCTCATGTCGACTCTCATCTCATCTCTCTCTCTCTGTGTGAGTGCCCGTGTGCGAATGCGCGCTTTTTAAAAATTCATGTAATCACAAAAGTACACATGTTGTAAAAAACTCCGAGTATGCCTGAGTTGTGTGCAAATGTTTGTGTTTTACCGAGCCTACCCTTGGCCTGTGTGGCAAAGCAAAAGCCGAGTGTATTCAGCAGTTTCCCTTAAGCCTAATAAGCCCACCACCATTGACATGTATATCACGACTGAGATGCTATTGACTGCCATGGTCTTACTTGTCCAGCAATTTGATAATACTTTGAACGATTTGGTCACCCTTTTTGCACTTTACATCCCAAAACTATTAACTTTATCAACTGAAAATGTTCCAGAGATGAGGGACAATACTAATTAAATAAGTACAAAAAATATATAATTTGAATTCGCTTATATATTTATGCATACCAACTAAAATACAATACAAAGCACGCTAATTGTTGTTGACATTTCATAATATTTGTTGAACAGTTTAATAAAGCTCCAAAATATATTAAAAAAAATTAAGTTAATTTCTTAAAATTAATACAAAGGCATAAAATACATTTGAAATATGTTGAGATCACGTATAAAATATATCACTAACTAATAATATTTCTGAACAATAAATTCAATTATGGACATTCATTTATGTGGCTACGAAAATGTGTCTGAATAATAAAATCTGTCAAAGTTCTGTGCAACGTACGGTTTGGTTTCAGAGATTTGGAAACCAGCTTCAGCCAAAATCTCCAGAGATTTCTGAAGCATATCCGGTTGTGTACATCTCAATTTTAAAGAGACTTTATTTAATTTTAAAAACATATTAGAATTTAAATGACGTCTAGGCTAAAATATACGTAGTAAGGCAAATTGACTGAGAAATCCTTTGACTGACACGGTCAGTGAACTGGCTGGCGCTTTTATTTGAAGGAGCACTGTGGCGTACGATGCATAACTAAAGGTCTTTCATATAGGAAAATTCTGAATAGGTTGCATTTGACATATGTGGCGATGTGGCGCTAAACTGACAAATTAACTTCAGAGTCAGCGAATCGTGCGTTGCTGTTGGAAAAACCCAAAAAGGGGGCAGCCGCAATTATTGAAAACAACTCATGTATGTGGTCAGCAAATGCTGCTGGCCACTGCCTACACAGGGAACAAAAGTCAAATTTGCATTTGCCATTAGTTGCTTACCATATTTTAATTAACATAAAATAATAATATTACCACAACATGCGAATATACAACACTGTATTATGATAGCCCAAATGGACTAAATAGTTCTCTGTGACGGTTAGAGAAAATTTAAGCCATTGATGAATTTTTAGCCACAATTTGTGTATCACTAAAAGTTGATAGTTGACATTTCAGCTGAGCTTTAAAGTAGTTAGTTACTTATGTGACTATATATTTATACAATATTTTGGTACTACTAACAACAGAATTTGACAAATTGCATACAGTACTTACTATATATGTAACTTTATCCCAATTTATTTTGATATGATACAACAATGAATTTAAATGTAAAGAATCTTTTTTAAAGCAAAGCAAAACAAATTGATTTTTGCATGCATTCATCAACTTCAGTCAGCAATTAAATTTAATTTAACATTTCGCTTTGTCTATAACTCCAATATATCAATATTTACTACTGATAATTCATGCAAAACTAATTAAATTATTATATTTATATTTAATTTTATTAACACCAACTATTTATCGCTCGACTGAAGTTGTGTTGCAATTAATACACATAACCTGTTTAAAAGTATCTAACAAAGTACATAAAATATGAAAATAAATAATTTTTTTGTCTCTATAACTTATTTATCATAATTATATACGGCAGCTTGTTAAATCAAATTATATTATAATTAGTTCGATTTACAAATGTCAAAATCTAAAAGAGGTGTCAGGAATAATTAGAAATTAACATGCGCTTTGCCACAACAGAAAACTAATTATAGTTGTTTATACTGTTTATTTATAGTTTCCATTGATTGAGAATTTTTTAACATTGGAATATTTATCAATTATCATAATTAACAGTGGTCTAGTTAAAGCATATGTATGCCAAATGTCTGTAAATGCTTTCAGTTTCTTTCAGTAAACCCTAAGCCTATTATACTTGTAACTATATTCACAGATTCATAGATACATAACACATAGAGGCTAGATACACCTAGAGATATTAAGCTGCTGCTGGACTTGTTTATTTTACTCAAGAGTACTTTTGTCTCAGCTGCCTCCCGCTGGCTGCTCTTTCGACTCATAAATATATTTACTTTTACTTTTGCAGCTGAAGAAACTTGGCCTTTTGTTGCAGCTACAAATCTTGGCTAAAACAACAACGGCAGCACGGCCATGAGAATGACATCGACAACAACTTAAATGACAGTTTATAGCTCCCACGTTGAGCACGTTGAGCAGGGCGGACAATGGTTATTAAGCTGCGACTCCGAACAACAACAGCAATAACAATAGTGCAAACAATGTGGCCAGTGGCAATAACAACAACAAACAAAACAACAACAGTCCGAAACGGCAATGAGCGGATTTGTTGGCCCGAAAAAGCCAGAGCAATTTATTTTCGAAGCGAAAAGCACAAAATGAACACCAGCAAACGATCCCCTCCGCTAACCCAGCCATGTAAGCGAAGTTGTTGTTGCGTGTGTGTATAGGTGTGTGTCTGTGTGGGTGAGTGTGTGTGTGTGTATAGTGTCGATTTGATGTATCGACGCGTGTGGTTACCTACCGTTGAACAATTGTTCATTTCATTCGCAGTTGATTAGGCGTTGTGCTTGATATTCATCATACGCCGCGTGGACGCCAATAAAACGACAATTGAAGCTTTGACAGGCATCAAACCAAATACAAGCCGATCCAAAAAGAAAAAAATGAAACCAAAATAAATAGCTGTCATTGGCACGATACACATTTAGAAAGCTCAAATGGCTCAACGGCGCTAAATAACTTGAAAATTGAGTTTGGCGTTTTTGCTGTGAATCTCCCTAGACGCGCATTGGCGCAGAATAATTGCAAACACATTGCTGTTGTTGTTGTTGGTGTAGTTGTAGTTTGGATGGATCCACAAAGATTTGCGATTAGCTTGGACAGGCTTAAAGCAATTGAAGTCTTGGTCGTCGCCTCAGCCTTTAGTACTAGACATCAATTATAATCCAAATGAGCCGCACAACAATTGCCGAGCTTCTCTTATCCGCCTTGGCAATAAAATAGAACAATTTGGTGGCCCTCACCCTTATCCCTACCCTTACCCCTACCCCTACCAACTACTAGCCCCTTCTCCTAACCCAGGAATAGAGAATGGCTCTCTGAGGATGTTGGACGCACTTGCCTGGCTTAGTTGTACAATCGCTTAATCGGTTTGTTATTTATACATCTAATTTGATCTGCAAGCGATGGAGCAACAACGCCCCCAACGACAGCTACAACTAAAACCGATGTAACTTTAGTTGTTGTTGTCGTTGTTTTTGTTGTTGTAGTTGCTGCTTCTTCTGCCTGTGCACGCTTAAAACATGACACTTGTAAGCTAGTGTCTAGTATTCGAAATACATACAAGTGCACATATACAGTTTTATATGTTTCTATGCGGTTGTCTGTGGCACTAAGCCATGACCATAAAATGGCCAAAAATTATTGAACAACGATTACAAATGTCGCAAGCATTTTTGGATTTTATCCAATCAAACGTTTTCATTTTATTGCTTGGTATTTCTGTAAGATTTTTTTATTTGATTGACAATTGGATTTCCGGTTATTTAGTTTGCTTCGTTTTGCTTATGCTTTACAGAGATAATAATATTGCCTTGAATATCTTTTAGTAAATAACCTATATTTATGTGCAAATGAAGTACGAGGGAATTTAGTTTTATTGATTTTTCTTGAAAGTTTTACTTATTTAACTTGACTTTTGGTTGTTCATCATTTTAGCATTAAATGAAATTAAGTTGAACATCGGTGTTAGTTCATAATATAGATACGGATTCCATATCGATGTTATACTATGTATATGTTAGTGTATCAATGTTTGTGTAGCAACTTAAATGGCATTCAATTATTTCTCTTGTGAATGGTTCAAAGAGGAGATTATGATAAAACGTAAATTCATTTCCATTTACAAAAGTTGCATTTTCTTTAGACCACTAAACTATTAAAACACATTGAATGAAAGACTAGTTTAGAATTTGGACTTTATTTTTAACCAATAGCAAGCAAAAACAAAACAAAGAATCTAGTGAAATTATCACTAAGTCGCCAAACTATGCTTCTGTAAGAATAGCTATAACGGAATATCTGTACATGTCCATCGCAATCTAGTCCTTTTAATTATAAACTATCTTTATTATACTTGATCCAGTTACTTTGTTCTTCATATAACAAATATATGTTAAAAATAAATAATATATTTCATATATATATAACTATTTGTTTTTTCTTTACCATACCTATAGTTTGACCAAATTCAATTTCGAATTGTGAGTGTTTCGGCAATTGTACTTAAAACACGAAACCTGAGTACATTAACAGACTGTAACTTATTGAAATCATGCCAATTCATTACATGCAGCGCATTAAAGCGATTTGCTAGTTAGTACGAGTAGCTGCTAGCACTTAAACGCATAATTCAATAATACGACGACGATAAATGAAGATGCCAGTCGGAAACGCCACCACAGAAACCCCAAATGCAGAGCATTTCGGTATAAAATAATTGAAATCCGCCACAGACACATAGACAGACAGACAGACAGACAAGGAAAGGGGAAGAGCAATAAGCACACCTACTGTCTTTGGCAACCACATGCTCCGTAGTGTGCGGTCTAAGCTGGTTTTTGGGGAAGAGAAGATACGCACAGCACGCATTTAGCACAACTTCATTTATCTTTTGCATTTTCTTTTAGCATTTAATTAAAAAGACAAGTTCCATTGTCAACGGCAACGGCAACGAAGACGACGGGGCGGGGATAACCGGCTTGCTCAGCCAAAGATATCCAGTTGTCCCTAATGTGTGCCTTCTTCCGTGGCAGGCAGGCAGACACAACAACACAACAACACAGCTAAAACACCAACAAAAGCAAAACATATTTGCGGTTTTTACGCCGACATTGTCGCCCATGTGGTTGTCGCTGTCACATATGCCAGTCTGCCAGAGAGGGAGTTGCAAAAGGAGGACAACCAGTCAGCCAGTCAGCCAGCCTGGTATTCTGGGCCAGAAGCTGCTTTCCTCCTTTTAACGCTATTGCCAGCACATCGCAGTCGTACTCCACTGAGTTTACCTGCCCATTAAGAGCATAATCATGTAGCTTTGATAAATGCCTACAGTCGAGGCAGATATCTCTACAACTGTAGGTAGGTAGGGCTTTAAATTAACGGGCTGATTAATTAAAGGTGCAGTCAAAATGCCTGCGCGTAAAAGTATGCAACGAAAAATGCCAAAAGTTGAGTGCTCACAATGTATGTAAAATTCATAATTCTTTTTCGACGGCGTGTAAAACAGCAATTAAAAAATGGAAGAGATTGTGAATTGTGCTCGACAAAGGGAAAAGCTTATTACCATTTATTTAAATCTGACATCGTGCATCTTTGCTCGGAGTGTGTATGTGTGTGAGTGAGCGTGTTTAAATGTAAGTGCGAAATTAAATGACAACATATTTGACACTGATTCTTGTCAGATGACAGTGTGCAGCGCATGTCACGGAAATTTATCATCTCTGCCTAAATGCCTTGTGCTCCTTCTCAGATTCGCAACAATCTCACGCTTCAGCGAAAGCTGCTGCCAGTTCGGTCGTGTAATTTTTAAAACATACAAAGCGAGAAAAAAACAAATGAACATGCTGTAGACATGAGTGTTGGGCGAGCTGATATCCTTTCCCAGCTCCTCCCTAGAGAGCAGATACTTCAAAATGATTGAGTTGGAGATATTACGCTTACCTACAGGGAATAATGAAATAAAATAAAAGGCTGACAAATCTTTCAATCACTCACTTTCCTTAACTTATTTATTACTAAAGATATTCGTAAAAAATTATTATCTATGCAAATCCAAATAAATTTTAGTGCACACAATTTTGTTTCACTCGGAAATTGATCAACATTGATTAAATATTTAATACACTGATTTCATTAGCATGTCATGTATTTAATTTAAATGTTTTCTATTTGCGTTATTTAATTTGCGTCGAATTCAACATCCGCTTTCAACAACAAACTAAAATCCGTGCACCCTCATATTATTTGTCAATGCTTGTGGGCGAGAAAGTGGGAAGCCGAGAAGAATACAGAGAGATAGAGAGAGAGAGAGAGAAGGAGCATTGGGTTCACCATTAAACCATACAAGATACTCAGAGCTGTTCACATTCAACATCCACATCCTATGCCAAGCTAACAATGTCTGTGTGAATGTGAGTGTGCGGAAACACCTTAAAACATTTTCGTGCAATTTTGAAAAGATGTCAACAAAATTTATGCAAATGATATGTTAACGCTACTTATATGGAAATTAGTATAAGGAGTCAGAACGCGCCAAAGGCGACTGACGGAGCACACGTCGAGGAAAAAGGCGCTCGGCAGCATCGTCCTGTCATTGACACACAGACTCAGAGACATGGTAGAGAGACGGCGGGAGGGGCGGACCCAGTCGTAGAGGGAGGAGGGTATCCAACACCTTTTGCACTTTTAGTCAAAGTTTTGATTTCGTGTTACATGTGTCAGAATTTTAATGATGCTGATAAAAGTTGCTCACAAAACGGCTTATTATGTGCGTTAGTATGAGTTTGTTTCGGTGTGAGCAAGTGTGTGTGTGTGGGTGTATATACGTGTGGGTAAGTGTAAGTGCAAGTGTAAGTCTGCGCATCTCCGCGTAGGTGTTTCTAACCGTATTATCCTTTGAGCGTATCTTATACTCATAATGCAAGTTGCTTGCCTCAGCTTTTTAATTACATGAAAATCTAGCCACAAACAAGTTTGAAACTTATGCATTGTTACATATTTAATGATACACTTTCTATGTTAAAGTTTAGAGATTGCAAAATAGGTAAACTGTTTAAAATCCATTCTCGTAGAAACTATTCCTTTGATACGGTGTAAATTGATAGATTGACTTAATTGGCGATTAAAAATCAAGCAAATTCTAATATTTTGAATTAAATGGTTTACAAAGCTAGGCACAAACAAGTTTGAAACTTTTAATTTTGTATATACTTTAAGATACTCTTTTTATGTATAAAATATTACAAAGAAGGTTTACTGTTTAAAATTTATTCGTTTAAGAAACTATTTCTTTGATAACATATAGTATATTTGGAAATCAAGCAAATTGAAGAATTTTAATCTAAATTGTTTAAAATAGTTTTCAATTGAAATTTATATCTTATGTGAAATTTAGTTAAGGTAACAAGTTAATAACAAATTTAGCTAGTAACACTTTTTGTGAAACTACTCCATTATAATCCGAATCAATTGTCATTAGCTAACGCTTTGTAATTGCACATCTTCGCTAGTAAAACCCCAAAATTCATGGCGTAAATAAAATGTGAATTTTAGAGTGAATAAACAAGAAGTAATGTTCATGATAATTACCCAAAGCCAAAGCGATTTTAACCAGTTAAATGCCATAATTTAGCTTTCGTTTGAGCGAGGCGAAGCGTGTGCCACTCGCAGTCAGGACCTTCTGGCATTGCCAACGCGGATGCCAGTGCCCCAGGGTGACGCAGTTGGGTGTCGACGTAGAGAACGACGAGGACGAGGATGAGGACGACGACAATGATGGCGACTATGACGACGTCAGCAGCTAGCTCAAACACTTTACAAAGGGCCAACTGAACAAAGCCACTTGAGGTGCGCTCGAGCACTTTAACGGCTGCATGTCAACACACGCAGACTCACACAATTACAAACAAACACACACACACATACGCAGACTCAGGTAGCAAAGTCTCTGTTTGTGTGTGTGGGCGTTTAGGGCTGTTTTAACACCTTTTAGCCGGCCGGCAAGAGTGAGGACAGAGAGACAAGGCTGGGGATGGGCTGAAAGGGAATGGCAATAGCAATGTCGTCGCTTTTCGTTTCTGTTTAAAATGTTAATGAGCTTTTAGGGTCGCACAGTTGTGTGAGTGTTGTGGGGTGTTGGGTGTATTGGATGTGTAGTAGTCGTTGCCTCGACCGGATGTGGTGCTGCCAGCTTCCGGTTTGCTGAGTCTTAAGCGCGCGCTACGTGAGTGGTGTGCAAATAGTTTCAATTGCGGCTTTTGCGTCGTTTGCTTTATTTATTTTTATTAAAACATAAAGAGGTGAAACGAGCACTCGTGGAAAAATGGCATTGACTTTGTTAACATTGCGTTAAATTGTGGTACATTCATTAAAACGTGCTGGAATATAATGAAAACCCGGGTAACAGAGCCGACAACTGCCACTCCAGCAGCACTTCAGTTCTTAAGTTTCTGCGTGTGAAGTGCCATGGGGAAAAGAGCCAAGAAAAGCAACAAACTGTCAGACAGACATAGACAAAGAGAGAAAGACACTCACTTGCACTTTTTATCAGTAGTAATTCTCAAAGCCAAGACAATGGCCATGGCTAAAACTTTTACAGCAACTACATAAAGTTGCCATGGACCTGGACACAATGCCCAATACTCGAAACTTAAAATGTATGCGCGATAAGCGACAGGAGTGACAGGAGCGACAAGTTTTCTTTTGTATAGTGTCCTTGTTGTTGTTTTCCCCTGTCTTGGCCAAATCAACAAACTGTACAAAAACTAATCAGCGCGGCAAGCAAAACAAAAGCCGCGAACAAAGCGATCCACTGAATGGAAAGACCAGTTCAAGTAAGTGTTCTAAAAGTGTACTCCAAATGAGCTCGACTGCCTTAAAGAGTTAAAGTTCTGGCCACATTACGCATACGTCACGTGCTCGGCCAGTCCAAAAAGCAACATAAATAAATTTCAATGCTGTGCAAATGATAATAAATGTAAAATAAAAGCAAAATTCTACTGACTAACAAACCCATATTAAAATTAAGAACAAAGTTCTTGCACAAGAAGTCAAAACAATAACAAGGACACTAGCAAAATATTTCTGCTAAACGAGGGTTGCCCAAAATGTTCCATGTATTGTGGAAAGATAATCGAATTGAGGAGAAATATTTGGTTTAACAATACTTATTTAATTCTTTACTTGCAGTTGTCTTTGAACTACCCTCGCTGTTGGACCAATGTTTCGCCTTGTGCTTTTTCCACATGATTTTTACCATTGCCAGTTGTGATAATGTTTATTTTATCGGCCACGACACATTCTGCTGCACTTTTGGCAGCACTTAGTAAAGAGCCAGGCTGGGTCACAAAAATACCAGTAACAACAAAAATATCGCCAGCTACAGTCTCTGTTGCTACTGGAACAGAGAGACAAGGAAAAGTAGAAAACAAGGAACAGTTTTTGTATAGTTTGTCCATTAAAAGTTAATATCACTTTGCAAAGTTGCAACAACTTGTGCAACTGCAACAACTGCAACTGGAACTGCAACGACTCTGACTGCGACTGTCATTGTGACTTTCAGTTTCAGTTTCGTTTTCGGGCTTGAGTTTGGTTTTCATCTGGGGTTGGAGTCCACAACTTTCTGGCAGCGACAATCAACGATTTTCATAGTCAGTTGCACATGTAAAACAAAGCGACTGTGGCATATACAATTTGCTTATGGCTGCAGCCTGCTAATTTATTGCCACAGGCCGGCAAGCGAGGAAGTTAAGTTGCAAGCAGCCTCAATGAATGAACCCATTCACATTTAATTCATTTTTATGACCATTGACGTTGACATTTATAGCGTTTTCCTTTCGCCAGCTTATAATTCCTATAATCTTTACGCAATGCCCAAGCAAAGCCTTCCTCCATTTCCAGCCCGACCTCGAGAGCGACACCTCGTCCACAGAAAAGGAAGCCATTATACGAGGAGTGACCGGACTCCGACACCAACGCTAGTGTATGTGTAAGTTGCCATGAAATGGAGGGGGAAAGTAGAGAGTCGACGTAACTCATACGACGCGTGGTGCACACCGTGCGCAAAGTGAATAATGATAAAGCGCTTTAATGCTTTTATTGCGAACGATTGTACCATAGGAAATCCGTTATAATCCACAGCAAGTGACAATAAACGAAGATGTACGAAGAGGCCCAGGACCCAGGACTCTGAGCTGGCTTGAATTCCCCTACTCTCCTACTACTGTCCTGCAACTGCTAAATGAAAAACTATCCGCTTGTCTTAAGCTGTAGCCTGGTTCGCCTGTAAATCCTTGCCAGTGTCAGCCTACAGAGCAATGTTAAGTTGTTGTCCTTACCACTCCTCCTACTCCTACTCTTATTCTCTTTATTGTTGCCTTTTGTCTCTGCAGCTGGCCTTTCCTTACCATTTGACTATCTATGGGGTGAAAACAATTGTCTCTGGCTCTGACTCTTGTTATACATAGCTGCTGGCGCTTATCAAAGAGTTCACGAAAACCTTGTGTTGATTTCAATCATCTTTGCATGAATGGCGAGCTCATAATGAGCTTTTTGGATGTTCCAAATTCTCTGCTAATACATAGGAGACCAGCAGATGGACACAGATACTCTTCGACATCCATACATACACACTCACTTTAAACAGCTTAAAGAGTAAATGTGTTTGTTATGTGATGCTTTCTGTGTCTCTGTTTGCCTACGGGTTAGTGCTTGCCTGAGACTTGGCGCACGTCGCTCCATTTGGCTTAGCACGTTTTAGCCACCAGCCAAACTGGCAACAGTCGACAGGTTCATGGCTTTATTAGTTCACGCATAATGACAAAAATGGGTCGGCACGTAATGCGTGCGCTTTGTTTATTTTACTTTTCTGCAAGGATTTTTATGCCCAACAGTCATAAAAACGCCTTTGGTACGTTCCTCGAGACATGCAAAGAGCTGACATAGTCCTGCTTTAAAGCAAGGATTGCTAAAAGGAGTTGTAGAAAATTACAGAAAATTAAATAAATCTTAAATAGGCAATACAAGTTTTAAGTAATTTTAACTTGTACGAATTATCGACATGCGTGTAATCTGAAGTTGGTAGGAAAATAAGGCCTTAAGACAATAAGAGTCCAATAAGGCTTTTTACTTTTTATTTTCCAAATATTTTAAATTTTTACGAATTATCGAAATGCGAGTAATCTGTAGTTGGTAGACAGACAGAGTCAAATATGGAAATATACTGATTTAAAGTGAGATTTTAAGAGTTCGAATTTAATATCAGTTTCATAAGCTTGAACTTTTAAATGTCAAATCTAAGAAATTTGAATTTTGTGTTATAGTGAAAAAAAGGTTAACAGCTTACTATGAAATCATTTTTATGAGATTTCAATGGAAACTTCCATACAATTTGTACAAAATGTTCAACAGATAACTGTGAAAATCAACTTCAATTAGAATTTGGATTGATTTGAAACTCCCTCCATTCGGAGTGAAACTGAGTCTGATAGAAAGATCAATGCATCATTGTTACTGAAACTGGTTTTTTTTTTATTTTTAATGCGTTGCGATGATTTATTGCACATTAAAGTTGGAAGCCCACTCCCCGAGCACTTTGCTGGTCTCAAAAGCTAACGATGCAATGGGTCTGATGTGTTTACTTGTCCAACGATTCAATAGGATGGTTGGAAATCAATGGCATTGACTCTGATGTGTGAAGTGAAGGAGGCAGCTTCGTCGTCGTCGTCGTTGTGACCCCATTGCGCATACATCAAGGAGTGTTGTTAAGGTGGAGGTTATGCTTCTGAATGTGAATGTGTGTGTTACAGTAAGTGGGAGTGTGTGTGTGTGTGATTGTGAATACTCCTGTCGACTTGTTGTTTACGTATGCGTAACGCATCGCGTGGCCGCTAAGCTGCAAATCTCTTTAAGATGATACTTTGCAACATTTACAAATGTTTTAGTGCCTGCCTGCCCCCTCTCAGCCACCACACTCCCTTGTTGTGTGTGTGTGTGTGCGTATGGGTTATTCTATGTCTGTGTTTGTGATTAGCATTCCGAGCATATCTTACATTTATGTTGGATGTTTCCGTTGCATGCAGCAAATGTGTGCCAAAAGGGAGAGGTAGGAGTCCACTTGGGAGTCTGGGAATCGGGTAATGTTACGGTTACGGCTCGTTATGCTTCTCCCCTAACATGAAGTTGTTCGTGTTGCTCTTATTGTTACTGTTGCCATTGTTGTTGTTGTCGCTGTTGATGTTGCTGTTGCTGCTGTTGCTGTTGCCGTTGATGTTGTTACTGTAACAATGACAGTTTTCGTTTGTTTGTCTCTGTTGGTGTCGGTATCTCGACTCTGTTGCTTTTGTTCTTGACTTATCCATCTCTGTAACACACGCACAAACACACGCACACACACACACACTCTAAGAGTGGCACACATAGATATAAATTTATATAAATTTACATGTATGCTATGTAGTCTGTCTGTCTACTTATATAATATTTGATGCTTATGTTTCCTGATGTCTCAATGTAGAATACACACAGGCACATATGTAGTATTGGAAAATGTTTACACAACATATGCGGTTGACCAGTTATGTGCGTTAATATCGTGATTTGATATCCTGGCAATAAATGAGTAAATTGAAAGCACACAAAACCAAGTGAACTTGATTAGACAATTGCCTGCCAGATATGAAATTTAATTATCCCTAGTGCATTTTGCTTAAAGGCACACGGGCTTAGACCAGCTCATACTAGTTCAAGTAATAAAGGACAACAGCACATCCCATAATCATTTGTAGATGTCTCGCTCTCAAGTTGGCGTCTTTGACAATATTACTCATACGTATATTGGAACAATGCTTTTTCTTAGACAACAGCAACGGCAAAAGTAAAGGTATCGTAACTGTAACGCCCTCTTGGCGAAACTCCCGCTGCCAGCTGGCTTTTAACTTTGGCTCTTTCTTGTGTCCAAAACCTGTGAAAATGAGATAATGTGTATGTGTGTCACATTTTACCACCGACCCTTCCCCTAAGTGACTGCAGCCCCACACCCCACGCGTTTTCAACACAGAAAAAATCCAAAAATCCTGGATAAAATCAACCTAAACATTATGAAAAGTTCAGTGATCTCTGATTTGCTTGAACCAATTCTTGATGTAGGTTTTCATTCACTCCCGGCATATATTTTGATTGTCGGGTTTCTTATAATAATTTTGTAATTAAATCAACTATCTTAAGCTTATGTATTTGTCTATTTTAGTGCATTATTATACAATTGTGCCAAGTATGTGAAATTTAAACGTGGGTGAAACAAAACTTTAATATATACATTTTTTCAAAAAATTTTTGGAGTCTCAATAAATCGGCTGCCATAAGCTTAATCTAAAATTTAGACAAAATTCTAATTTGTGGTAAATTTATTACAATCAATAGATTAATTTAAAATATGCGTTATGTCTTCTTAATAATTATAAATTTTTTTAATTTTTTAATCATTAAGTTTAATGTTCTATTAAATCTTTTAGAGTGTTTTGCTTTTCTATGGCACCCCTGATAGTCTTAATTTAACAAATATGTACTGAATGCATACCTTAAAATTTCGAGCTATGATCAAGAATTTGAAAATTGTATTTTGGAATTCTTTTTTTCAGTGTACTTCCTTTTGTATGCTGGTGCTCTTTTTGCAGTTGGCTGTTGTCTGTTGTTCTTGCCGGAGTCTTGAAATATGTTAGCTTCACGTTGAGCTCATAAACTAACACTAACACCTTGACACATGCTCTTTTTGTAGCCAAACACACTCACACACACACACACACGCACACACAGAGTCATACATATAAATGTCATTAAAATTGCAGTAAGAGTTTGGTTTGGCTTGGCTCGGATCGGCACGGCTTGTTCTGACTTGGCAAGGATGAATCTCTTCTCGCTTCTCGGTTCTAAACTGGAAAGTGCACACCGTTCTGCAAAGATATTACTAAAGCTTTGTGCTGACTGCTCGGATAATGTGGTTATATTAAAATGGATGCTGGCTTCTGCAATATATCTCTTGATGTGGATACAAATTATATTTAAGATAACATTTTTAATACAAATTAAATAGTGATAATAAAATATAAAAATGTATTGACTAAGTTCTATAAATACTTACAACATTACTTACTATAAATAATGAAAAGAATCTTACCTTTGCCATTTAAATAGATAGTGAGAGTTTTGAATTTAAATAAATATGTTTTAAATATCCAAATATTTGTATACCCTTTTAATGGATTAAGTATACTCTTTTATTGAAGTGTATTCTAGTTTCGGACTGGATTTACTTGTTGTACTTTTTTACCTTTTTCAAAGATACACCTTTTTGTGCTGTTCCCCGCAAAGAGTTATACAGACATTTTATTTCATCTGTAAGTGTGTGTGTGGGTGGACGTGTGTGTTGCACAGTGGAAGATGCATGTGTGTGAAACTGCTTTTGTTTGTTTGGACTGTGTGTAAGGGTGTGTGTGTGTGTGATGTTATAGCTGGTTTCATAAACGCGCTCACTGCAACACTTGATTTATTTTCCAGCTAAAAACGTGCTTAATCATATTAGAGTGCATTTGTGTGATTTAGTATAAAGCAGAGACACATAGAAATACTAGAGAAACTGAGAAGACATATTGGAGTGTGAGAACTTTAAGTTAAGACAGCGAGAAATAAAAATGACAATTGGCTTTTTAAGCAATCCCATACTTCTCTTATGATCTATATTTCTTTCTTTCGCACAAATTGACTCTTATAATAGTTATTTATTTAAATTGAGACACACAATAACTCAAACCTCTTTGAAATGCCATAAACTACATTGAGATTCTAGCTCTAAAGTTAGTTCAAGTAAATGTAAAATAAAAGCCAAAAGCCAAGCCATTTATAGTTTCAAATGATTATCATCTTGGGCCAACAAATTGAAGTAATTTGTTATTAAAGCTCAATGGACATTTAGTCATTATCTCATCAAACTAGAGGCCTCAAATGCATTGTCCTTTACTTCCGCACAATGGTCAACGTCATGGCCAGTCATCTCGGTCAACTCTTCTTTGTATTTGTGAGTGTATCTGTGTGTAAGTGTATTTCAGGATCCATTGAGACTCACCCTGTCAACATGCAGAACATCAGCATAATCTTTAGTTATGCTCGGACAGCAGAGACAGAAATTGCGGCCCAGGGTCCAGCTTGACTGACCACGACCACACCATAATACCGCAGCCAACACAGACCCAGACACGTAACGCATGACACGCCCACAACTGGCAGAGGACAGACGAACGAGGGAGTATGAAGGAGCGGAGAGGGAAGTAAAGAGATGGGATGGGCATTTCTTGCACGTTGTGCGCTTGTGGCATGTGTGAATTTTTCATTAAAATTCAAGTGACATCAAAAGGGTTGACTACGGTGAGTGACAACGGCTACGGCAACTCTCAGATCATGTGGCAAGAGTATCTCTATATTTCAGTGTGTGTGTGGATGTGTGGGTGTCGATAGTGACAACTGTGATGACATATTTTGCACTTGTACATTGTCAAACACACACACAGAAACGCACACACACATACTGCTTGCATAAGTAGTTAGCTGTCAGCACTTAGTCAGTTGTCAACTGCAACTAGTATGTCACTTAGCTCATTCAATGACTAATAATTGGTATACGGTTTAAAATCGAAATTATTGCTGCAATCTGTGGCAACTCCAGCTCTACGCAAGCTTCCCATAACAGAAACATAATGTATGTATGATAAACCATTTTAAGGGTCCCAACACAATTCGCGACTCACGCAAAAATAATTAAATTTAAATATTAAACAGCTTCTACGCATTTGTCAAGAGATCTTTCAGTAAATTCCGCACGCAGAGACCATAATTCATCTAGAAACCGCGATATAATTTACAAAAGAAGTTGATATTGGGTTTTGGCAAGGGAATAGATAAATTGACATCTCACGTGCCACTGCAGAGTTGTTTATTAACTGGGCCAAAATTATGGCTACAATTTACGATACTTTAACGTTAGATTCTCAAAGTGTTTATTATACGCTTCTTAATCCCTCACTAGATTCTTGATATGCGGATAAAGCTATATCTAGCATTTATGATGGAAAATAAAATATGAATATGAGAAAATAAATATCATCATGAAATAAGTAATTGTTAATATACTTGTCATATTTTCTTAGAAATTCTTTTGCAGCACAAAATATTAAAACTCCAAAATGTGATATATAAGAACATTTTTGGCTGCGATTCTTGACAGTTTTGTTTTTTAATATAAGGGGTCATAAGATAGATTCAACTTTTCCTAAGAATTGTGAACAAAGCAAAAGCCAGACAACACTCACTCACGATTTGGATCTAGTTAAGACTAACATTGACATCAACAAAAACAAAAACAATAACAACACGAAACGAAACGAAACAAAAACAAATATGCTGGCGAGGATGAAATAGACTTTTGGTTTTTCATCTTTTGGCCAAATTGTTTATGCAAATTTTGAATAAATAAACAAGATTGTTAATTTAGTTAAATATTTCATTTTTGTGCCGTTTTCATCAGCAAAATTTTGTCTGAGTGCCACGTCCCGAGCTCGTACAACTGAATGCTACGTGTTGTAGGTGTGGCCCTTTGGTAGGCGGTTGTTGTCATGAATTTTGATGCCGACACTCATTAGGCGATGCCAACAAGGATGTCGAGAGTTCTCTGCAAAGGATTGCGACTAGCAGGACGACTGGTTGGATATTTGGATGGTTGGACGGGACGGGGCAGGAAACTGGATGATGCCGATGCCTTCTGTTGTCGGGTTTTTGTTGTTTTTTTGCCAAAGGCGCAATAAAATATTTTTGTATTTGTTTGTGTATTGCTGGCCCCATCTCTCTCTCTCTCTCTCGCTTTCTCTTTTCCCTCTCCCACTCGCTCTCTTTCTTTCCCACTCACTGTGTGTGTGCCTTTTATGTTTGTGTTTTTGCACTTGTACAAACACATGTTAATTGGCTGTAATTGTAAGTCTTGCCAGTTATATAACAAAAACTGCATAGTTTAAGCAGAATTTTAAAGCAACAACAACATCAATGCAAACATGTGAAATTATAATAAAACTTTTGCCAAATATTTGGCATTGTAATCAAAATTTAAGTAGGGTTTTGAAAAGTCTCAAAGAGGACATTTTGGGTACCCGGTAGCTGCTTCCCTCCTCCCTCACCCTCACCTCTGTGAGATTCACAATATTTATGGCAACGGTCGCCACATGACGTTGAACTATGCGTATGACCAGGCCAACCCCAACCCCACCCCATCCACCTTCACCGTTCGCCATTTTAATAAACTTCATATGTCGCATGTCGCCATTTTCTTTTTCGTTCTTTTTTTTTACACGTTGCTCTGCTTTTTTCTCTTATTGCTGGCGTTGCCTGCGCAGAACAGCTACAGTCTTGCGGCTTTATTAGTCTGTGATTTATGTAGTCAAAGATAGTGCACAGCTAGTCAGGCCAGAGTCAGAGCCAGAGTCAGGACCAGGACGAGGACCAGGACCAGGACCATGCCTAAAGCCGAAGCCACATTGTTCTGTGTGGATGTCCTGGCGAGAAATTTATACATGTGCCGCAAGTAGTCGGGCGTGGACAAATGAATGACATGGCATCGTTTGGTTGCCTTCTTTTTAGGCAGTTAAATTGAACTAATCGCATGGCCAAGATCTTCTCCCTGCTGCCTCCAATATGCTATGCAGGTTTATGCCTGTTGAATTTAAAAAGCAAATTATTGAGTGCTTTATATTGAGTGCACATACGTACTCACATATAAATGATAGATACATATGTGTATGTCATACTTGCTGGATGAATGAACATATTTATTTGGCATTATAGTCACGTATTTGACGCAACGTTTGGGCCTTTAATTCGTTGGGCTAAGACGCGGATCAAAGCACGTCGTGGTAATTATTTACAGGAGCGCAGCGCGGCAAAAAGAAAATACAACATTCTACAATACAAGTATAATAACATATCATACGTTATATTTATGATATTTATGGGAATTACGACGTAAACATATTTATTTCATACACGATTTCTCACAGCAAACCATATGAATAAATTATCAACAAACTGACAGAAATTGCAATTGGATTAGCCGATTCTTTGCCATAAAAACAATTTTTATACAAGTATATTGTTTCAAGAATCTTTTATAGCTACCAAACTTTATAGCGGAATGAAGTTTTCATTTTGAAAATTTCAAGTATTATACATATGAAAAGGCTAATTTCATCATAATTTTCTTGAGATTGCAGATATGTTTATTTATATTCGTGGCTTTTTGGCAAATACTTTTAGTCGTATTCGTAAACTAAATTTGTGTACAAAAACTTATGACTTGGTGTCCGCTGACAAATATTTATACTCAATTAATACAGCCCAGTCACCAAATTTATATTCGTATATGTGAATATGAATAGACTGTGGCAGACACTCACGCTGTGGCATTTATTCATTTTTCGATCAAAATAATGCCCATGGAAACTGTGAATATGCTTGTGAGTGTGAGTGTGAGTGTGAATATGAATGTGCATGTGAATGCAATGCTGTTCAAACAGTTGAAATCATACATAGTCAGACAGCAGACAGACGACAGACGAGAGATGGACAGACAGACGGCCATACATTTGCCCGGGTAGAGCAAATATGGTAAGGCCAGAGAAAATATTTTCAATTTCCATTACAAAAGTGTGCGAGAAGAGAAGGGAGAAATCAGATGGGCTGGCAACGGATTGCACTGTTTTCGAGTATTATGAAAATTAAATTTTTCATTTCAATACATCCGAGGCAGACAGAGAGGGAGAGAGGAAGAGAGAGACAGACTAAGAGACAGACACTGTAACTCGGCATTTCAATGAATGCAGGGAAAAGATTGTTGCATATTATTGTGGCAGACTCATAACACCCGAGGATACCAGGGAACAGGACACGCTACCCAGATAGGGATACCTCTATTGATACCAAAGCTTAACTGCGTATCAATGGGCCCAATCGGTAGAAATTTAATAGTCATATAAGTACGGTACGCACCACAAGGCAGGAACGATGTACGATGCCGATCATCGAATTGTGGATGTGCGATGAGTACGAGTATAAGTGTGTGTGTGTGTGTACATAAGCGCATTGAATTAAATTGCAATTTCACATGTCAGTTAGCCTGTAATGCGTTTTGGATTTTCATCGCAATTTGGCTCAGATGAAGCTGAGATTCTTTAACAAGGTTTCCAATGAGCATAAGTTGATGAAAAAAAGTATGAGATTGAAATACTTAATCGTAGAAGCTGCTATTCGAAAGAAATTTAAATGCTTTATACCTGTCTAATACGTCTAATTTATGGAATTTTTGTGTATCTGAGCTTTGGAAAGACTGTGTGCTAATTGGGCCATGACATCTGCATATCTATTCAGCTAAAGCATAGGAATTGCCTTTAAGGAAATTACATTTTAATTTAAGCATGTAAACAAAGCCAAGGCACATTTATAGCTATCTTCATGCCCCTATCCCCTTGCCCCTTGTCCCTTGTCCCTTTCCACTTGCCACACGTTGAAGGCCCTGCAGCCGCGCTTCTTTTATGGGAGCAGCATAAGCCGAGCATTTTATTCGTTCGCAATGTTTATTAATGAAACTGTTTGTGATTTGCATTTTAATTTATGCAAAAACACAAAAATATATATGTATGTATATCTATTCGTATTACACAAGGTCCTGTTTGTATGTGCAGCAAGTACTCGTACTACAAGTTCAGGAGCATGTACTCGTACTCGTACTCGTATTCGTGCAAGGACCAAGCGGCTTCAATTGAAATTCAAAAGGAAGCAAACAATTTTTAATGTTCTCGACTCTGGCATTTTATGACGACGACAACGATGGCAGCCAAACTGAATTGATAATTAACAAGGCAAATGCGCGTGTAATTAGCATTCATTGGAGCAACGATTCAGATCGTCAGGCTCCTCAGCTCTAAAAGGACATGCACACAATTCTGCCTTTTTTTTTATATTTCAATTCTTTTCAGTTTTGCAATTGTTGGGCTATGGCTTTGACAGCAACAAATCCCAGTCAGGCCAATGAGAGGAGGAGCTTAGCCCAAACCCTATAAACAATATGTATTTATTTGCATTTATGTCCTGACTTGAATGCTGCGGCTTTAGCCGCTTGTCTTGCCCCATTGTCTGTGCCTCTGTCTGTGTCTAGCTGAACAATAATGCCCCAACCTCTGACTGTCAGTCAACCAGTTTCAAAGTCACTCACTGGATGCGTCTGAGCGTAAATTTTCATGCGCTCCAATGCATTTCCACATCAGTTAAATAGAGTTTCACAATTTATCTGCAATTGCAATTGTGTTGAGTTTTCTCCCATTGTTATGGTTAATAATTTCTGCTTTTTCTAACAAAACATTCTAGAACAATTTATTTGCTACTGCATTGGCTCTTAAAGCTGACAATCCTTTGAATTTCATTGTTTCACTTTGTTGTTTGATGGTTGCCAATCAAATCAGAGCAGCACCTATTTTCTTCCTTTCTCTCTCCCTCTCTCTCTTTTCACCCATCTTTCTCTGATCACCTAAAAGTTAATTAAGTCGCACAGTGTGTGACAGGCAAACACGCATGGAGCATTTTTTGTAAGCCCATGATCTCATAGGCAAACATACACTGAGAAAAAATACTTTAAGCTAACTATTTTGATAATGTGTGATTCACTTTAGTCCTACTATATTCTTATTCGCTTTGACATTTAATAATGTTCTTAGTTAAATCAAAGAGTTTTACATTTAATTTTAATATATTTTCTACTTAAATTGACTTAAAATAATTAAATATATAATTTTTACTTTAACATACGTTAATTTTAATGTGTATTTAAACAGCCTTTCATAGAGAGTGTACTAAGTGTCGTAAAGTCCTTGTGTCCGTGCCACGTAGGCGAGTGTAAAGCGGGTCTTTGGCTCTACGCTTTGTTTGCTCAATTTACATTGTTGATTTTGAGTTTGAGGATAGGAGCTAATTCAAATTCGTATAGGAGCAACAATTTAGTTTCAAGCAAATGCATCTTTATTGAAATTCTGTCTGCCTTTCTGTGTGTTTGTATACATATGTGTGGGTTATTAGGAGTCCACTTACTTTAATCTTAAAGCATGCTCTTTGTTTGACTGCTACCTATAGAACCTTATGTACCCAATATACTAAATAGCCAAGATCTGTGCAAGATATAGATGAGCTTACATACCAAGTTTGGTGTCTTTAGCTCTTATAGTCTCTGAGATCTAGGTGATCATTGAAAGGGACAAACTTAATAGACCCTTTTGTACTTTTTCAAAGTACAGGGTCTAAAGAGTGCTGCTTCATGTAATTAGAGGCAATACGATAATACCTTTTGTGCAGCAATTTTAAAGTTTTTGGGAAAAGCACAGTTTTAAAATTCTACACTTCCAGAGTTAAATGTTGCCAAAGACCTACGACTTTTTGCCATTTGGTGACTGATTTCCGAATGGTGCCAGACAGCATGGAAATGCATCTGAGGTCGAGGGAAAATGGGACACAGATGCCAATGCCCACAACTGACAATAGAAATTGGCTGGGGACTTGGGGTGAGTGAATGAGGCATTGGCAATAACCAAAGTGCATGTGTCCTGTTTCAGTCCTTAGTTTCAGTGCATGGTATTTGACAATATCCTCAGCATGTTCCACAAAAAAGCTATGAACTATTTCAGCCCTCACTCTCTCAAACACACATGTATACAAGTAGATGACACTATTATGCACACGGGAATAACTTCTATGCGAACGAAATGTGTGCGAAGTTGCCAAAAAAAAAAAAAAAAAAATAGCGTTAACAACTTTTCTGTTGCGAGCCTTTCACAAACACCCGCTTGGTGGTTGGTGACTGTGGTTATTTATGGCAATTAAAAGACTAATGATGTCCCAAAACAGTTGTCCAGCTCGTGACGCCTCTGACTTTATCCAGCGTCGGAGCTAAAACTATGGCAACAGTTAAAATTCCATGTGGTCACCAGAGTGCAACTATCAAAATACTCTGCCAATGGGTATCGTTAGTCTGAACCTTTTCTTAACGCCTGTAATCTGGCTTAAAGGTACACAGAAAAAATTAAATTCCAAAAATTCAAAATGTAATTCTTGATTTAAGCTTGAATTTTTTTATGAATATATGCAGGATAAAATAATTAATTTAAGACCATATGCATGGCAATATTTGGATCAAGCCTTAAACTTTTATTGCAGCCCCGATTAACAAAATATTTACTAAGAACAAAATAACAAACAGTACTTAAGAAAATCCGAAATCGCCGAACTTTCGGCACCGTTTAGATTGATTTCTTCCCAGAAATCCTGGACTATGTTTTTCTATGCATACTTAAGTTATTGGAGTTATTTTTCTCCCTAACTCAATCATTGGTGATGTTAACTCTGCATGTCTATAAGAACGGCTTAGCTTCAATGTCCCATTTAAGGATCTGATTGATCTGATAGGGCTTTTCCCAATTCTCGCATCAAATTTTGAATTAACTATAGTTTTTGTATACCCCAGACTCAAACTTTTTATGTTTACTAATTTTAATTTGATTTAACTTTATTTTTAATTTTATTTAATTTGTATAATTACTTTAGCAGACTGCTCTTAGTCGGTTTAAAAAGTAAATAAATTAATTGATATATAAAATCCTATTGTTTATTTTTGATATACATATGCAGAATTATATATATAAATATGTATATGCGACCATTTATACTTCTGTAAAGTGTATCTCAAATTCGATCAACTCATTAAAGATTTATTCATTTTTTGTGCAGCAAAATTTTCCTTTTCTGCTTTATTTTCACAGTCTATGGCTACAAAGTTTTTGTTATTGGTTGTAACTTGTAACTTTTCGCATTTTGTATCCTTTTGAAAAATATATCAATTTTATCAACCAACTTGTAGAACATCAAAGTGAGCGGCAACCCCCGATAGTGACGAAATCAGAAATTTATACGCAATTACGCAAATTTATTGATATAGAGATGGTAGATTTACTACGGCATATTAATGTTCCTGATGGATCAAATACTTTCTAATATACATACATTTGGTTATCTTTATTAAACTTTGCACTATTAAATGTAGGGTTTTGACAGGGGTACCCATCTGCATTTCCTGATTGCAGGACTCTGCATAGTGTTTGTTCAGGAAGTTTTGTCACAAAATCAATAGCTTTTGAAGTTGTTTTCGTCACCCAATGGATATCACATTAATTTTATATTGTTCGGATGTTCTTTGAATTGCTTAAATACTTAATTACATTGCGAAATATTTCAAAACTTAAATATATTTTTACATGTACTATGCCCATTGACTTATCTATCTCTCTTATTCCCATTCTGAATTAATTCAAATCCTTGGAATTTGTAATCAACAAAAGAGTGTTTTATATTCGCACATGGATTTAATTACATGTTATTATAAAAATTTAGCAACTATTTCGGTTGTCCAAGCAAAAACTAGCTTAAAATTCAATTAATGAATGTGTTGCAATGAAAAATGTTGCAACTTTTGTGCGTGCCTGAAGAGCGGTTGCTGGGTGCCGGATACGATAATGATAACAACGTCAATGAGAACGACAACGCCCAGGACAAACATTAGTGGGTGGGACATGGAACACAAGTGCTTCAATGTACGAGAGGAACTTTTTCTGCTACCTCTGCAGGCGGCAGCTTTTGAGCTAATTTTGACAGTTTTGTGGCAGCGACAAAGAGAGATGAAGTGAGAACTGGAGTGGGACAGCAGGAGTGGCAGTGGCAGTGGCTTCAGCAGCAGGAGCAGCAGTTGGAGTAGCAGCAGTTGCATTTGCAGATATCCAGGGCAACCAAAGAAAAGTTTCGAGAGAGTAGTAGATAGACTGGGTGGGTGGCATTTCATTGTGTGGCCAGTAATTAGATTCACATTTCAGTTGCCAGTTGGTCAGTCAGTCAGACAGTAAGTGAGTTCGACATGGCGATGACTCTGGAGGGTTAAAGTTTTGAAGCTGCAGCAACTGCAGTCAAATTAGTGGCCGAGATCAATTAAACAAGTAGAAATTAGATTTTGCCCATGGGAAAGGCAACTATGGCAATGGCGGCTGCTTGTGGCCAGCACCGATTAAATTAGCAATGCCCATAAAGCCATCTGACTAACTGGCCAACTGACCATCAGGCCAACTGTTAAATCATGAAGGAAGCCACTTGCATCCATAACAACAATAACGATAACTCTCACAATGTGCTGAAGGGGATGGAAGTGGGTTTGGAAGCGCATCTCATGACTGCACGCTCGGATGCTCATTTTAAATTGACTTCAAACGTTTCTGCGTGACGAGCTGCATGGACATGGAGTTCGTAGTCAGAGCTATGCCATTGGCCATGGCCAGGATGTCGGTCTACCCATTCAGACTGTCTACCCAGACCCAGTTCAGTTGGGACATTGCAAGCACGCACGCATTTTGATGCCGTGACGAACGTGGACAGGCTGCTGCTGGTAGCTGACTGTTGGCCCATCCCCAAGCACTCAGCCCCTGGTCCCATACTTGATAGACCACCAACAATATGGTTAACACTGAACGTGTTGGCAATGCCTTTAATTGTGGCACATCATTTATGAAAATGTGTGCATCTCTAAATGGAATGGAGTGCATTCGAAATTTCTCTATGTCTTAGCTCAATCCCACTATGATAAGCAGTTGGCCATCAGTTCAGAAAGCAATTAAGTTACTAATTCCTCACATGAGTCTATCTCCTGTTCCACAAATCCCATTCGTCATAATATATTCAAGTAAATGGCAGTAAAATTTGAGTCGCTGATTATTTAAATAAATTCTTTTTTTTATTCATATTCTTGTAGCTTAGAATTAATCCTAAATTACAATATGTATTTATAGCCAGAGCAGCGAAGGCCTTCAGGCTGTTAAATAAATTAATCCCTTGGTAAATGGTGAATTTGTGGTGAAATTAATTTGCAGAACACTGTTAAGAGCGCAAGTCATTGGCTGCCATGACTTCAAGGCCAATCTGCAGCTTCTTGCGAATAGCAAATGAAAAAAGTTCCAGTAAGACTCGACAAAAAAAATGAAAAAAGAAAATGTGGCAAGGCAGTGGAAGCGACATGCACCACGATGGCAGATGGGTGAAGGGGGAATGCGGCAATGTGGCATGAGTATGTACAGGAAAGTGTTCAAGAAATGGCAAACTTTTTGATGCTCCCAAAAACTCATTAAAAAGGATTTGACACGTGAAGTGCGAAAAACTTTTTATTTTTATATTATTTCCCTTTTACATTTTTATGGCAACGTGTGATGGACTCCTGTGTGTCTGTGTGTGTGTGTGTGTGTGTGTCTGAGTTTGAGTGAGTGTGCGTTTGATGTGTGTGTTGATTGCCGTTGCCAAAGAGCAGGGCTCACATCAAAATCAAAATCAAACTCCAACTCCATCTCTAACTCGAGCTCAGCATGTGAGTGTCGCTAGAATTTGTGGATTGAATTTCAATGGCGATTGATGACGACTGCAGGGATATGCATGTGTACAGGTATGTGTGTAAAATACATATGTGCGTGTGTGTGTGTAGGTATGTATGTGCAGGTGTTAGTATCAACTGCTGAAAGTGATGAAACTGCCAAGGCCAAAAATGAGGCTGAGGCTGAGACTCGAGTTCGAGTTTGAGTTTGAGGTCGGTTGGCTTTTTGGCTCATTTTATGATAATGTTCAAACCTGGCGTTAATGAGCTCTTAAGCTTAAATAAGAAACGTGATTTAGTTACTAAGTAAACTACCAAATAGTCGGCATTTATACCTAGAGTTAAGGGGGCGAGTAAAGGGAGAGAGACAGTAGTCAAGTAAGGGGTAGCCGTGCAAGTTTTTGGTAAAATCTGCGCTTAATTTGAAAAGTTGGCAAAAGACCTCTCTCAATGCTCAGCAGGTGTAATAACTGTTGAGATACATACACACACACACACACAAATACACACATTTATATGTACTTGGGTATACATATACATTCCAATCGAAGTCAATAGGAATTCGCAACTTTTTGCATACAACTTTGCCCACTTAATTGCCAAATCAGTCGAACAGCGAACTAATGAAAAAACTTTTCGATTTATTTGCAGCATTTCTTCAATTCAGTTTCTATGTAGTTGTTGCCATTGTTATTGTTGTTGTTGTTATTCTTCGATTTGGTCAGTTAGCAACACGTAGACATCATTCAGGCTCATGTCAGTTTTAATAATTTTTGTGGCTGTCAAAAGGCCAAAGTCGAGAACTAATCAGAATCAGTAGACGGAATTTGAATGGGGATAGAGTTGAAGTTGGAGATGGAGTTGGAGATGGAGATGGAGAGTTGACAGTCCAATGTCGAAGCCGAAACCCTTTTCATGATATGCAAATCTCTTCGAAATTGAAATATGCAGATGTTCGTTTGAAAATGTATTTTACATTTTATGAAATTTGCAACATAATAAATTCGTTGGGGGGACTGTCATGTTGCGGGGCAACTTAAATTAAGTAATAACTTTTATGCGTCTTGACCTCAACACATACACATACACACAAACTCTCACAGACAGATACAGTCAGAATTTGTATTAGCTCGTTGACATTTTCTTGGGTTGCCTTTGCCTTTGTGGTTGAAAGGTTGAGTATGTGCTTGTGTGTGCGAGGCCCAAGCAGATTTTCTTATTAAACTTATACAACAACGCTAATGTCGGGTTCTTAGTCTGTGTGTTTGTGTGTGAAGGGCTTTGGCATTTTAGGGTTAATTTTCGTACCAGTCCAAAGGTTAATGTGATTAATGTTTACTTAATGAAATGAAGTTATCAAGTTGATTCTATCAATTTACACACAGACGCCGCCGTCTCAGACAACAGTCAACAGACAAAGGACCTCTCAGGCTGTCAGAACTGGCGCCTCTGGTGACGTTCCCTGATAAAGGTACCCAAGATGGTATCTGGCTCAAGGTAACGGGAATAACTCCAAATGCAAATAGCCAAGTGGTTAATGCTCGACTTGATTTCGTTTTGTATAGCATGAAAGGCATATTAGTTAAACGAGTTCGACTTCTCAGGCTTCGCAAGTGTTGGGCAGGCAAATATTTGGCATTTTAACTCAAGTTGTTGCCGTTACCACGTTAACTTGATGTCAATGTAATAGTTGTGAGTGTCGAAAGTTGAGAGTAGAGAATCAGTGGGCTGTGATGTTGCTGTGGTTTTCGCAATCAGACACCCTTTGCAAAGGAATTTAATAAAAAGCAGTTCAATTAAACGCTCTTCAGTTGGCTTTTCTTTCGCTTTCTCTTTCTCTTTCCTTTTCTCTCTTTGTGCAATCGTTAATCAATGCGTTTAACGTTTTCAATCAAGCAACTGGCAAAAGGCTACGGGCGGCAGGAAGATTGAGAGGCAGCTCAAATTCACTTAAGCATTTCACTTATTTGCATATAAATTGATTAAAAAGAAAATACATACAAGGCAACCAACATACACTCTTACACATTCACATTTCCACCCGAGCTTTTCCATGTGTCAACGCAGTAAAGGACGAAAGGGTCCTCGTGTCTGTTTTCCAGTGTATGTGTGTATGTGTCTGTCTGGTCCTTGACTCTATATCTCTTTCTGTATCTGTATCTGACTGACTTCGTATCTGACTGTTTCTCTACTTCTTTTCTCCTCTCTTTCCTTGCCTCTTCTCTTTCTTTTTTTGGTTATTTCTGACACTTCAAATGCGTATGATTGTTTCCTTTTGATCAGCGAATTGTGAATTGATTCACTGATTGAGTTCAGGTTCAGTTGATGCGACGACAACGTCAGCACACCCAAGAGGACACATCACTTTCCATGCCACACTGAAGGAATCGCAGATGGACCATAGGCTTACACACACACATACATACTTTTGCATATATCTGATCAACTGTTTTTACGATTTACTATAGGCTTTGATTAACGTTTCAAGAGTTCCTTTGTAATACTTTGACACTTACTTCGATGTGGAATGGAGATTTAATCAATGGAGTTTCAATCAGCATTTCTTATATTAATATTATAACATCTAGATATTAGTATGGACGATCAGATGGACAATATTCAATACAATTTCATGTTCATTTACTAATATCTGATCTGTGGTTTTACCAATTTACCATAAGTTTTGATAAACGTTGCTTTATTTGTAATACCTCAACATTAATTTCAATAAAGAGTAAGGAATGTCATTTTAATATATCAAAATCACTTTAGTCTTATACATTCAATGGCATTTACAATTATTTGATCAAATGCTGTACCGATTAACTAAAAACGTTGATTAGTATTGCAAGAGTTTCTTAGTAATACTTTGACACTGATTAAGGAATGCAGTTTTAATAGACAATCATCCAATGTTGACTGACTTCAGAAAGTGAATTTCTTCTGCCCGTTATAATGAGTCCGATGAAGTAGAAAACTATACTTTTTACCTTCTTAAAATGAATGAGTGATAGAAAAATGACTGAAAATCAAAAGTGATAAGCCGGAAAAGGCTTGTCTAAAAAAATCTAGACATTATTAATGATATGGGAAAAATCGTAATAAAACCATATGATTCTAAAGCTATGCAAATAGCAAACTTTAGTTCAAGTTTCATTGGTCAATTACAGTATTGATTATTGTAATTAACTTGTTTTGCTGCGACAATAGTTTCTTTGCCGGTCAATAACCGTTTTTTATGTTGTGGCCCGATGACCACGAGGTCTGTTGCCTGGTTTCTTTACTCAACTGCCCTAAATATAAATCCACAGTCAATTGGCAGGGAATTTGAATTTAGTTTGCTTTCAATTTGTGGGCCGTCATGTTCTTTGAGGCCGTGCGGAAGTCGAGCAGCCGTCGTAGGCGCAAGGTGAACCCAATTAATTATTTACATTCGTTAATAACAAATACATTGTAGCTATAAAAGCAATATTAAAGTGAATATGAATCGTTCTTATCTGATTATAATAGAATAGTAGTATGTAAGTTAGTCCATTTAGTTTATAAACTATAATTAAAGCAACTACATGGTTACTCAGTCACAACTATTGTCACCTTAATGACCAAAGGACATGCCATCGCACTCCCTTCGGCCATTCAATTAAGGATCTGCACGAACTACGCTCAACAGCGTCAAGGGAAATTGCAATGTGTGTAATTTGGTAAATTACTTAGACCACTGAAACTTGAGCCAACGCACCAATTTAATAAGTGGATTGCCAAATGCAACAACACTAACAACAACACTAAATATCGCAGCCAATTAAAACTCAGATATCGAACTTTTACAAGTATCTATTTATCTTGATGCAGTTTTTGGTAGAGCCATTATTGTAGAATATTTAACTTTAACTGTCTTAATTTTCTCATCCTATAGATATTTTAATATATTAAAAGGGTATCTAATATATAAGATACATATATAAGATTCGATTCATTTCAAACATAGTCATAGTTCAAACAAATAAGATTTTATGTTTTATTTCATATTGTTCTAAATTTTAAAATCAGTTTTACGGATTCGAAAAGGTTTTATCTACTTAACATAGCCTTTTTTTAGTAGATAATAATAGTTCGTGACAAAATATTAATAGTAGGGTATGGAAAAATGTTGTTGCAGCTTTTGTGGCAGCGCAAGGTTGCAGATGTCGTTACATACTTTCAGGTGTTTTTTTCGTTTTAATCTACATCAATTTATCAGCATAGTGGAAATGTTGTATTTATTTGTGCTACTGGCGCTTCAACGGCGTCACATATTTGTCTCTGGCAAACATTTGCCAGCACAGGGCACAAAATTGCCCAACTGAGTGACTAACTGACTGAATGACTGACTGACTAAGTGACTAACTGACTGACTGGGCGTGCAAGTACAAGCTCGCAACTTTAATTGAAATAAAATGTTTCCAACGCGGCGTTGCACAAAGACTGAACAGGTGGTCAGATATGAAGGGGAGAATGAGAGATAAAGAAAGAGAGAGAGAGATAGAGAGAGAGGGAGATGGCTATGAATGAATGAATCAGTCAGACAGTTGCCCCGTCTGACTGGGGTTTTTGTGTCTGTGCGGCCCACTGTCTGCTCCATATGACTATAAATGTTTGTAAGTAAGTAACTAGTTTTGAACCCCACAACCCACAGCCCACATTTCATTTCCATTCATTCCATTTTCGCTTGCTATCTCACTCTCGTTACCTCTCTTTGTCACTCTCACGCTCTCTCGGTCATGCTGTGAGTGCTTAGCTGTTTATTCATTGCCGCCGCTTTATTTTCTCGTATTCAGTTTGCATTTCAAAGCCGCTAAAGTAACAAGTATCTTGGAGCTATCTATTTGGTTGATAGAAGAAAAAACTCAGAGCAAAAAGCAAATTTTGTGTACTCGCAGATAAAGTGAAAAGGGCTTTGGAAAAACAACATAGAAACTCGTTGCAATGGAAGTAAGCTGCTTGGTTATTTTCTCCATCCCATTTTCCTTTTGTGGTTTTATTTGTGTGGCTAAACTTTACATTATTTGGACGACCTTCACCTTGGGCTTCAATTAAACAAATTGCACTCAAGTGCTTTTATAAAATGAAAATAATTTCGCTAAAAGCGGCAAGAGTTAAAACCCAACCAACATCACAAGATCAGCTGAGGCTGTTCAATGATTCATGTGTACGAAACTCAAATGCGTCGTGATTTCTTTTTACTTATTTTCCTGCTCCCCTTTTGTTTGTTATTTAATTTTTGTTGCTTTTGTTTATACATACAATCGTTTTAATTATACGGGCAGTGTTAAGTTTCATCTTAGTCACAATTTATGCGTAACCGAGTCAGAAAAAAAACCCATAAGAGAATTCCAAGAAATATAAGAGTGCTCAATTCAGATTTGTCTGTAAATAATTCTAGTTAAGTAAGCTAGCAATTGAGCTACAATCACATTTACCTCAATTTGATTCAATACCAAGAGGGTGGGCTGATAAGTCCTAGGCTTAAGAATGAAAACGGTTCTTTTTTAATTAAGTTATATTTCGGTTGGATAGTTCAATCATGGTTTGTTAAGTTTCATGCAGCACTATCACACTATATTATTTTGCCAGCATTTCATAGTGAAAAACTTTGACAACATTGAATTTTCATCAAAACATATCGGTACACAATAACTTAGTTATCATGGCAAAAGTGGATTCGAAGCCTCCACATTCTCCAGACTATATATTTGAAATATTAAAACAATAGCTTGAAGGAAACACATTTTAAGTAATAAGTCTGTTAATAAAAAAGACTATTTCGAGGATCTTGACCAATCTTTTTAGTTGGAGTAGTTTAAGGGCCGTTTAATAAAGTAAACTGCTCTCCTATCAGACAATGTTGAATCTTTAATTTATAACCTTTTAAAAACACGTTTTCCTACAAATGCTAGTTATTTATCAGTCTACCCTCGTATATACCATGTGAATTCTTAATATATTGATTATCTGTCTAGTTTGGAACAATACTATGTGAATACTGAAAATATTGATTTCCCTACAGCCTTCTAATGGAGACCTATATACACTGGAAGCCAACTTGGTTAGCAAGGCGCTGAGGGAACTGACAGATGGCGCTGACAAGGATCCCATTACCAAGTTGCGTTTAATCTGCTTCAGCCGTGGTGCAACAGGCATTTTGGGCCTTGGCAGGTAAGTTCATTGCTCTCGTTTGATGGACTGTACGGCATGTACTCGGATTTAAAACAGGTTATTTAACTATTTAATATTCAATTATTTATTTAGAGCTTTTCGCGCCATGGACGATGATGGCAGCAAAGCGCTTAATGAGGAGGAGTTCATCACTGGTATTCGGGACATTGGTCTGGATGTGACTGATGATGAAATAAAGCAGATGTTCGACACGTGAGTCTGCAACATTTACTGAATTTACAAAATCTAATGATATTTTTAAACATAGCTTCGACGAGGATAGGAGCGGATCTATAAACATGACTGAGTTCTTACTCAAACTACGCGTGAGTGATCTTAAAAATGGTTAAAAGTTACAAATTAATGAGTGATCTTTGTTTAGCCTCCTATGCCCCAGTGCCGACTTTCAATCATTGATCTGGCATTTGATAAAATGGACAAGGATGACGATGGTGTCATTACCATAGCCGATCTTAAAAACGTTTATTCTGTGAAGGAACACCCCAAGTATCAGAGCGGCGAGAAGAGCGAGGATGAGATCTTGACGGATTTCTTGCACAACTTTGAAGGTGGTCGTGGAAATCTGGATGGCAAGGTGTGTTCAACATTCATTACACTTAATGATAAAACCCATTAAGTCTATGTTTAATTCACAGATAACTCGAGAGGAGTTTGTCAATTATTATGCCACAATCAGCGCTTCAATTGACAACGATATGTACTTTGATCTGATGATGCGACGCGCCTATGCTATGTAAGGAAATTAAATTCGAATAATTGTCGAAGCATAACTCGATTATAATTCTCAACTAACGTCTAACTATCAGCTTTAACTACTATTTAGTCGTGCTCATGTTCTATTTATACCCAATGCATGTTTCATATAAAAAATAATCTATTTCCTGCATACACAATATGATCTTGGTATTCTTGAAGTGATACCCATATATTCCGTTTAGCATTTGTTGGATCTTTGTTAAAAATGCAAAGTAACAAGTTAAAAGTTTTGTCTAAACATTTGTAGCTAGTTTACATACATTTAAGTGCAGTCTGGACCAGGCCCATAATCAACCAAATGCTACCAAATCCAAGACGGCAATCATTGCAACAAACATGGCAACTTTCAGGCAGACTCTGAAAATTGTTTGACTCTCTGTTTGTTTCTATGTGTGGCTGTGTCTGTGTGTGTGTGGGCATGTTTCGTAATAGTAGTAGTGGTATTCCTTCTGGTGGTGCTGGTGTGCCAGGCATTTATCACACAGTTGTCGCAGTTGGAGTTGAGGACAGTTTGAGCATTCTAGCAATGGCAGCCTAAATGTATGCTTTAAATTATGCAGACACCAGCTGAGATTGTCGCCACACAAGTGTGTGTGCTTGTGTGTGGGTGTGACTGAGTGTGTATATGTGTGTGGGTGTGAGTTTCTTGTGCGTGGCAGTGGCAACTTGTGCACTGATTGCAAGCAACTCATACGAAATTTTAATTGCCAATGTTGAAATTACGCAGCCAGTGAGAAGGCCCAAAACTGAGGACTCAGCCAGACAACAAGAAAGAGACAGACAGAGAGACAGACAGACAGACAGACAGACAGTTAGACAGAAAGACAGACAAACATGGCTAACAAGCTCGCTGCAATCATCTTCACTGTAAATCACAAAGTTACAACTTTGTAGTATGATTTCATTAAATTTTATTTACAGCTTGCAACAATTCCAAAAACTTCTCCACTTTTAATACCCAATAGCTATATGTACAAAGGGTATGATGACACTAAATTCATGTTCTTTCCTATTTCAATTATTATAATAATTAAAAGTCTTATTTAAGACTTTACATTAATAAAAGACAGTTGTGTTGTTGTACAGTTGTATGCAGGGTGTTTTCTAGTCAGCTACCAGTTGACACCTCTTCTTTGCAACTTTAAGTGCAACTGTAAATTTTCAAAGTTTTGGGATTGTGAATTGCGTGAACTGCTTAATAAAAAATGTTCAATTGCCATTTATTTGAAGTTGTTGTCGTCTTCAACTTGTTGGCCACACAAAACCAATTTCAATTTCAATTTCAATTAATTGGCTTCCATATGAGGCTTGAAGGCTCGTCTGCCTCTGTTGCCACTGTTTTCATGTGTCGAAATGTTTTATGCTCTCAGAACATGAAAATGCCTTTTATTGGCTTGCAGTTTTCACACTTGGTTGAGTGAAGTGCCTTGAAAATTTGTGGATTTCTCAAAAATACCAAAATTTACTTGTCTAACACACTCGCACACGTAAAAACAAACACACACACACACACACATCTCACATACATAATCGTACTCGTATGTATTCTACATCTGTTCGGAAATCTATTGAAATGTTTTGTAAATTAGTAGCAGCAGTTGGAAAAAAGAAGAAAAGCCAACAACTGTCAGATATTTAGTAAGTTCCAAACTGAACTAAGCCTTTAAGTCGGCTGATATGTATATTAAATTTAATATTCACAAGAAACTCTTGCTAGAATGTATTGTGTGTAGTTTAATGTTGTGACAATGTTTTGCTTTTAGGCCTATTTTTATAATATGATTTTTTTCATTCAGTGTGAGTCCATCAAATGATTAGAAAAAAAACTATAAAAGTAATTGTAAGTGACATCTTTCATCTTTAGTAACAGCTATTCCTATGGAAAACTTTATAGTGTATTTATCTGCAGAGTTGATAAAAGTTAAAATCAGAGACCTCTTCATTGATCTTACTTTATGACCGTAATAAATGAATGACCAATTAAATATGCATTTATATATGAATATGTTGATGGAATACATTAAATCCAAAGTGCAGTTGCTGTCCCTTCAAGTTTCCAGATGCCCATTGAACGTCATGAGGTTGTCTCAAATATTTATTCGCCAGTATTGAAAATAGTATGGCAAATAAGGTAGAGTCTGTAGGGGGCTGATGCATTATTTAAATCTAGTTAACACTTGCCATTTGTTGTTGATTGAAAAAAAAAGCAAAAAGGAAGAGAAAAGGGTCAGAAAGTGGACTTCTGACAAAAGCCAAGCTCATAGCAGCAATAGCACGAATCGAACAGAGACCAGCATATAAAAATAATAATAAAAGGCGGCCCACACTCGAACTTGGCTCCAACTGGTCTTGGTTCGGCCACAGGGCACATCATTGAAGGAGTATTGAATAAATTTCATTGCAAGTTGAAAGGCGAAAATGGGTCCTGGGTAGGCATTGAAGTAAAGTGACGAGGCTGCAAAATATTTCAGTCACGTTTTAAATGTAAAAATCTCAATCACGTGATCGAAATGCGCGCATTCCAAATATGCACAAGCGAAAACAGAGTGAATGAAATGAGAGAGAAAGAGAGAGAGAGAGTGAGTAAGAGATAAACAACAAGTGAGCAAATGGAGTCCTTGGCTTGGGCACTTGGCCAACTCTAAATCGAAATGAAGCCCGAAAATAAAATGCGACCAAAGGTTCTTAACAGGTACTCGTACTTACTGGATCGATGATTTAATGTCGCCAGAGGGCGAGACGGCTGATGATGCGGGCATATCTAATAATAAAATTGTTGTGGTTGTTGTTCTTGTTGTTGTTGTTGTTGCGGTTGTTGTAGTTACTGCAGTCGACAGATATTTTGTGGGCAGCTGTTGGCAGCCGTTGCTCAAATTGCATAAAATATGCAAAAAGCTTAACAAACTGTGCACATCGTTGATTGAAATATCGAAATCGAGTGCCATTTACAACAGTTCTGAGCACCTGCAATGTACACCAATATATACACATATACACACACACACACATACGCAGAGAACTGCAAGTGCACACAATGCGCTACAATTTCCGTTTCCTCTGCATGCAGCTCGTATAATTTTCACACCTTTGATTGATTGAAATGTTCGTCATGTTCATCATTTGATTTTCATTTTCATTTTTATGCCATACAGTTTTCATCCATTCATACTTTTCTCTCCATTCCCCTTCCCTTTCTCTCATCTTTTGTCCTGTAGAGAATGTTAATACTCTTTAATGAATTCTTGTTTAATTTAACCGTCGAGTAACTGATGAGCTTAATTGTCAAATATCGATTTAAAGCTTAATTGAGGGTAGTTTTATTTAAGCGCTGAGCAATCTGTAAGTTTCTGTCCTTGTTTTAAATTACAATTTAAATTATATAGCATCCGCTTATGTAAAATTACATTAAATTAAAAATCATTCATCTGAAAGGTAGAAAATTGTATTAAAAAATTGCATACAAATAGTTAACAGCCCTTTTTGTTGCGCCGTACTATCAAACTTTGTGGCTAGAGGCTGCTGACCCGCAATTAATCCGCTATAAATGTTGTGGGATTGCGTATACGCAGCGTTGGCATCAAGTAAAAATTGTCGATGCATTAAAACACGTTTTAGTGCTCGAATTTGGTAAACTAAGCATCGAATGTTAAATGTTAATTTCCCCACAGCAATGACTGCAACAGCCACAACAACAATAACAACAAGAACTACCACTACTAGTAAAATAACAACCTCAACTAGCAGTGACGTAGCAAATTTTTGGAATCATTTATTTGCGTTTACGTCGGAACCAAAAATGAACATGCAAATGGCCATTTTATTATGGACATTATATTATTGTGCCAAAATGTGCTATTGAATGCATTAGTTGCATCCATTTTATATTTGACAGTAGTTCTATGTATGTGTATCCATGTGTGTGTGTGCGTGTGTGTATGTGAGCAAGTCGCGTTGCGGTCATGTATGCTATTCATATGCAAAAACTGCGGCAACAAAAAATCAATTTGTAAATGTTTTTAGTGGCGTTGCAACTTTGACATTTCACACTGTTTCACAGCTGTTGCTGTTGCTCATGTTGTTGTTATTGTTGTTGTTGTTGCAGTTGCATTTGATGTTTTCATTTATTTTTTTCTGTTTGTATTTTTAATATTGCCTCGGTCCGCAGACAACTGCCACATGACCCCATTGGCAGGAATGCCCCTTTGTAATTAGCGCTCGCCTGTCAATGCTGCTGTTGCTGTTGCTTCTGCTATTTGGGGAGTTTTTGACCCCAATTGCTTTGTCACCATTTCAATTTGCAATTTCAGCCATTAACTAGTTACACTCAATGCAATTAAACTTGCACTTGTGCAGCTCAGATCAGAGTGAAGAGAGACAAGGTAGCAAAGCAATTGCAAGGAAGCAAGCGAACTTTGAACGGTCCACAACTTGCACCTCGATTTGGTGGCTCCTCCTGATGTCCAACCCGTTTCTGCCATGTTGTCAGCGGTCTGTGCAACCGCAGAATGTTTTTGCTGTTGTTGCTTTTGTTGTGTCATAGAGTGAAAGTGGCAAGCACTCAACACACCAAACACCCAACACTGTACACCGTGCACCGGCATTCGCACAGTTGCATGTGCGTTCCATCGGAATAATTTGAAAATGGAAAAGGAAAAATATAATAAAAAATTTTATCTTCTCATTGAGTTAATTGCAAATTGGATGAAATTGTAATTTTACACTTCATTTCATGCAATTCATGGCTGATTGACAATTTAGTTTTTCATTAAGGTAGCCCCGACGATGGCACAGCCTCGAGATTCGAGCACAGCTTGCGTCCTGTTAATTCGATTTTCCCTCTGAAAGTATGCGCCCACATTTTTATAGATTGAATGAATATTAGGTTGCTATGAAAATAAGTATGTCAGTGGTACGCGCAAAAAACAGAGTATTAATCAGGTATGGAAATAAAATTGAGAAATGTGAGACAGTATCTAAAAAAAAAAATAAAGAAGAACATTTTTTAACATTTTATTGAATTTCTACAAATTATATCCTTTTGGGTATCAGAAGAAAGGAATGCCATTTAGTTGTTAACTTTGTTAAACATCTTACAACTATTTGTAAAATATTTGAAGTTTCTTTAATATATTAATGACAATCTTGAATGGAGAAGTTACATTTTCTCGTTTCAGACATACAAATTAAATTCCGAAATGTATTCCATTAATAATTATTAAAATTTTTAAAGCTGACATCTCTAATTAAAGGTATATTTTTCATCACGAAAATGGAATGTAATTTAATAGTTTACTTAATTTAACATCTCACATTTACAAATATTTTTGATTAACTAGTTGAGCTTAGGTTGTTATGGGAATAAGTATGTCATTGCTACTTGCAGAAAGTAGGTAACGTTTAAAAATCAGATATAGAAAACGTCTTCAAAAATGTATTGGATAATTTCAAAAGAAAAATAAGAAAGTCAATTTGGAAACAATTTATTAAATTCCTACAATTGATAGCCTTTATTTTTATTTAGGCGTATTCTTTATCAAAAGATTGGAATGTCATTGAGTTATTAACTGTATTTTAACATCTTATTTTTGTTAAATATTTAAAGTTTCTTTAACAAATTTATGACAAACTTGAATGATGAAGTTTTATATTCCATCGTACGCATCAATTATTGACTTCAATGCTGCAGCCGCAAAAAGTTTTGTGCATGTGCATTGCAAATGTTGCGCATACGTAGTGTTGCTCTCGTAATACACTGTGCAAAAATGTGAAAACAAGAGTCATAAAGCAAACTAAAAGTTATGAATTCTTAAAATATGTGATTTATTTGTAACGAAACTTTCATTCACATACTCGCACACATACATAGTGTGTATTACATACATGCTACTATACCATAGTACACAGTTTTCACTCAGCTGACTTTTGTATGCTGTTTTGATGGAAAAGGAAGCATCACTTGTTACTTGTAATTTCTCATACTTGCTTGTTGCTAACTGTTTTTTTTTTTTTGGTCGGCAGAAAGTTAACGTTGTCACGTGACTAGTGTTGTAAATGGAAAATATTTATTAAAACAAAAAAAAATAAGTAGGTAGCCTCTAGTCGGGTAACTGCAGTCAGTGTCTTTTTTGAGGACACGTGTGTCGAAACACGTCGGAAATGGCAGACTTACTTCCGCTTCAAAAAAGCTATAGCACATGCAATGGAGCTGGCGTTGGCGTTAGCGTCGACTTGATGTTGCTGCTTTTGTTTTAATATTCATATTTTAGCATCAAAAATTATTCGTTGAAATTAAGTTGCTTTATGCACGCACAGCAACTGAGGGGCAGTGCGGAAGTACTTGGAAGGAGAAGAGAAGAGAAAGAGGGAGAACAGAAGAGAAAGAAGTGAGCTTAAAAGCGACTGCGACGAGAATGCTTTGAATTTAAAATCTGCAATTTTCTGTTGATTGCCGCACCGAAAACCAAGCAGCAGACGCAGCAGCGGAGGAAGACAACTGCTACTGAAGTGTAGAGGGGGGACAGTGGGATAACCAACGTGCAGTTATAGTGTAACAAACAACAATAACAACAACAACGACAACAACAACAGGAAAGTTCTGGCCTGCGTGTTGGCGGTTGATGTAGGAAGAGTAGCAGCAGCAGCAGCAGCATCATCACAACTTTTGCGTAAAATTCCAGTCATGTGTCCCTAACAAATCCCTGCATTATTCATGAAATGATAAGATGACTTTGTGCTGGCTTCGTGGCCATCAACGCTGCTGCTGCTGCTGTTGTTGCTACTCTTTTTTTCTTCGAATCTTTCGCTACAGCACGTTATATTTTACCATGCAGCTGCAACACGGCCAGCACTGTTGTTAGCCATGTTTAACTACCAACGATATGCTTTAACTACCTATACAAATACAAGCTTATAAGATGAATAAGCTGATGCAAAAATCAACAAAAATTGTCACATCAAAGAATTATCGGCTGAAACAAAAAGTTGTGTGTTTATAAATATGGTAACAGCTTTAATATGATGATAACAGGTTAAGCTGCAAATGATAAGCTTATATGCAATTAGTTTACTGCTATAGAAACCACTTACAAATCAGAAGTGTAACCGATTCTTAATGCGCTAGCAGTTTAATCTTCTGTTAATGTTAAACAGCAGCTAAGCTAAATGTTATAAACAGTGCATTGCTTAACAGTCAACCACAAAGCTACAAATCTGATGCTGTTGCTCTCTTGTGCGTTTCACTCTCTTTTCTGCCTGCTCTTTGAAGTCGCATCGCTCTCTTGGGAATTGTAACTGTCACTGAGCGGATGCTGAGAGAGCAAGCAGCAGCAACATTACAATTACATGAGAGAAAGACGTCACCGACGCTGCCACAACATTAACGAAGACCACGAGGACGACGATGAGGACGACGACGACAACGATGCCGATGACGAACCGTGTATCTCACTCAGTGTCTGCAGCTTCAGTCTGTTCGTAAACTTGAAGCCGTGCGGAGATACTTTGGGACAACGCGTCGTCGTCCTATTTAAGCAATCGGCCGAAGTGAAAACAAAACCACAAAATAATAAGAAAACAACAAAATTAAATACAAAGTAAACTTTAAAAGTTGACCTCTCATTGTGAATGATGTTTACGTGATAATTAATATAAATGCAAAACATTACGCATTCGACGCGTGTGGCGACTGCGTGTGGCGACTGTGTGTGGCAAAACAGAAAGAAGCATATAAAGCGATTAGCTTAAGTAAACAGAGTTGTTGTGTAGTTGGCAAATAAAGTTATATTGAGACTGAGATGAGATATGGAGTCGCCGGGCAAACTGATTAATTGAGCGCGGAACTTCCGTTTCCGCTGTTTGTGTGTGCTTAGCGTTGATCCAAATGTAAGCGCGTGCAGTAAGACATAGAAAATAAGGGTGTGAGAGGGATTGGCACTGGGTGAAAGCATTCTCAAATATTAAACACACGAATTCGCATGAATTTGCCATTTAAATTATTTAAGTTGACAAACGTACAAAACGAAGACGACGATACCACGCCCAGCTTGAAGCTAGCGCCCTTATTTCCTGTTTGGATGTCGTCTGTTATGCTTTTCCTTTTGCTTTCTCACTCCAGTTTCCATTCTCATGCCCAGTCGCTTTCTCTTTTATATGGACGCCACTTGCTCGTTCTTCCTGCTTTCTTTATTTTCTTCAAATGTTTGTTATTTATTTATAACGACAGAGGCAACGCAGAGGGTATCCTTTGAACTTGCTGCATGAGTTTGCAACTGTTTTATGTATTATACTTGTTTTCTTTTTTTTCCTTTTTATATTTTTTCTCTATAGCTTCGATTCGCCTTTGACGCTGCATTCAAATAATTTCATTTCCATTGAACTCTCTCTCTTTAGTCCACTCTTCATCCCCGCTCTTATCACTTAACTTGGCTCCAAGCTAGTGAATTGCATTCGGCCTTTGTGTCATCGATTGCCATTGAAATATTAAACAATCTATTCGACTATCATGTAGCAAGTGCAGTTTCAAAATAATAATAAATAACTGACGCCGACAAAGTCACAATGATTCAAATACAAATTTTTTCTGTGCAGTGTAAACAACAACAAAATCAACTATAATAATAACAACAACAACAACAACAAAGTGCAACGCCGACAACGACATATCAATTAATTTTATTCAAACAATTTTGCGAGCACTAGTAACAAAAAATGGATTACGGCTGGCTGCTGGTCCTCTTCTGTTACTCTTTAATTGGTAAGTGAATGTTGTGCATTGCGACACTGATGTTGTTTTTTTTTTAATGTTATTGTTTGTCGCATTGCTGTAATGAAGCGTCAACACAAATTTGGAAGCAGCTTAAATTACAACCCGATAAATTGATGCAGTGGCCACAGGGCGTATGCATGATACGTAAACGCAAATCGCCTTTGTTTCAATTGATTGTTAAATGTTTTCCGATCCGCTTGCCAGCCGATTAATTTTTTTCTGTTTTTCTTCAGTGCAACCGCAAATCAATATTGACAAACTTTTACCCCTAGGCCTTCTCTTGCTTCTGGATCTGCTCCTGGCCAGCTGGCCAGTTGGCCAGCCTCAATGCCTGGCTGCTCTTTTAATGACTTTTGCCATAATTTCAACCGCTGCCAGTGCAATTGCACTGCAGTTGCACTTGCCACTCATTCATTTTCATTCGTAGTTTGAGTTTGCTTTTGATGCCGATGCTGACGCTGCCTTTTGGCACTTGGTAATTTGTGCTGCCGCAACTTTTGCTCTGCTACTGCGGCAGACAGGGGCAAAAGCAGCCCCAGCAGGGCAGTAGGGATAGGGTAGGGATAGGGACAGAGGTTGCGACGAAGGCAGCGTCTGCTACACAGCTTGAGTGCAGTTTAAAGTTAAATTGTATTTTGGAAATGTTCGCAATTAGGCAGCCTGCCAAAGGCAACTCCTCCATCGCCTCCAGCACAAAAATTGCCAATAGCAATGGGGCAATTAATTTGCAGCACATTAAATGAGCTGCCATTCGCCCAAAAGCAACCAAACGTCGACTTTCATTTCTCAACTGCGGTTTTCCGCAATGTGCGCAGCAAGTTAACCAAAGTGCAGTTCGGTATATATGAAAAACTCTTGATGATAGTTAAATACCCTTTGTTTTGACAAATTATAAAATAGTTCTGGGATTCCAGTTTTTAAAAAAATTAAGCAGATATCAAAAGCTATTAACTAGTCAACTATTCTACTTCTAAAAGCAGGTTACTGACTATAAGTAACTGTTCGCTGAAGGAAGTTCATGATAAAATGTAAAAGAATTTAAAACACAGTCAATACATTTTGTAATTCACATTAGTTACTTGCTTGGCCATTAAAATTCGGTTTATAAAAGAAATAAATAGTAAAATCACTACATTTTTTGTAATTTAATAAAATATTTTTCATCAAATACTAGGAGCAATATCAATTGCATTGCCTTAAAACTCACAAAGTATTTAATCTATCTTAAAATGTAGTACCAGGGATTAACCAGTATCAACCGATTAAACTTTGTAACCGTAACTGAAACCGTAACCGAAACAAAACTTTTTTATTATTCCGAAACCGAAATAACCATTTAGAAACCAAATCATGAATAACGGTTTGTCTCGGTTTTGACCAGCGACTAAAATTTAATGTATTTTTCAATTTGGAATCGATTTTCAACATTTGTAATTTAACATGAGTACCATGCTCATGCATTCTTAACTGAACAATTTTATTTTCATATGTAATGTAAAAAATGCAATGTTGGGACTTTAAGGCATTTTTTTTTTTGCAAACCAAAATCATACCGGTATTTCGAAAATGAATCTTGGGAAAACCCGTAACCCCTTACGAAAACGATATAAAAAAATTTTACACAACCTTTAACCGAAAACCAAAGCCCGACAATAACCGCAACCTTAACTGAAACCTTTATTCGTTTCGGTTTGAGTCCCTGTTGAATACATAAATTATTATTTTGATTCAAATATATTTATATGTTTTTTATTTTATTTTGGCAGCTCTTTTTGCAACTATGTAGTCTCAAAAAGCAGGAGTAGTTGCCACAAAGGAAATCTCATATTCAGAAAATTACATCACACATACAACATTTACTTATAAATATTCGTATAACTATTTGCAAAGACGACTTGACACTGTTGACAAATGCATGTGTATGTAAATTTATCTCAGCAAACGAAAGTTGAATGTTTATACGTATATTTATCTATTTGCTGTATGCACTCTTTAAGGTGATATATGTGACTGGTACTATCAAATAAAATGTGTAGGTTGATTACCAGTCAATTTACATAATTCATGTGAGTCTCTAAGAATATAAATATACAGTACGTGGTTAGCCCATTTAGTCGAGTTAAGCCAATAAATGCAAATTTCATTCATTGGGAAATAATAGTTTTGCATAAATAATCGCAACTATGGAATTGCAAAGAATATACACCGTGAGATCTGAGCTTAATCCGTAATTAGACCCTGTACTTTAAAGAGTACAAATGGGTTTAGTAATTCTGTCAAAAAAATGTGCGTAACAGTCAGACGGAGGCGTGGCATACCCTGTAAACTATATGTTTTTTTGGTCAGCATCAATAGCCGAGTTATGTTTATATTGACACGGCTATGGATGCTGATCCTTCTGTACTAGATCTTAGAGACTATTGGAGCAGGAGGCACCAAGCTTGTTATGTAGGTTTTTCTATATTTTACCCAGATCAAGTTTGCTGAAAGTGAACTCCATCCGCAAAACAAAGCTGCAACGAAATTACAATAAGTAGAAAAATGCACTTTCGATAAATCTTGGATTCATTGATTTTAAACTCTATTTATATAAATTAACTTTAACAGTATACTATTTGTCAACAACGTACTCTTACCCGAGTTTCTATACATCCATTTACTTTTACATCTTTGAAATTGACCACAAAGTAAGTAATTATATATTTAAGTCAACAGAGCACTTCATTTATTTTTTAGAATTATGGATATCAATTGTAGGTTATTTAATAGTTAAATAGCTATCAATTGTAGGTTATTTAATATTTAAATATATGAAGTAAATTCATTTATGAGAAGAAAGCATAGAGAAAACCTATCAAAAAGTAAGTTCAAACACATTAGCATTTGCAATTCAAGTTTCCAACTGACATCTGATGCAGTATATTTTCCTTTTGTTATCTTCCGTTTTCTGGCATTCTCTTTTTAGACGAATCGAAAAGGTGCATATTTATAAGCCAGTTTTCTCAATGCCTCACTTTGAAAGGCTCATGAAAATTTATGTTTCCAATGGTAGCACAAACGTGTGTACTGGGAGTAACTCTTAAAAGCCGAGCCGGTTGACATTTTTGGTTCACATTTCTTATCAATTTTCGGTTGTGTGTGTTGCAGCTGCGCTTATCGGTAGCTGCCCCCAGCAACATCCACAGCCACATCCACAGCCCCAGCCACATGCCACACGCCACAAACATAGCATTTGCCACAGACATAGCTATACATATGCCAGTTACATGTGGCCACATCCAATGCTGCAGTTTGTTGCGCTTAGCTCTCTTTTATATTCGTATCCTGACTGCCTGGCTGCCTGCCTGACTGGCCAACTATTTTGCATATTCATTTCATGAAATTTCAAATTTATTCGATGTCTCCTGTGCCTTGGTCCTGCCTGCCGCAGTGACTATCAAACCTGCCCCCAACGGCCCAGTTCGCAATTGCAGCCCAACATTTTGTCCAGTCACCTGTGTGAGTTAAGAAATTATGAGCCCCTCCCCTCGATGCTACTGTTTGCAATGGCTTCTGTATTTTGTTGCTATCCAAATGTACGCTCTAAATGTTATTTTTCACTTTCTGTTATTTTAGATATGCAGAGAATTTCGGCGTTGTTTGTTACGGATATCAGCGTGCCGGAAATCGTCGATTTTCGAGATAATGTCACACTCTCCTGCAGCTACGATATGAGTGGACACACTTTAAACTCCGTCAAGTGGTACAAGGATCGTTTCGAGTTTTTCAGGTACCTTTAATGGCTTCCATCTCAAAGAGCTGTCGTATAAATTGTTACATCTCTAGATATACTCCACTGATGCGACCAGTTTATCTCAAATTTCCTGTCGCTGGAATTCAAGTTCTGGATGGCAAGTACTTCTGCAATGAGTCCACGTGCCGTGTGGATCTCAGTTTACTGGGGGCCAAGTCCACAGGAACCTTCAAGTGCGAGGTGAGCGGAGATGCACCGCACTTTAAGCTGGCGGCAAAGGAGGACAACATGACGGTAGCAGGTGGGCAAGGACTATAAAGCACTTATCCCATTATTAGCTAATTTGTGTCATTTGAACTCAATGCCCACAGCCTTGCCACAAAGCGACCCCCTAATCGAAAGCTTCAACTCCATGTATCGGATGGAGGAGTTTCTCAGTGCCACCTGCTCTTCGGACTACTCCAGTTTACCCACAAAGCTCTCTTGGTACATCAATGGCGAGCAGGTTAGAACACAGATAGAACATTCGCACTTAACCACCTCCCACCCGAATGTATCTCAAATACTCTCCCTCTTTCTCTCTCTCTCTCTCTGTTGCTGTTTCTCTCTGTTTACAGCCAATGCTTGGGGAACTGCAACCGACCATTGACACGAGTATTCCAGCCCACGATTACATATTGCGTCGACAACGACTCCAGGTGCACTTCTATCTGCAAGGACAACGCTTCTATCAGACCGGTAATATACTTAAGCTTAAGTGCGTTGCGGAAATTGAGAACTACCCGGAACTGCGACGTGAAATGACGCTTAGTGCTGCCCTCACGCCATTTGATAATATGAATAATCAAATGCTGAAGCATTCCCTAAGTAGGTATCAAAGATATAGACATATTTTTACCCACATATCTAGCTACTTTCAAATTGAATTTTAATTAATGTCTTGACTTTGTATTATGTATACATTATTTTGCTCTTTGTACTTCTCTTTGCTTCTTAGACTCGGCTTCTGCTCAAAGAAGTTGCCTTTTGGCAAGGACATGTCTAATATCCGGTTTCTTTGCGATAATTCTGCTTACAAAATGCTTGCAACGCCAATCATGAGCGTCCTCAGCAGTCTCGGAAATGCCTCAACTCTGGTCTCAGTTGCAGGTTCATCAGGCGGCAACTGCAACGAGAACGGAAACTTTGGCAACTATATCAACACATTAGTTAGTTAGTTAGATTAAGCTTGGAGAAGCTAACGGTAAGACAGACGAATTGAAGGTGGGTGGGAGTGGCAAGTTAGTCAATAAGATATGGGATAGGTTGTCACTTGTAAATAGTTATAATAGAGATGGCGGAACAATGTGAGGCAAAACTATAATTAAATTTTGCAAGTGCGCTAAATGTGCACAATAAATACAGACATAATACATAGTTATAGTAAGAGAACATTAGGGATTAAGAAGAAACTAGAAATAAACTCCCTCAAATTATTTTGGTTGAAACTTTTCGTATACAGGGTTTGCCAGCAATGAGTTAAGGAATATATATTTAATACTAAATTGAGTTTGTTTTTATAAATCAAATTTATTGATCAATTCATTTAGCATAAAGAAGCATTTCATTTGTTATTGTTGATAATAAGAATTTGTTAGATTTTTATATGCTTAACGCTGATAATAACTTATGATATTTAAGATGTGGGCATTTAGAGCATAGCTTCTCAGGGAAGCCAAATAAATTGATTGCATGTCTTTAATTCAATTACAAAATCAAATACAAATACAAATGCAAATGCAAATACTCGTACAGAATCATAAGTAATACAAATACAATTAAACTGCACTCGAAACAAGCAAGTGAATATCCAAAAAAGTGTTCAAATTGCTTGTTACTAGCCATGATAAGCAACACTCGAGCAAACACGAATTTTTAATGTACATGTAAACATTTTCAAAATTAAATAATAATAAATACACACACATTTTTGTGCACATAAAAACCTTTTCGCAACTACAAATAAAAATACAACACAAAATGTTATCTGTGGAATATGCAAATGTTGTAAAAATGATTATGGATAAAACGAAGCGATATGTATAGGTTAGTTATCATAGAAAACTGTAAATACAATTTTAAACATAATAAACAGATAAATGCAACTATAAATCATGCTGCAAAAGCCAAACAACAACAAAATACATATACATATAAAAAAAAAAGTGTCGAGCATCCAATGTACGTACTATAATTTTACATGTTAAGCAGAAAAATGTGTACCCAGAAACTTTATGGAGTCGAGTCGAATAACTAACTAAATATGCAGCAAACATTTCATATTTAATGAGCTATTAGAAATAGAAATAAAAACCGAAACCAATTGCCAAGTACATGTGTATGATAGTCGATGAATATGTTCTCTTCATACTAAAAAACAGATTCTATAAAAAATGCAAATATGTACATGTATTAAGTGTCAAACTGGAGCATATATTAAAGCAACAACATGAATTCAGATCACATCAACAAATAACTATAAAAGAGTTTCTAGGGAGAAATCTAAAAAAAGAAGTTATTAACAAATATAAATATAAAAAATGCTTTAACAAACATTGTAACTTGATATATTAAATTGAAAACGTAAACAAAATACTGTCGGGCACTTGTTAATCACTTTTTGTTATTCAATATGCAATTAAAACAAAACTGAAGGCCTACAAAAATAATAAACAAGTACTCGTAATTCGAATTCGAGTATAAATGGCAAATGTATAAATTGATTCGTCTATTCATTCGCACATCTTTGGGTTGTGAACTTGTTTTATTTCAAATAATTTTAATAATAATAAAAAACACAAACAAATACAAAATAATACGCTTTTGGTTTTCTTTTTTCATGTAATCTGGTGCAGAGTCATTTAATACTATATATATAAATATTTAAAACGACAGACAAGTTTTTTGTTATGTTTTCATTAATTTAGTACAGACAAAAAGATAATTAATTAATTTAATTTGTGCACATAAAATATAAAGACTTTTTATTTCGCTAATCTGTTAAATTACAGACGATCGATGTCGATATACAATTTATGAGTTTTTCAATATAAAAAGAGATTTTTAATGAATGGGATTTTTAATTGAGGTGAATCTGCATTTGTATTATTACAAGAACATACTTATTCAAATAAACGGGATTAAATAGGATGTATTGATTAAAGTCTACTGAATTTATGCTGTAGACTTAATCAATTCATTTTTGGTTAGCTGGTCTAATTGGCAGATAGTTTTCTTTTTCTGAGAATAAAAGATACCATTATTTCGACTATTCAGAATTTCAACTTTGCTGTGCATTACACTAGAAAAATTAAGTGCCTGTTCCTTCCGTAAAGTCTTCTGACCTCGTAAGTCTATTGTGTTTCCACAGCAGCCTGCCAATGATGAAAAGTACTTGCTTAATTCGAAATAATAACTTGTTTAAGTACGTAAATTTGTACAATTAATTATGCTAATAAGGCTTGGTCCAAGAGAGACCGAAAGTCAGGCCAAAAAGGCAACGGGTAAAAGCTTAAACAATAAAAAGGGTTAAATAATTAATTTCAATGCTGTTGCAATTAGTTTCTACTAAATTTTTCATGAGTTCTGTCCACTTCGCTTAGAAGAAAAACGCTTAGATAGGTCATTCCATACATAAGAATGGGACTTTAACCCAGGGGCAACAAAAAAAGAAGCAGGACCCCAAACAAAAAACAGAAAAAAAAGGAAGAAAAAAACAATTTAAAACGAACAAAGGCTACTTTTGATGGCCACTTAATGAGCCTGAGCCTTGGCAGCTAATCAAATTAGCTTGGCCAAGGACTTCTGATCAAGTATGCGAAAAACTTTGTAAAATTGCGCTTCATTTTGTTGAAGTGTCATATGGTGTAAGCGTAATTTATGTGATTTTAATTAGCAGTATGTCGTGCTGCCGCCTACAAACTGTCGACTCTCGACTGTCGCCTGTCGAATGCCTCCTGTCGTTTATGACTTATGACGCATAGCTGTCATATTCATGTTTCTGCAAGTAATTGAAATTAATTTTGAATTATTATTATTATTTTTATTTTTTTGTCATCGCTTTTCTTGCGTATCTTGTTCTTCTTATTGTTGTTGTTGTTGTTGTTGTTGTTGTTGCAGCGACTGCCATTTGTCATGGAATTTTAAACATTTTCAATTAAGTCCTATCCGGGTGGTGCACATCAGCCCAGGCCGTGTTGAGTGGCCTCTAAGTTACCAAAAAATGCGGCAAAATAAAGTGAAGTGAATTTTTCGCGCTTTGGCATTTGTCAAAGTTTTTCCAGCTCAGCTCGAGTGTCCTTTCTTCAAAGTTCTGTAACTGCTGCTGCTGCTGCTTCTGCTTCTACCATTGCAGCCATTGCCATTGCCATTGCCATCTTCGCCTGTTTGCGTTTCATTAAAATCCATTAAAATGCTGCAAATCAAATTAAAAGTTTCCACTTTTTTACAGGCTGCCAAGCAGTCGGCATCATTGTCAGTGTCGCCTTCATCACGACTACTTTTACGAGTCTGGTATCCATTTTAGTCCTAGACCGGGTTTCAACTTGGGTTCAGGTCTGGTTCGAGTTTTATTCAGGTTTGACTTCGTCTTCGGCTTCATTTGCATTCGCAACATTTTCTAATGACAATTACAAACCTTTTTCTCCAACTTTTTCAACGCTGGCCGTTGGCCTTCTTCACTAGAAATTACTTTTTAATTTCTTTGTTAATTTGTGGTATTTGTTTCTTGTGATTGAACTTAAACTTTATACATAGATTGTAGTAATTGCAAGTAACTTATCCAACAATTGTCCGCTTACCACTGCTGGTTATTTACCATACTGCATGGAAATCGGATTTTGTTGTGACCCATTGACCCATTGACAGCCATGTGGCAACTTGCCCCACAATGACTCATTTGTATGTGGCATATGCGGCTGCCTTATCGCCAAACATGTCACGCATAATAAACAGATATCGATGCAAACGCTCTCAAGTTGCCCATGGCCAGATTGGTATGCAAACAGTAACAATATCAGCCCAGAAGAGCCTGAATTTTACCATAATGTCATTTGCGGGGACGCAGAGATTTCAATTTTGTATCAGAAACTCAGCTCAGCTATAATGTTTCCTAATGCATTGTTGACATATCCGTCGAGTTTTGTCATCAGCTCATCAGATTAGAAAAAGTCAAGCAATCGGTTCCGTGATTCAATAAGAACATTTCAATGGAAGCCTAACTTAATATTAGTTTATTTCAACTTTTCTGTCTGCATATTTATTATAAGGTTAAGGATACACACTACTGTAAATATTACAATCTCTTAAATTTGTATTATCATAAAAAAAAAGGTTAAAAAAAAAGAAAAAATACAACATCGTCAATGACAAGCAAAATGGCATGTAAAGCAGGTTGTAAGCCAACAATTGAATAGAATTACCTAAAGCCCACAGAAGAACTCCAAATGAGCGACTGGCATTGGCGCTGAAAAACACATGTGCAAAATGTTTTTGGCAACAAGGACTAGCAAGGACTTCTGACAACAGTTGAAGTAGGCTAGGGAGTCGGAGTTGGCGTAGACAGCAAACGTAAACTCTTCAATAATTGAACGTGAAGTCATGAGGAAGCGATAAAATCAAATTGCTTCCTTAATGTGTGAAATTGATACAGGAAACAATTTTCCACATTGTTATGAGGCGCACATGGTGTAAGCGACAGCCTCAACATCGGCCGAGGTATCCACATCCACATCCACATCCACATCTACATCGACATCAAAATAGGGAATAGGCATCAAGTCTAAAGGCGGCTCTCATTGCCGCCATTGCTATTGAGTATTTCGATTACAAACGTAAGCCGGAATGTTCGGGAATCGCGTGCACAACCAATTTCGAGTGATTTTGCTTTTTGCCAGAGGGCAAAGTCGGTGTATGGAGGCATTTCACGCCTCCTAACAGACTTCCAGTTAGGTTCAATATTATATTTCAAGCCCCGATACGACAACTCGATACATGCTCCTAACCGAACCTTGGCCCAAATGTGGTGCACGGTCCATCAGCGCATGCAAATATGCTTTTGAATTGGTTTACGGTCATTGAAGCGTGCACATTGGCATCGAGAAATAGAAAAGCCCAAGAGCCGGAGTCTGACTATGACTACGGCCACGACTACGACTACGACTACGACTACGGCTCTGTTTCTGACTCTGGCTCTGGCTTCGGATCCGGATGAATGGCATGTGCGTTTGTTGTTTGCCAGGGGTCTTGGCCAGCTTTTGCTAATGGCGTGGCTAACACGATTTGCGGCAGACCGCGAGTGGTTATGCGGCCGGCTCAATTCTCGACCATCCTCGACTCACCTTCTGAATGGGCATGACGAGCAAAAGCAATGCCTGATCAAACATTCCAATTGGTTTGCTACTGAGACGTATAGACGGTAGTTTCATTTACAAATGCTTAAATCAAAACGAACCTGATCCAGAACCTGTACCTGCACCTGGACTCTGGCTAATGTGCGTCAATTTCATGCGGCATGCAACCTGAGAATATTAACAATGTCGAACAACTACAAGAACAACAATGTGTACTATTTCATGTACAGTTTATGTAGCCCAAGAGGGAGTCGGGAGTAGGGAGTAGGGAAACGGGAAAGAGAAAAAGCTGACAGACCGGGAACGGGAGCTGAGCGACAAGCGCCGTTGCGTCAATGGGAAGATGACGTTACGCGACAATTTTCCGCTTGAATTGTGCTCCCAGTTCATGCTTCGTTTGCACAGGCCAAGAACGGAGTCAAAGTGAAAGAGGAGCCAGAGAAAAGGAGGAGAAGACTGAGCGAGAGCGAAAAAATAAATAAACGTTAGCAAATTTCCATTTTACAGCAAAGCCAGCAACGACATCGCTTTCACATCCCCCTCCCAAAGCGGAACACGCACCTGTGCGACAGACGACAGACGACAGACGATGCGACAATCTATGGTTGTTGCTGTTGCTGTTGTTGCTGTTGGGAGCTGCGTGCCTCGTGCTGCGTCGACTTTTGCCCCTTGTACCACGTTGCAGCTCCCTTTGACTCTGCCATGTTCTTTCTATTTCTTTTTTATACTAATTCTCCCTAGAGATAAGCTCTACGCAAATAATGATAAACTATAAAATCGCATGAAGCGAACAGAGGGAACAAGAGACAAGAGAGAGAAGAGAAAAATAGAAGGAATCTTGGAAATAATATCTGGGAAATAAAAATGTGCAAAAAGGCAGAAAATAATTCAACTAAACAATATACACGTATTTACATAAATGGATATAGCCCGTGATATTCAATTACCATGCTAATGGACAATGGACTGAATGTCCCTGCTCAAGTAGACGAACACAATAGCAAGGGGGAAAGAAACTCTTGGAGCGGAAACCTATTAAAAAGCAAATAGAAACATGGATGTTTTCATGTCAACAAGATAACCTTGAGGTAAATGTATTATAATTGCAACTGTGGATGCAATTCACTTTTCAATTTCTATATATCAATTCTCTTGAATTTGTCTGATGGATTGTTGAGCATCCGTTGCATCCGCTTGGCTTGTGTAAGTTATGTGACCTCTGAACCTTTGCCTAAATAACCATGTAAAGTGCTTAGCATGTTTACAAATGTGCACATTTAAAATGACTGCAAACATTTATTGTATTGGGACTATAAACATTTAACAAGAAACAAAAGGAAACGGATAGCAAACGCAAAATCGAAATCTAATAAAATTTTCCATTTTTCTATGCGCAGTTAACTTTATGCGACATTTATGCGTGTGCAAAGTGTTAAGTGCGTACACACACACAAACACACACACATACACACACATACACCCATTGAAACAACATGCAAATGGGCAACATTTGCTGCTGCTACTTGCCACATGCCACAGGACATGATGCCCTTTTGGGGCATATAAAGGCGACGTTGTAGGCACACAGCAGTAAAATACTTATGAGTATGGTGTAAGTACGTAATATATATGCAGATACATACATACATACATATATACACACACTCTCCCACACTATATACATACACACACATTTATATATTTTATCTTTGGCAAACTTTTAAACTTTTTTAAATCGCCAAAAATGAAAGAAATGTAGACAAAGTTCAGAGGCTTCTTGTTTTAGAATAGGACACCCGATACTTGGGCTTGTTGAAAGCCATTTTACCACCAGCTAGGCGAGCATTATTTTGGGGTAAAGAATATGGCCACAGTATTGCAGTCAGTTGGGAGGAGGAGGTGCCTCGGTCTGTGTGTGAAAAAGTATGCGCAAACTTTCGTAATTTATGTCATACGAAGTGTTAACCGCATGATGGCTGCACGCCGGATTGGATTTACAATGCTAAAAACTCCGGCAAGCGAAACTTCACCGGTTGCCATTGCCGTAGTTGGTTCGTTGCCATAGTCCTTGGTTGGACATAGATCCAACTTTTTTGCCTTTCAAAGTACTTTTTATTGGTGTTAACTTAGTGAAGCAAGCGCTTCAGGTTCCTGGTCTGCTTAATTGTTTTTCATTTTATGGTCAGTCAAAATATCAAATTAAATTTGCTTTGCACCGGCTTCTGTTCGAGTTTCAGGGATCTTTTCTACTTTCCACCCATCTTCCTTTCGTCTTTGATGCCCCTCTTCACGGCTGAATGACTAATGAAAGTTATTTAAAATAAATAAATGTTCATTTGGAGCGCCTTTTCAATGTTCATTTCGATGTATTTAACTTTTGCCGCATGCGAATTTTCATTTCATTTCTTTATTCTTTTCCTTTTTTTCTCCAACAATTCCTGAAAGTCATTTAGAGAGTCGTGGGCGGGCCTCCTACAAATTTGTATCTAATTTGCAATCGAGCGTCTGTGATTAATTGCCTTTCAATTTTGAAATTATGTATACTTATATAGAAAAAAAAAGGTTCGGCAAGTGGCCGAAATATTTCCAAACATTATCTGACTGTATCTGTTCTGTTCTGTTCTCGTATTTGTCTGGACAAAGTTTTCCCATGAAGCTGCATGGCTGTAGTTGTAATTTTCTTAGCTGTTATTCATGTTCAAAAAAAAAGGGACTTGATGCCAAATTTAATTAGGCGCAAAGCGCAAAGTGTGAGTTTGGTTGCGCACAAGACAAACGAGCGGTCGACTTCGATTTGAAACGTTGCCAAGAGCTGAAAATGATTTCGGGGTCCATCTTTGAAAAGGGTTTCCGTCGACTTTTGCTTCTTTGCTGCTTTGCTGCTTTGGCAGGCCTAATAAAAATGCATAAGACATACATTAATCAAATGCTAAGCTAATTTCATCGGCTTTAAAGTGGCTTGCAAACAATTAAAGGCCTACAACGTACATTACTCATACGTCATGTTGGCCCACGTGCCGAACAATTTGTGTTAATAAAGTCGCCATGTGATGAAATGTGGCATATGAATTGTTACTCTGCAACTAGCATGACGTTGACATATGCAACACGCCACATGGGTGTTTCCGTTCTCCCCCCCCCAGCCCCTCTTAGCTCACCCACATAACAACTGTATTAAATTGCCAGCAATTACGTTTTTATTGTGCTAAAATGCACCTGTGCATATTCCTGATGGCGCAATTTCGAACAAAAATAAACGACATCAGAAAGAACAACATTGCATGCGAATGTGAACACCGTCTCTCTGGTTGTCGGAGCTACAAAACCAACAACTGTGGTAACTGTAGAATAACAGTTGTCGACTCACCCATAGACATAGACTGACCATTCTGCTCTCCTGCCTCAAACAGTTTTTCCTGCTAAACAGCCGCACTCTCTCTCAAAGTATTAAAATCTCATTTGATTGCTTCTCTGTGTGTGTGACAGTGTGTGTGTGCAGACAATATTAGCACAGGTAAATGTTGAAAATTAACATTGAACTTTGTTCAAATGCTTACCACAGACAATCGAGTCCAGTCAGTTCAGTCAGTCCAGTGGAGTCGAGTTGAGTCGCCTTCCTGCCGACGTGTCACAATGTTATTGCAATTTTCCGGAGCCTGCATCGTGTGCATTGCTGGTAAACTTAATGCCAAGCTAGACATACGAGGCACAGATAACCGATAACAATGGCAACTGCAATAACAACAACAGCAGCAACAGCATCTCCCCTTTAACCCGCATCTATGTAGCTTATGTCGACTGACCCTGGTATGCATCGTTGACTGTGCCAACATAAGAGTAGACATACTAGACCGGAATGAACATCTTGGCAATGTCACACATTGAAAGCACTGAGGGATGCCTGCACAGTGGGCATATTACAATGAAAACTGGAAATAATAATTAACGATAACTAAAGAAGTCGTCTATGACAAATTAAGGCTTGCTTAAATGTTGCCTTAAAGGAAGATGAGAAAACGGCATAAAATATGCATAAGCTAAACTACAGGTTACCCAGCCTTAGTTCAATTTCTGTCCACCCTATAATACGTATTCTTCATTCCTAAATATTTAACATGTGCACTTAGTCCCATCCTCCAACATTAAAAAGTTACAAGTTTGTTTTCAGGAGTGGTCTGTCTCTCCTTAGATAATTTATTTAATAGGTCATAAGACATACTTAAACTGCTCCCAAAATATAATATTGTAGTTTTGTAGTCATGGCATATATTTACAAAAAAAGATATTTAACATATCCGAATAAATGCTTTAGTCAACATCTTTATAATTAGTGTCCAAAGAGTTCCATTTAGAGTAGGTGCTTAATTATACCCTGTACTTAATTTTCTATCTACTGTACCTACTTGTAACAAAATATTTAAGACTAGTAGATTGTCTTTCACATTCACTGTACTTGGTCCGTCGTCTCGCGATTGACTTGATGATGTTTGAGGCTGAAATTGTTATTGTTGTTGCCACTGAGGCAATAACTGTAGTGGGAGCAGAGCCAGATGCTGGTTAAACAACAACAAAATTCAAATAGGCTTTTGACTTCATCAACAGATGGCAGATGGTACAACTGGCAACTGACATCAGCTGGTTGCTGTTGATTTTGATTTGCGGTGACAATTCAAGTGGCGCCACAAACAGCGCATTATTATATCATAGTGACCACACACGACGCAACCCTTTGAGGGGCCCCCCAAGCTGAATGGACACGTCCAACTGTTGCAGGCAAAACCGCAAAATTAGTTAACATTTGCGGTGTGTTGTGTGGGCGTTAAGTAAGCAAGTAATGCTTAAAGTTAAACTTACAACCTTTTGCGGTTTGTCACTTGCAGCAGACCTGTGATCCCCCTCCATCCGAGTGTGTGCGGTTGATAGGTCATTTCTATACCCCAACCAAAGACTACCTCGCCCAATGTGCGTAGTTTATTCTGATGTTATATTAAACTTGATATTTAACCTTATTGGTATAAGTAGACCACAACTTACAAAAGCTGCTAATTGAAATCATTGATAACTGTGGCTACCTTTTCAGGTCACAGTCAATTATAATTGATAATTATCTACGCATATGAAAATTCAAGAAGTACATGAATTAACTTATTTAACTGTATATCAGGTCCTGGCACAATGATGTAATAATCAGCTTATAGAATTGAGTACCTTGATTAACAACATTTTGGCTCCTTTTTGTGATTCATTTTCAACCTTTCTCCTTTGTTAACTATCAAATTATTCAGCATTGAAATTTGCTAAGACGTAATTGATTTAAACTTCTGAATTTAACCAGTATACTTACAAAATTTGCTAGCTTGTTCCTAGCTTTGGGTATCGATATGGTGATATCGATATTGTGGAACAAACACAATTAATATCGTATTTCCATAAGTTGCATTTTTTGAATCGCGTCCCTTACCACTGCGGATAATCGCAACTATTTTTCTAATTTGGACATGTTCAACTCTGCTTCTATATTCAGCTGACAAATTGGTTTACCTCTTTTTAAATAAAGGTTAGTTATTTGTCCATAATAGAAATACTGTAGCGATAGAATGGACGGAATTTAAAAAAATCCAATTAATGAAAATATGTTTTTGAATATAACTTTGATTTGTTGCTTGCGTGAACGATTTTTTTGGCAACACATACATATAGTAATTTTTGTGCATTTTAAATTTGTTTGATGAAATATTTGTTTATCAGGGGTGTTCCACAAAGCAATCCAAAATCAACTGACGTGCAATTATTGGTGTCCTCAAACAAGCAACCATTGCTTTCAAATGCACGAAAAATTATTCAAACCTTTAAATAAACTTTATTTAAATCAATTAGAATAACTAATAAACATAAACATTTAGAACAGTTATTTACAAAAGCAATTGTCGGCAAAAGATCTAGAGCTTTGTGGAACACCCCTGTATTTAAATATTTTTTATATTTCTTTTAGATTTGATTTAACGAAATATAAATCACATTTAAATCCGTTTGAGGTATACCTTTTGTTGTATTAAATATTATAAATACATATATGATAAGTCGACGGCCAAGTGTAAACATAAGTATGTATCTGATGTAAGTATATTATATAATCAAAACCTTTTAATTTCTGAAGTTTTCCAAATACGAAATAAAATACAAAAAAAGTCGTATAAAAGTTGAGAAAATGCTTGAATTGTGATTTGTTGCAGCAACAGAAAAGATTATTATTGGCCATTAGGACATAAAGCACAGATGGCAAAAACAAGCAGTGGACAGGTAGCCAAGTTAACAACGACAACGGAGTGCAGTTTAATTAGCTCAAAAATAAAATGGAGTGTCATTAAAGCTGACCATGGTCAGTCAATAGTAACCTTACATTTTATATTTATTAACCTTTCAGGTTCAGGTCTCTTTACCCCGTCTTGCCTTAGGACACAATGCCAAACAACAATAACTGTAATTTCACTTTATGACTGCAAATCACAACAGAAAACATAAAGGCAGCAAAAGCAGAAGGCCAACAAGGACGAACTGTGGCTAGCCACGCACACACTCAGTTTGTGTGAGAGTGTGTGTGAACATTGTGCACCGAATGGTCTTGGACATTATGGGCCGATCTCATCCCGGGCATCAAACTCCCCATCAGCCTCTTTCTCTGATATGGAACGCACAATGCTGCGTATACGCAACCTTTTTCTTATGGACAATTGATGTCTCTGTTCGCTGTGGCCAAAGCTCAGGCTGAGAATGGTGGGAAGATGAGGATGAGGATGAGGTTGGTGTGCTTTCCAGTTACTGAGCGACCATTGCCAATGCTGTTGTTTGCCCGCCGGTCGCCCGGCCTGGCTCGTTTCAAATGTTGTTGTTAAGTCCGGAACATGACATTAGCCATTAACTCGCTGCATGCACTCGCCTTTGGTTTACATTCGCAAATAAAACACACTCCGAACGAGAGGAGAACTCGGGAACAGACGCAGAAACAGAAACAGAATCACTGTTGAAATAAAAATGTATAAAAAAGGACATTTGAATTGGACTTATGGGACCACAACAAGAATCAGCATTGCCCCCACACACCCAGATACACACACTGAGTAACATTTTATTCGTATTATTACAACTCAAGCAGAGATTGGGGCAGGGTCTGGTTGCAGATACTACAGTTACCAACAGCAGCAGCTGAAACAACAACAAGAGCAATAACAATATGTCCTTTTGTTGGACGAGCATTCAACCAATGGGCAGTGGCTTTACAGGAAGGGTTCTGCCTGACCACTGAGCTGTCAGTCCCTCATCTAGTCTACATTGTAGACAAGGAATGCTAAGGATTCACTGTGAATTCACTGATACGGATTAGTTTCGAAGTTATAAGCCAAGTCGAGCTAGAAGTTTTTAATGAAGTGCAATAATCGGAGTAAATTCCTATTTTGATGCGGAATGTCTTTACTATTATATATAATATATTTAATTTATTTATTTTATTATTTGTAATCAGGGGTGTCTCAGAAAATCAAACCAAGCAAAATTCATAAAAAAAGAAATTTAATAATTTAAATTTTAAATAAACTCCAAAATATTTTTTATACAATTGAATTGCTTAAATTTAATGAAAGAAAAGGTATAAAATACATATTAAATAAATTTTGTTATTGTATAAAATATACCACTAATAAGTTGTTTCTCCGAAAATGTGTTTGAAAAATAAAATCTCTCAAACTTTGGTATCACGTACGGTTCGGTTTGAGAGATTAGGCAATCTCTGGAGATTTCTGGGGCTAAGCTGATATTTTAATAAAAGTGCATGTTATTTGAAACTATTTGATTGACTTTAAAAAGTTTTAGAAATTCAAGAAACTTAACTTGTGTCTTTTGAAATCACTCTAGCTGTGATCACGGATTTAGAAGAGTCACAGTCTCGACTCAGAGGATTGTTAACATACATCCCGAAAAACATGGGATGTGCGTCCTAAATGTAATAACGACTTTACAAATAAAAACCAGCAACAGCAGCAGGAGCAAACAGCGACAGCAGTAACAACAAAGTACCCGAGTCCAAAGTGCGTGGGCTGGGCAGTAGATTTTGATGTGGAAAGAGGTGATGGAGGAGGTATACAGGCTTGAACATACATATATAGTCACACACACATACAAACTGTGTTAGTTGAGCTTAGCAAGATCCAAGACATGGTGTGGACTGGAGACTGGAGTTGATTTCTTTTGCGTTTGGCTAAAACCACGCAGAATGTCGATGCCAGAGTCGACACCGACACCGACCAGGCCAATGCCGGGGTTGGCTGCTTGTTTTATAACCTTTTCACTTTATTTCCCTGGGGGCAGATAAAAAATGAAGAAATCCTTATCACAGCGTGTCAAGGATTTGCTTGTGTCCATTCCGTAGGACAAGCGGCTCCATAATACGCTTATTTGTAACGCGTAGTGGGCGCGCCATTCCAGTGGGCGGGGCCTTTGGGGCATGGACATGGACATGGGCATGGGCAGGAGCAAGGGATGTGCGACAATAATGTGACTAGCAACAAAAAGAGCAACAAATAAAAAGTTAACGATGAGTTTGTTATGTTTATATTGCCAGTGAGCAAGCAAATGAAACAACACATGAAAGAGACAGACAGAGGTGTAAATGTTTCAAGAACGAAAGAGACAAAACACGGTCGAAGATCCGGCCAAGCGGCCAAGTAACCAACAATCAACGCAAATTTCATGACAAAACGTAAAACTGCGTAAATACATTTGATGTAACTGTTGGCCGAGGAGTTGCTCTTTATGACCCGCAGGCCCTTAAAGGAGGAGAAACACTGAAGAGGAGGGGAAAGGGTAAGAGAAGAGAGGCTGGCATGTTTATTGTTGTAGCTGCCTTCCAAGCATTTCAATAAATAATGCAGAAACTTGAGCAAGTCAACTCAAATGCTGACGGCAATCGCACATATGGCAATATCATGTTCATACAAATAAGCTCACATTTAAATTAATTTACTTTATTTTACTTTACTTTACTTTACGTTACTTAATTGGGATGGGTTGGGTTCACTTTCACTTGCACTTTCACTTCATCAAATCAATGCACAGCTGCCTAATTAAGCGCAAAATTTGCATAACTGACAACGCAAACAGACAAACGACAGTTGAAAGGGATGAGATTGACGCCAAATGAAAACCAAAGCCAAGTTATGTCACAGCCAAGGATAATCAGTGAGGGACAATGGACTAAGCAAACATCATCAAGCTTAAAAGCTCTGGCAACGTGACCGCCAGACAGACAGACAGACAATTTGCATGCAGGCAAAGTTTGAACCCCAGGCAAGAACAAGGCCAGAAGGTTGAGGAGTTGGGAAAAGCATGGCTAAGGTGCTACAATTTCGAGTTTCAGGCGTAGTCCAGCTGGGTCTCGTGAAAGTTTGTGCCGCAAAGTATGCAAAGTTATGCGTCGGAGGATGCAAGTGTGTGCTGTTAAGCATGTGTGACATTTCAGACGCCGTTCGTTGACAGCGTTTCCGTCTTTAGCTTTGATTATGATGCCCGCTGCAGACAATGAAGCCAATGACGTCGACCAGCTGATAAAGATGTCCTTCCGGCTTTTTGGCTGACGCCTAAAAGTATGCAGAGCGTGTCGTGCTTGGTTACTTTCGCTAGGCGACAACTTTCACCCTCGACAAGTCGTCTACACACATACACTCGTTAGACCTTAAACGGCACATCACGTAGGCATCATTACGCCATCAGCATCAGCCTCAACCGCCAGCTGCTCTTGTCTCTAAAAACCTGTTTACACGGCCAGTTTCTAACCGTCCCTTTTCGTTAAAAAATCGTCGGTATCTTGAGAGCCCGCAAAATTTGAAGTCGTCGGTTTTTGACCAAATCTTACCGATGGAAATAGAACATGTCGTTTTTCGTCGGACGTTGAACATGATGCGAGTTGAATGAATGATGAATTTTCCGTCGGTGCAAAAGTGGCGGTCAGAAACCGACCGTGTAAAGTGACTTTTTCCCAAGACTATAGCGGATAGCGGGTTAGGCACGCGTCCTGCCTGCCTACTGGTGTGAAATTTGTTGGCTTTGGCACAGAATGCTACAAATAAAAACATGTGGCAGGGCAACGCAGAGAAACCCACGCCCACTCTCTTGACAGTTGCCTTTGATGTTGCCAAAGCTGAGGCTGGTGCACAAGCTGGAACTGAGTCTGAAGCTGAAGCTGATGACTTCATTAGCGCACACTATCAGTGCAAATGGGCAGCATCATCAGGCAAGGACATGTAGCATGTCCGTTCAGTGGTGTTGACCGCAAAAGTCGTTGACCATAAGCCGCCACATTAGCCACTGGTCAGTGCATTAGATGATGCTTTGGTGAGTTCATTAGCTGTGAGTCATTAGACCAGGAGGCTTCATATTAAAATGAACTCTGCAGTTGCAGCTGGAGAATTTAAATGCATATGTGTGGCGCCTGGCAATCGTAATCCACTTAGCAGCTAACAGGAATAAAGGATTGCAACTTCTAAGAGTTGTTGCAACGCAAATTGATTGACTCGCTTCATTGGCTACGAATACTCCTATGACCAACAAACTGTGATGAGTTGCAGGTCACTTCATCTTGCCCCTTTACTCCACGATTCTCTTGCCACAAGCACGTGCGTCTAATACGTCAAACATGCTTACGCCAATAAGTCGTCATCCTGCTGCACATCCTGCTTGTTGTATCCATGGCTATTCTGCCGAAATCTTATTGCCAGGCCTTGACTGCAACGAGACAGCCAACAGACGAGCAGACACAGGCTGAGAGGTTGAGAGACAGAGGGCAGAGGACAGAGATAGAGGTTGGCAAAACCGGCAACATTGAAAGCAATTCCATTGATGTGGATTCAGCCAGAGGCAATGAGGTAAAAACCAAGCAGGAGGACCATGCACCACTTTTCGATAACTCCTTTATGCAACTTTTTTTTTATCTATTCTGCAGGTACACAGAGTCCTCGTTTGGGGTTTTCTTCTTTTTTGATACTTTTTGTTTTCTATTTTTTTTTGCAAAGTTTTGCTGAGGAATTGAACGCATTACATACAAAGCGCTGAGGCTCTTGCAATGATTTTATTTTTTGCGCATTTGCCGTTTCAGGGTAATGAAGGATATTGAAAGAGCTTTTGCCATTCGGTTTGCAGACCTTACTCTGTGTATGAGAATTTGTGATAGCGAATTAAGTGAAGAAAGGAAGTAAAAATAAAAACTGGAGAGCTATCCTCTAGTTCTTTACTATCGCAGATCTCTTACCAAACTTTGGACATTCGAGTATGTGAAAGTTATGCCAGTATAAGCAGCAGGCGATGGGTTTGACAATCAACAAAGCCAAGTTAACTGCAACCAACTATAAAACACAGGATTAAACTTTAAATTGTAGTTAACCCCAGAATTGATACTTAATTCTCTGAAACTCTTATCGTATTCTTGGAATTGTGGCTCAACTTCGAATAATTCCATTTACCACAACTATGAAAAGACTTGCCAAATCTCTATTCATTCTAGCGGGACTTGACTGTACCACGGACCACGTCAGTGCTGGCCGTAAGTTCATGTTGCGGTTGTTGACGTAATTCAATCTGCAAATGCTTCAATTCTGTTGCCTTTTGCGTCGCGAAACCGAAGGATAATGTAGATGTATACATATATGTAGCATGCAGCATGTGGCATGTAATAGCTAAAGAAATTGATGAAAATGCTGCAGCAATTATGCGGAATTGGCAACATTGCTGAACTCTTTGAACAACTTTAATAACCTTTAAAAAAAAAACAAAAGAGTTTTCAAAGAGCAAACATAAAGTTGTATTTATTTGTATTGTAGTTAGCGACCTTTTTATTTTTTAATAATGACTTTTTATATTGTTAATATAACAAAAAATTAACAAAGCACTTGCCAAATATATAAATAAGACATACAGGCACTAATTCATTTAGTTGTAGTATAATATTTCAATATAAGATAATAAAACCAATTATTTATCATTGTTTTAATACAATTGACTAACAATTAGTTCGCACTTTGAAGTGTGAGTTTCTGGTACTGCGGTTGTTAGAGCAATACGTTAAAGCAAATATGTTGCTAGTTAATTTACACAAACAATGCACAAATTTAAGCACGTGCAACAAAAGGGCACGCGGTTAAATTACTAGAGAGATATTGCATAAATGCGGGCGGGAAAGGTACGTTAATTAATTTAATGGATGCCAAACATTATTAATTATTCATAATCAAATATGCAATTGTGGCATTTGTCGATGGCTGATGACAGACTAAAACAGCGGGTTAGGGACAGATGCAACCGCTTGAAATGGTCACTTGGGATACATAAAAGATGAACGCAACTTTTGGCAATCCATTTCATAATCAATTCTTTAAATAATTATTAAATACATTAAAGTTGCATATAGCTGTAAGTTTAAATTACTCACTATAGGAACTGGAGCACACGATCTAACCACAACCGATCTGACCAATATTCAAGCCTAGCATCCGCTGGCATTTGAACAGATACATCTCGACATCTGGCCAAAATTCCGAAAATTTCTGAAAAGGCATTCCCTGGATTCAGTTGCAATTTATGCAAATTGCTTTCGTTTTGCCTCGTCTAGGGTGCAATGTGATTCTCTGCAGCCGAACTGTGGCCGCTGGCCACCGTCAAATTGCGTATACGACCGGTGAACTGGTCGACATATTGATGCTGCTTAAACAGCATTTGCATTTTGTTATCTCAAAAATTATTTTGATTATGTGAATATGCCCAAAAATTGGTCTGGCGTGGCGATTATTATGGCATCATTGTAAGGGCAAATGATTCTGGCAAAGTGTTGATGTCTATTAATTGAAATGCGATTAAACTCAAAGCTGAACTCTAAAATGGGATATGTGAGTTATTACTAAACATAATTTCGATCACCTTTTCCGTTGCATGCAAAAATTCATTTTGAAATTTTCTTGCCATAAGTAATGCGCTCGCTGTGCAAAGGAAATTTGATTTTTTACTGCAAACGAAAATATTTGTTCCCACATTTTATGGAAAATGTCAACTGTATTTGAATACGCCTACAAGAGCCAAGAGATATGCTGGTCAGTCAGGCAGTCGAAAACTTCACATGCTTCCAAAAAGACACTCCTTTGTCAGTTTTGAATAAGAGTAGATCCTGTGTGTGTGGGCATTTTCATTTTGGTTACAAGTCAAATTTCCGGCACACCTACTGACAACGCACTTTCAGAGATATGCTGCATATGAAAACATTTTGTTCAGACGACATATGTTCCTGTATGTGTGTGTGTGCGTGTGAGTGTATGTATACTAATACATGCATGCATGCATGTAGCATCACCTTTGCAATGTGGTTGCTTTAATAAAGCCTTCAACAGCAGACGAGCTACAAAGATAACCAAGTGTAAGCCCCACCGCCAGCTCTGCCCCACTGCCCTGCACCACCATGTGATTACAACAATGGTCGCTGAGCTGCCTCACACTGGCTGCCGAAAGTATCCAGCCCTCACTGTCAAGTCACAGTGAGCGCAAAGTGTAAAAATCGAAACTAAAATATAACACAACAATGCTCGACTGAAAGATACCTTGACAATGAATAATTTAATTTGAAAACCACCCGAAATCCAACCAAAATAACTTACAAGATGGTTTCAAATGACACAAGTCTTAAATCTTTAATCTTGAATCTCAAAATTTCTGTTGAGAATTTAATAAAATTCCAAATTTATTAATTAGTTTTTAAAATAGTATAAAATGCCATAAAATACATATAAATAAATTTATTAATTCTATTAAGTATATCACTAGTCATTAATTTTACTTCAATTTAAAAAAGATCTGGTCAAGTAGGGTTTTTTTTTGAGAGATTTTAAAACCATCTCGAGACAAAATCTTCTGAGATTTTTGTATTTGAAATTTGTAAAAACTTCAACGTTTGACTAGCTTGACAAATAAGCAAATTTGTTGCAAGAAATCAAAAAACAATCACTTAAGATTACTAAAAGTGTCTTCAATGCTATGAAGAAATTCGAATTTGTCGTCAAGCTAGTTGTAAGGCACAGTAGACGTTAAAACCACTATGCACCTGCTGAGAGTGAGTTGTCCTCTGACGAACACTGTCTTTAATATAAAATGGTTGGTTGACAGCTACAGCTACAGTGTCAAGCAAAGGACAGAAGGCATCCAAAGAACCCTAAACCCTAAGCATTGAGCACTGGGCCCGTGATGATTCCAGCTAGTGCTTCAGTTGGCCAAACAAGTGCAGTCGCAATCATACACACAGTGGGAGTCAGTCTTTGTCAGAGCCCACAGAGATTTGCCAATGGCAGCCCTTGGCATATTAACGAACTCACACATCGCATGGCAGCACAGCTACAGATACAGATACAGATACATAGATACATAGATACATAGATGCATAGAGACGGATAGAGCTAAATGGACGCGTCGTTGGTTGCCCCTCAATGATTAATAAAACCTCGAACAGGAATCTGCATACAGACATCAAAAGTGTATGTGAACTTGAGTGTGAGTGTGAGTGTGAATATGAGTGTGTTGCCGCAGCTGCATTTATATTTTGTATCTCTAGCAGTGCTCGTCTGCCACTGTGCGAATACCATTCAATTTTCCGACTCGCCCATAATTTATTGTTGTAGTCGGAGCCCGTCTATCTGAGCAGCATATGTCTAGCTTGTTAACAGGATAGCAGGACTAAGGGACTACAGGACGAAAGAACTTTCCTATTTTTTGTTGTATGATGTTCTATTGAAATATTTGCAAATTACTGAAGTACCCGTACCCAAGCTAAGCTACCCATGATGTTGTTGCGACTCTTGATGATCCTATAGCACAAAGGACAGTTTCAGCTACAGAATCAGGTATTTCAAATGTCCTGTAAATGGCGCTGTGCCAGCCAGGCAGGCGGCTGTATTGTTTAGCTTGTGGAGCTCTGTACTATGTTCTCTGCATCTGTCCGTGGACATAATTTATTATACTCGGTAGTTATTTTAAGGCGTTGCAGGATGAACACACCACACTCGACTACATACATACATGCACACACATGAACACACAGAGAACATGACAACCATTTTTCCGTACTTTACAGTATATTCTGTGCCATTCATTAAATAAAATAACTTTGGCCTGTCGTAATTGTCAAAGACAGTTTGATGCTTTTGTGAAATATTGCCAGTAAATTGTTTTGCTGTTGCCCCCGTAGATCCATTTTATGCCCCCCGCCACCCCGACCCCCTTTAGCAATCATGCAGATTTTGTATTACAAATTATTGGATGTTGTATCTTTATTGACAGTGTTGCAATTTGCTAAAGTCGACTACTTCATGCATATCAAATGGCCATACCCATGATGTATGACCCAAGTAAGTTCTTGCATGATTAATGATGCTCAAACTGATTGTACTAGTTGGAATAGAACTCGGAAACTTTTCCTAAAACTTCTATGCGAAACAAAACGCTCTGAATTACTTACGTGGCAAGGTCAAAAATCGTGGCAAACTCAATTAATATAAGCGTCGGGTAAACAATCAACACACAGTTTCACCCCATAATATCAAAAGGGACTTCCAATGTCACAGTCTGCGTCACATAAATAGCACAGCTTTAAAACAGATCCTGGCACTCTGAATGTCCTTGGTCAACCGCTCTGTTTGCATGTGGCGACAATGATGACGAGGGCGACTGCCAGGTCCGTCATTTCACTAATTAAGCAAATATTTGCTAGGCTCTCCCAAGCACTTGCCATTTCCTCTGTTCGCTCGCAGGTTATCTAAAAATTTGCACTCATAGAGCGGACTGCTATGGTCCTCCTACCAAGGTTTGCTAAGTCCTGTACTTTCACAGGACAACAGGACAACGCAGCATCGCAATAATAAAGACTAAGAATAATTCCATGTCAACACACTCATAAATAATGAACTGGCCAGAATGCTGGGCGGCAATGCCTTTGTCATTGCCATCGCTACGCATACATTTAAGGACTCAGACTCCAACTTAGACTAAGACTCAGACACAGGTACAGACAAAAGCAAAGCTAGCAAAATATTTATCATTTACAATTTGTGAGCAAGTTCTTAAGCTCGCACCAGGGGTTCTCTACCAACTACGATGGTTCAGTAATTCATTTTGTATAAATATAACTTAAATTTGTAATTAATTTAACTGTAACAAATAAATATTAATCTTTTGCTAAAAACGTATTTACTTTTTGTTTACATTGTAAGCAGCTTGTAGTGATTTAAATTTATTTAATTCCTTGTAATATTTTGGATACAATACCATTCTTATGTCACATTGATGAACACTAAACTAAAGCATCACCTTTGTAGGGTATTTGAAATTTGTGAAGCATTTTTATGGTCGCCAAATTTATCAGTGCCACAAAATGAGTTCCCGCGGTGGTGTTCGTCTGGCCCTCTACCTGTCGACTGACTATTTGTCATATTTTAAATACAACAACAGCAGAAGTGACAACAACAACAACAACAACAGCAGCAGCAGCAACAACTAGAGAAAGTTTCGTCTGCAGAACAACAAAAGACAAGGCAATAATGCGTCACAGCATAAATTTTATTTATTTTATAAGCGCTCCAAGCACTTGGCGTTGTCCAGGCAAAGAGGTATTCAGATCCCCAGCTCGTAGTTGACTCAACCAGGCGACAAATAGTCAGTTTGATGGCAGGCAACATTGTTGTCTAATACCCAGGATGCCTGCTATGGCCTGTCCTTTCCTGTCCTGCCCTGGCTACCACTTTGTAGCCGCGTTCACTCCTCAAATGGGTTTTTAGTAGACCTCCGTGACATCGCAGCTCCGCCAGCTCCGATGCCTCCGTTATGAATGGGAGCTGGCCATCCCATGGATGCGACTTGCGTCTGGGACTGTGTATGATATCAGTGTTGACGCTGCCACTTCATGTCGTGCTTTGAGCGTAATTTTTCCTCAAAAAAAGAATCTTAGAGCCAACAACAGCAGTAGCAGTGACAGGGACTGTAGTAGGAGTAACACTAAACGGGATTTTTGCGTGGCAAGAACGCGCTTGTAAAAGTTGAAAGATTTGCATAAGTAATTTGACAAAATGTAGTTGACAGTAAAGTAGGTTAAAGTACCAGCAAGTCACACACACACATATACACATACACATGCACACACGCACATAAAAATAATAGCGACAAAATGATATAGGGACAAAAGCTGGCAAACATAAAGTAAATGTACGAAGGAAGCTAGAAAAATGTCGTATGATGAAGCAATTTTTCTTACTTATTCTCCAAACTACACATACAATGTTGAGAGTTTACTGTACCAAGTGCTAAATTGCATTCTTCTTTTACTTTTCATCACACCTCATATTTAAAATGATTCCAGATAGATTTCCAAAAGTAAACCATATACTTATTTAAAAGCTCAAAATTAAAATTTGAGCTAGTATAAGAAGAGAAATATCAGGCAAGCTATCAGACTTTTTGAAGCTATACCAGACACAAAATGTGTGACTTTGAATGACATCTCTTAAGAAACAAAAAAGCTTTTCATGCAAAATATTAATTTCTAACCGATAGTGATTCGATCAAAAAAGACTGATGTGTACCAAGTTTCATTAAAATAGCTAAAAGCTGAGATACTATATTGCATGAAAACAGACGGACAAACAGGCAGACGAATATATAAGGATAACTCTGACGAGTATACAAGTTTGGTCAGGCTGTATAAAACGATACCAGACACCCAATCAGCGAGTTTTGTTAACTATCACTAGGATACCAAAAACCAAAACAAATAAAACGGGTGGCGCGCAAAGTTAAATTTAAAATTTGCTTAAATATTATAGTTCATAAATTTAGTTATTCATAAAATTAAATGCTGATCAGAAACTCCCATATTGTCATTGGCTCTGGAACGTAGTAGTTTAATATTATTTAAGTATGTACTTAGAACTCTAATTGCTTTCTAAATATCAACAGCAATTTTTTTTAATTTTGCAAGGTTTTATATGGCAGACAGTTTATAAACAAAACACAACTGTCCAAACATGCAGAATGCGAATGCAGTTGCAATGAGTGAGGACAGAAAGTATGCGAATTCTTACAAAATGCATTTTATGCTGGGTTCACATTGTGCCACAGAGCTGGGCACAGAGTGTCAGGGTGTCATTTGGCCATCTGAGCTTTCGAAATTTGAAATGCCGATTTTAAGGCCCAAATGAACCCCTGAGGCATTGCGTCATGCTCTGTGGCGCAATGTGAACGTAGCATTAGTGAGAAAAGGGTTATTATTCTAAAGCAGGGGTTGGCGTCCAAATTCAACAAGTGAACACTACAACAAAATCTACAACACCCATCGTTTGAAGCTGATCGAGAATCACCCCTCTAGCTTGTGCGTCCCCACACTCTCCGGGGCCTATATTCGTGCATTGTGTCTGTTTGTTTATGTCAGGGGTACGTGATCTATTAATACGTTTGTACGTACCTGTTCATGTATCTTTTAATTTGCGAATTGAATATGTTTATAAAGCACATGAAGAATTCACGAAATGATAGATGCATAGCTGCCAAGATCTGAACATCTTTTAAAGAGAGGCGCATTGGCTTGTTTCCAATATTTTTGGCAATTTTAATATCTTTGAAATGATTTTAAGTTAACGGCTGCAACCTACTTTCAAAAATCGATAGTTTGGGCGACTCACCAGTTCTTGCAATTAGGCGAATTCTTAGTCAACTTTTGTGTGTTGGTCAAACACATACATGTATTGGTGTTTACACACCCAATTTCGACACAAATACGTGAAATGGGCTTCGTATAAATTAATATCGATATGGGCGATATTTATTACGATTTGATATATTCGAAGTAACTATCGATACTTTCTTTGCATATACTCATCCTTACTTGCTACGCAACAGGATAAATAAATAACAATTCTAGTGTTTCCAGTTTTTAAGTGAAATTAATACAATCGTTACTAAGGTGAGTAAACTAGCAGCTTATCGTGATGTGTGTGGTATTTTGAGGGCTAGAATGGATGTTACATAAACCTCGGCTCTCGAACAATGTGAGCAATCAAATTATCTTCCGCAAAATAATGTCAAAGAATACAACTCATAAAGCGCACATCAATTTGGCAAAACGGGGCCATGATATCAGCGTATAAATTTTATGCACTTCGACACCACAAAACGGTAATGATAATGCCGTGTCGCGTCATAAAAACCAAATCCTCCATAACAACACCAACACCCGCTCCATATCTCTCTTTCACTGTCTCCTCCTCTCGCTATCGCTCTCGCTCTCACTCACTGTAGAAGTCAGCGCTTATTTTTCATAAGAAGGTGGTAAAAAGGTGCGCAGCAAATGTGGCTAAACAAAAATGCGACAAGGCTCAAAAGCTTGCTTGAGAATGTAGCTATGCATTTTGCAATTGGCAGCCAAATGGTTTCAACTAAGCTTTTGTATACCCTGTATACCCAAATACAAACTAATGAGGGGGTCACACGCAAGGAGAAGAAATAAATTTATTTCTGTAATTTAGCTCATTCTGAGTAATGTAGAAAACCTTTGATTGTATGACATGATAGAATAAGTTAAGAACACAGGGTATGTGCAAGTGGAGTACTTTCGGTTAGAGCTTTCCAAGTTGTTTTGCCCAGCTGTTGTTGCCGCTTCAGTGGCATTAGTTTTATAAGAACGCCGCTTATGGCGCTGGGTGGGGCAACAAAAAACTACGCCAACAACATCGACAACAACAATAACATCGCCACTGCGTAGTTGCCGCTGCATCGACTTACTGACTGACTGGGTGGCTTCTGTATATTGCCGGATTCAAAGCGGCATTCGTTGAAAACACTCGAAACACGCGACACGTGCAAAGTTGAATTGTCAGCAGCAAAAGTTGAAACGTTTTAGATCAATAAAATAAAATAAAATAAAATAAAAGCAGCTGTCAAACGCACAGCAAACACACACATCGCACAACAACAACAACAAAAGGTAAGTTTTGACTCAAGAAATAATCGACATGTCTGTTAATTATTGTGAAAGTTTTGTGACACACACGCGGATACAAATTGTCAGCCCCTCAAGCCCTTCCAACCCTGTTCCAATGCTCCACTGCTTCTCTGCTCCAGATTCAGCTCCAGCTGCTGCGTTGGCGTTTCTATTCCAGATGACAGCTTGTGGTGTTGGTGACAGGCATCTCTAGATTCTAGAAGCTGCCACCCTCTTGTTACGAAGGCAGCTGCAGCTGCCTCTGTAAATGTAACTGTATCCGTAAATGTAGCTGTAGCTGTATCTGTATCTGTATCTGTATCTATGTCGTGTGCACACATAAAGTTATTCGCGTGAATGGGGAATGTGTTTCATGTCATAAAGACACGCACAAATCATGCTTAAACTCGGCCAGACTTTGGCTCGTCCTTTGCTGTTTTGTCCTGTTTCTGTTTCTGTTTCTTGTGTCCTGCGCTGCTGTTCGTTGCTTTTTGCTTAACTCGCAATTTATGGTTAATCGATGTTGTCTTTGAACGTGACCTATTTGCTTTATTTCGTCGCGCAATGTCCTTTGTCCTTGTTATAGCCGCTTCTCGGCTCGCACTCAGCATCCTGCTGACGTGTTAAATTGTCTTTTTGTTTACCCCCAATAAAGCAATAATTTATTTTTCATGCTCTGCCGTTCGTTATATGCTCTCTTCATCTCCTTTTTTTCCTTCTTCTGTCCCTATTATCCCTCGTTAGCTCGCATTTCTTTTTGCATACACATACACGTACATACGTTCTAGATCCATCTGATAAAATAATCTAGTATAGATTTATAGTATATCTTGGGACTTGGAAAAATCGATATGCGACCGACCTTGACCTACGACAAGAGCTTTATGGCATGTGACTAACGAAGTAGTTGGATGCATCAGCTGCAAATGTTGCCAAGCCCACACCGTACACAGTTTTGCAGTCACTGTGCGATGTTTTCGATTCTAGAACCATCCAACAAGTGACTCATCACCCGGCACTAACATGCCTACCGGGTATTTTAATTAGGACCATTGTGTAATACTTATCTTCTTCGTGACAGTCGTGATAATCTAATTGGGTCATCATTTCCTCTAACCACCATAGAAGGGTTTAAGCTCATCAATTATATTTCAGCCTAATAGGTTAATGAAATCATTTATTGCGTTGTCTTTTAATCGCACTTTAACTTATAATGTTGAACTTAGGTCATTGGCATCAAAGTAAATAGTTTTGTAATAATAGAATATGTAAACACAATTTGCAATCTTACATATTAGTTAATTCAAAGAGTTGCGTGTCTGGATTTTCTATATACACAATAGATTAATCAATAATCAAGTTACAAGCTTAGCCCTGTCACACAAATTAGAGCTTGTTACATGTTTCTTCTTTCTCTCATACTCAATGTCTATTAGTTTACTTTCTTCCTCATAGTTGCGTGTCTAAAAAGAACATGGAATTTGCTAGTATCCTAATTGTTAAAACAAGCTCTGTTGACATTTATATTCTTAATTTGAATCGAGAAGAGTTCCACGTTCTGCTTCTTTTGGAGGTATTTAAAAGTGAGTTATTCTTGATATAAGTCGAGGGTGTTTATTGATCGAAATGGCATTGCTACAATTGAGCTTTTACCTTGTAAAAGTCAACGTTGCCTGGACATACATATACGTATACGTTCTGGTTACTTCCTTCTGAGTCGGCCAAATGTGTGTGTTCCGCAATTGAAATGGTAGTTGTGATTTCATGCATGAATCATTGAGGTGAACGGGCACACTTACGTGGTCAACAACTGAGCGAACCTCTAATGAACTAGTTGAAGTTCTAATGATTCCAGTTCATTGAACAAAGTGCCTGCTCATTGCTAGGTGTGTCTGTTCTTAAATTATATAGTATGTGAACTTATTACATAGAAATAACTTTAGTATTCAATTAAATAAACATTTTTAAAATTAAGTTTATTATTATTATTCGATTACCCGTCATCAGATATCATTAAATTTAAATGCTTTGAATATTTTGTGGAAGCAATAAAGATAACGGGACAACAACCTTATAGGTATGATCATAATAAGGCGGCTGAACGCAATGAAGCGTGAAATAATGCGCCTTTAAATAACTGAAAGTACATATTTGGATATTTATGTTACAATGAAAATATAAACGAAGAAAGAGAAACACAGCTGTTTTTTTGCTTTATCCCTAGCTTTTGACTCACTGTATTATTAAGAACAGTATCCACACATAAGGGAAAATCAGTTTTCAAGCGCAATAGCTTCTGGCTATAGCTGTTATAATAGACATAATTATTCGAGGTAACTAAGCAAAGTATTAAGCGAACTTCAACGACCCCGGGCCAAATGTAAGCTTATAAATATGTAATGTGTTAAAGTTGAATTTAATTAATTTCGCTTGTAAGTGAATAAAGCTTGATGAGAAATTAAAGTCATATTCAGTATAACTCGTTTAACTACCCAAGATAACTGTCAAAATTTGGCGTAAATTCGTAAAGATTGTAGTTTTATAACGGTCCATTGGCAATAATTTGTATCAATGTATGTGTCAGAGCTGGATATGCAAGTAAGCTAATTTTAGGCCCATTTTTTCAATTTCCGTATAAGCTTTATTTGATACATATCTTTGACATTAGCTTCTATACATTTTACGTCAGTTTATCATTCGAATAATTAAGACCTTATATAGACATTGAAAAAATGGGCTTTAGTGTTGAATTATTATAATAAATAAGAAGAGTCTAGTAAATTATTACTAAGGCAATCCGAGTAGTACTGTTGTTTTTTATACCGTTTTCAAAGTTCAATTTTAATTGAGTTCTCCAGATTTTTAACAAGCTATAAAACAACCTCAATTTTAATTATACACAACATTGGGACACTCTTCTCTTAAGATAAACAAACTATTGCAATAAAGAACAGGGAAAATGAAAACTCGTTGACATTCACACTTTTCTCTTTCATTTTCTTTCTATATATCTACTGGTTATTCTCCTTGATCAGATGCACAACATGGATGAATACACGAAGGAGGCCGAGCTGAAGAATCACGCCAAGCGTGAGCTGGCCAATGGGCGCGTAAAGGATCCAATGGATAAATTGCGATTGCAATGCTTCAGCCGTGGAGCCACCGGTATCTTGGGCCTTGCTAGGTAAGTGAGTGCAGATAACAGCACGGTTTACAATTCGCTGGAATAGACTAAGTCTAGGCCTGATTCCTGTATGTTTGACGTTGGTTGAAAGCCGAAGCATACAGTTGGCAAATGCAACCGTCAGTGGCATGCTTGCATAACATGAAAGACTTTTATTTTTTTGGCTTCTGCTATGAAGGATTTATATTTTTTTTTTTGGGCTCTGCTACATTTACATACGTACACTCGTATGACGGAATATTTATTAACAAATGTGTGGACTGAAGATAGACACTTGCAATATGAACAGGACGAGATTTTTGGTCAGGCACACACTCACTCTAGGAACTGGGTGTATTAAAGTGATGAAACTGTTGAGTGTTAGGCAAGTGAATTTTGTAAAAAGAGGCAGCTACTGCCAAAATCTGAAGGATGTTTTTCATATCTCCAGCCTGCTCGTAGTTGCCAATGTCGACTCCTGTTGATGATATTGATGATCATGAAGATGATGATGACGGTGATGATAATGATGACGATGACGATGACGATGATGCTTATGTGTTCAGGTTGAGCTAGGCACCGGCAAATATGTCGAGTGCATGTTGAACTAACATTTCGAAAAGCTCCTCCAAGTGTATGCCAAGCGGCAAAAACTATACACGGTGCAGGGACGTTGTGTGATATGGTTGATGAGAAGGGGTAGGGGCGATGGCGAAAATCGCTGACTGAATGCAAACAAACATAATTGGATTTCTCTGGTTTCTGATACCCTCACCCTAACGCATCTGCCTCGCAAAACCTAACCACTATCTGCAACAACAACAACAGCACTCCCTCTTTCAGCCCCTCTCTTAGTTTTTATTTCAATTTCAACTCATCTGTCCAACTGGCAGACATTCTGTTAACAATTTTCCGTTTTGAATATATAGACATTTTGAACAAAATCGCAACTACCAACATATTCATACCGCGATGTGAATGTGTCTTTGTGAGTGTTTGTTTGTTTGTGTGTGTGTGTGTGTGTGTGCGTGCGTATTGACCATCTGTGTGTTGATTTTTATTTGTATTTATGCAATTTGTTTGTTTGCCAGCCGGAAAATTCAATGCGTTCAATGCATTGCCAACCGAATTGCGCGTACCTCCCTCGCCCTCCTCTCTCCCACCTCTGTTTGTCTTTCTCCCTCTCCAACATATTCTTGTTTGATTTTTGTTTTTTGAGGCCATTATTAGAAACATATTTTTGCTTAGATTTAAATGCTCTTTTATAAAATGGGTATATTCATTTCCAATCAACTGTAAAACTATGCAATTGATTTATATAAGATTTTCATCTGTAAATCTATATGAAATATTTAAGATTTTATTTCAGACATGGCTTTAACATTTAAAATTTTTTTGTAAGAAACGATTCGATTCGTTAACGAACTTGGATAAAACCGGTTTGCAGCCTTGAGTAGCCCTGTACTTTTGAAAGTTCGTTTTATTCCAAATTTGTAAGATAATTGTGTTTTATTTGCCAACAGTTTTCAAGCTCAAGGATATATCAAAGTTCAGCATACTCAACTACTATTTTGATTTGAATTCTACAGCGTTTGTTGCCAATTTTCCGTTTCAGAGCATTCCGCGTGATGGACCATGATGGCAGCCAGACTCTTACTCTGGAGGAGTTCAAAAAGGGTATCATTCATATGGGACTGGATATTAACGAATCGGATGTTGAGAACATTTTCCACCGGTATGAATGACAGTATCTTAAAAAACTCAATCACACATTATTTAATATGTTTTATACAGTTTCGATACCGATCGCAGCGGAACCATTAATATGAATGAGTTTCTCGCAACAATTCGAGTAAGTAGTGTTTCATTTTAAAAAACATTGCAAGGTTATATCCGACTTATTTTAATATTTCAGCCCCCCATGAACCCTTCTCGTCTGGATAGCATGACTAAGGCCTTTAATAAACTGGACAAAAATGGCGATGGAGTTATTACTATTAACGATTTAAAGCATGTCTTCAATGTTGGCAATAATCCCAAGTATCGCAGTGGCGAACTGAGCGAGTCGGACATTTTAATGAGTTTCGTAAAGAACTTTGAAGCTGGTGCTCCCAATCCAGAAGGAAAAGTATCAAAAGATGACTTTCTCAACTACTACACGACAATCAGTGCATCAATTGATAATGACGCTTACTTTGATCTGGTTATGCGTCGTGCTTATAATCTCTAAATACCTGTCGCAAGGACAGATGAAAAGTTGCATAAATTACGAACAAATGCTAATTAGTGCCAACTATAATGTAAATAATATTTTTGGCAAAGTCTCGCACAGCAAGTACTGAAATCAAGAAGTTTCTGTATTTTATATAATGTTTTACTAAATACCGGTATCCCTCTAATATTCGCTTAAACGTCCTTTATTTACATAACATACTCAATATTGAAGAAATAAATTAAATAATTGTTCAATTTAATGATTTTTGCAATTTTGGGAATTTTAAAAAGAAGTTATCAGGTCCAAAATAAATAGTTGTTTTGTTTACATTGGGGCATTTCTCAATATTATTATACATAGTAGATATTTTACTCAAGGTTAATAATTTATGATAGGTTGGACAAATTTGGTATATTTATCTTTTCAATGAATCTAAAATTGAAATATTATTGTAAAGAAGCTGAAGCCAAGCACCCTTCACCCTCATTTTCTTTTATTTAATGTTGGATATGTTAAATGTCATTATAGCCAAAGTCCTTGTTTTGTTTCTGCTATGTAGTTAATTCCCTTGTTCCGTGTGTAGTTCTACCCAAAATAATGCGCTGTAATAATTTATTAAATTAAAGCCGCGAACTAATTAGCATAAAACTAATTAGATTACTTGTACATGTGCAGCCACAAAGCGCAGTACACCATATATAAAACCAAAGAGAGAAAGAGATAAGAGTTTGTTTAACAGATATAGAGATAAAGAGAAAGAGAGAGGAAGAAAGAAATTTTAACATTTGTCGCCTTTAATAAAAAGCATGTTTGCCAAAAAGTCAAACGACACCCATGCAGACACACACACCACACACACATACCTACACACACCACACACTGGCAAACAAATAAGCCTGATTAGCTGGTGTTTTTTTTGTGGTGATTAGGCTGACACTGTGAAATGATATCATCGACGCCTCTGCCTCCGGCTACCGAGTCAATCCTAGACTGAACAAGTTTAATACCCCACTAATTAGTAGCTTATTAGAAAAGCGGCAATTGGCAAGCTCTAATTACATTCATTTCGCATCAATGATAACAATGCGATGTCGGCAACTGTTGATAAGCCATCGAATTTAGCTTTTGTTAGCTTGGAAAACATACAGGAGAATGTAGGGCCAAGCAATAGGATAAGGATATTACGAAGTATACTCAAGTAATATCTGAACGTCTCACACTTTCGTGGCAATGATTATGCAGCAAAGTTTTAGTATGCCGAATAGACAATGTTAAAAGTTTGCCCAAGTAATTAAATCACTTCGATCTTTGCTAATTACAAGCAAAGAACATACAGCTAACTACATGTACACCACATTGCCAAGGGCCATGTCTGTGTTCGTTAGATATGTTGCCTGACTGCGGCAGTATCCTCATCAGGACAACAGGCAACAACTACAACAACAAGAACGTTGACAAGTTACCTGCCAAATTAATGCAAACATGAAACGTGCGGCAACGGGAATATTAATTAACTAACATACACATACATATACGAGTACGAGAGCTGGGTAGAAGAGAGTGCAACTACATTCCTTCCCCTCTCCCCTCTGACCCATTCCGGGTCAGCAGTGTTAGCAGTTAGCACTTCCCATTGTCAGCTCTCGGCAAGAGAGCTAGGGAACTTGTGCAGCGGCCACGCCGCAAACATATTCCGCGTTCCAGATCTTCTCACAAATCGCCGCAAGACTCTTTAGCTCTTCGGCGTGCAACAGTGCGTATGAGCAATTTGCTGCTGTCAGGCGGCATATGATTAATGAACGTTTCATTAGCGCAACTAGCATTATAGTTTGACCTGGACACAGCATTGCTCTGCTCGTATTTGCATTTCAGCAGGTTGCCGAACGTGATCACAATATTATCTCTTCATCAGTCCTTGCAGGACATGCAAACATTTATGTCGACACACAAAAAGAGACCAAAAGCGAGATTCTCATGTTTCTACCAACCCTCCACACCTGCTAACCTCCTCATCCAACGCAGACATCCCCCAGGTGGCTGCTTTTTGTGCGGCGCGTGTAGTTGTCGTTACGAGCAGGATTCTCAGAGGCCAAGAATCGAGCTCACGTACCCGTCAGCTCAATGGGGAGAAAGAGAGAGCGAGAGCTAGAGATAGAGAGAGGTTGAGAAGCGAAGGGGGCAACAGCGAAACCTAACGAGTTACAATGATTTCGTGCTAATTAAAATGGTTTTTGCATAGAGTTTACCGCATTAGTATTTCGTTTAGCAGTTGTGCAAACACCTTGGCAGTATCTGAGTGTGTGTGTGTGTGCAAGTCCCAGTGGAATGTTTGTTCTCGGCTGCCAGCTGTCTATGTGTGTCTGTCTGTGTACCGCATAAATTACGCATACGCAGCGTAACCAGCACCACCATCCACACCACAGACACGAAAAGCGTTAGCTAAAAAGTGTATTTTTCAACTGACGCAGCTGTGCCTAATGAACTCCCTATGTGGGTTGCCACACTCCCACGACATAGGAAAGGAGGAGAGAGGAAACACCGCAACCATAACCATATCCGAACCAGTCATTTCTATCTTTTTGTGGGCAGCAACTGTGAGTACAGTTGTCAGTGCCTTGACTTAATTAGATGTTTGATATTTTGGCAGCTGAACAGACTGAAACTGAGCTCGTTAGTGGCTTTCCTTCACAAAATGCAACAAAAGGAATGCTAGCTTTACATATTGGTATCCAGGCAATGCATTTATAAACCGTTAACAGTAAGATCTCTGCAGATAGTCATGTTAAATAATATAAAATAATATATATCTAAAATTAGCTGGGAATTTACTTTTGTAAATAGTTGAAGACTAACTTAATTTGTCAAGGAATTTAAAACAATACGATTCATAAACGTTGTTAAATAACTCAGTTTTGGCTAAATTGCAATGAAATTTGTTTAATGACCAAACAATCAAGCTAAGTAGTTATGTGACCAGATATTTGTTTAACTGTTTAAAAATGTTGATAGATGTACATTTGATAAGTATTAATATTTAATACTAATTTTATTTTGCTAATCAAAATGGGTTCTGTATTAAAAATGTTATACTTTTGCAGTAATATCTGTGGAACTCATAAGCTTAAACTCAGACACGCACACACACATCGGATCAATTTACACACGTGCAGTAAACTTTCAGACACATTCGATGCGAAAGTTATTTTAAACCTAACTATAAGTATTTTGATACTTTTCCAACAAAACGTTTTGTTATTGGTTGGATTTAACACGCCATCTCAGCTAACACACACATAACACACCTTGTCTTAGAGCTGGAATGAAGGCAACTCAAATGCTGGACACGTGTAAAAGTTCAAATTTAAACACTTGTACATGAAATGTTGTTTCAATCTGAAAGCGTTTGCGCTTTTGGTTTATGAATCAAAGCAAAAGTCCTTGTCCATATGTAGCTCCACAGAAATCCCCAAAGCGCTGGAAAACTTTTAGTTTCACATCGGCCACGTTTACTGTCAATAAAACTTTGCTTGAGCTGGCAAAATGAAAACAGCATAGATTATAGCACATTGCCAACAAACGAAAAGAAAGAAAAAGGCAAGATAGAGTATGTAAAAAACGAAAAGCGAACGTATAAAACATGCAAATGCAATGAAATTACAAGTTACGTATACGCCCCATGTTGCAGCAGCAACGGGAGCAGCAGCAGCCGCAGCGGCAGCAGAACAGGAGCCATCATCAAACGGCCGCACACAAAAGGATTATGCAAAATTATGCAAAAATTGTGGGAGGAAAAATCCACGCACATTAAATTCAAGTGCTTTCTATAAAGTCAAATCGTGACTTTTGTGCTAATGATGAACATAAGCTAAGGCAGAGAATATTGTCAACCCCCATTGAGGTCGATCCTTTGTACAAAAAGAAGAACCATTTAAGTGTTTTCGTTATTTGACAAATTGACTTGCAAATCATCATGGCATTTCAGTCTCTTGTTCCGTTACTTGTCATGAAAATTATTACAATTACGGGTACTTCATATTTGCAGCTAGAGTTAAAATGGTAACTCTACTAGCCTATTGCTGATTTGTCAACAATTGAGATGGTAAATATCAGTAACTGTCTGTATATGTGATGCATGTGAGAATCTACAAGCGGATGCCACACTAAAAGCGCACTCAGCTCAAAGACAACTAACGGAAATAGTCGAAAAAGTGCAACAAAGCCGTGCAGTACGTGCCATGAGCCAACAAAATGGCGGCACAGACGAATCATAAGCAGCAATGGCCGACAATGACCCAAGTGCGCGACGAGGGCATGAGAAAAACCGCAGCCAGACGGCGGTCTGTCGGTCTACGACAAGGGACAGTGGACTGAGGATTGAGGTTGAGCATCATTTATACTGAATGGATTTGGATTTGGATTTTGGATTTGCGCACAAGATAATGTGCAGCACAGAGCACAGAGTCTTGCCCGGGGGTCTGGATCTAAGTCTGAATCGTTGCATGTGAGTGAGCTGGGAAGAGTTTGAACTATAGGGGAGGGTTGGTTCGGGACGGGACGGACGAGGAGCCGGCGGCGTGAGAGCTAAGCAGCTCCAATGCAACGGAAATAGTTTTGTGTGAGATTTATTACCACTCTGGAGAGTCATAAAACGGAAATTGTACACAAAATCCTTTCGGATGCTCGTTTAAGTTGCAGCATACCCCCGCCAATCCCTATCCATTTAACTCTTTGCCTCTCTCTCACACACACACACACACACACACACACACACACCCTGTATCTCTTCTCGAATGTTTAGATTTTTATGGCTTGTGTCATTTCTGTTTACTCTGCGCTGCTGTTTGCTTACTCTGTGTCCCAATGTTTATGTAAGTCATCGCTTCGTTTACGACGCTTCCCCAGCACCCCAGGTCATCCAATGGCAACGCCAACGTGGCATATCCTATTTTGGAATTATATTTTTGGCCATTTTCTGGAAACTGTCTCTTGCTCGCCTGTTAACTACAAACTCTTCGCTTTGCAATTTCAGTTTATTTATATTATTTGCCACATTGCAAAAATGCCTTTTCTATTGCCTGGGTCAGGCCAATGCCGCAAATGCATTCCATTGTACTGACACCATTTCTCTGCCCCTTCTTTTCCCAATCGTGGATAACCGATTGCCGCTTACAGTGCACATTCCATACATTTTCATTGGGCCATGGCAATTATTTTATGCAATATGAAATACTATTGTATATGCAACTTTTAATAGACGTTGCCATTTCCATTTGCCGAGAACATAAAGTTGCATCTTCTACTAATTAAGCAGTTGAATGAAATAGTATTTGTAACCCAACTCGATTCAATACGAATTTCAAGGATTTATTTAAGTAATATTCATTGCGACCAAATAAACATTTAACCATCACTCATTTATTTATTCAGTCAATCTTTGTCTGCTTTTCAAAGTTTATTTTGCGTAGACAGTTTATTAAAATTTTGCAAACAAAGCAAAAGTTGAAACCGAAAAGCGAAAATGTTATTTTGATTCCTTTCAATTCCAAATCAGTTTGCCTCAAACTAAGCAAAAAGATGACTTCAGCCCCATCCAGGCAGCTAGTCTAGTAATTTGGCTGAATACCAAATTCTTACTGTCTGCTTGTCTGAGTACATTGAAGTCATTGCCTTTCTGATGACAACCCCTAGATATCACTTCTGTCCGTAGTGGCCAAGTAATACGCTTTTCTATCTACACATTATCATATATCTAACGGTGTACCACAATGGAACTGACTTTAACCAAAACTACTTACATTAAATCGCGTTGTTTTCCCATTTTAAGAAAATAGCAAGGACTCAAAATGACACTCCACCTTCACTCTACACTATGTCTACTTTCTACACTTGCTCCTTTTAGTGTGAACATGCCTTAGCCTGGTCGTTTCCATTTCCGTAGCTGACAAAATTTTTGGCAACAGATTTTCTGTTTATTTGACTCAAAAGAAAAAAGATATCGACAGAGATAAATGAAGAACAAAATCTAAAGAAAAAAATCACTGAGACGACTTTTATAAACGCTGACTTTTAAAAAATGACATACTCTATGGTTGGCAATATTTAAAAAAAATGTAAGCATTACTAATTGTCTTTTATACTATTTGCAATTTTATTCACAAATTATGAAGCAATCTTCTTTAATTTTAGAGAACATTATTTACTATACCTTATGGACCAATATAAATAATACTTTTAAAATTGATTAATGAGTGTGTTTAATCTTAATCTTTCTTTCTAATAGGTTTTCAATGCAAAACCCTAATCGAGATGGTTGTTCTCAGGTTTTTAAAGACATTGACAGTAAAACTCTGCTTAGTTATGTTAAGTTTGGTTTGTGGTTGAAGACAGCCCAACAGGATAATCATTTTTTTTTAAAGTCATTATTGTTGTGGTTGCAGTCTGAGCCACCACTTGCAACTATTGTTTTCAAGTGCTTGTCGTTGACTGTGGTAAAGCCAAATTATATTGCTGATGGCCAAGACTGCCGACAGCGCAAGGGAAGACAGCAAGTGGCAAGCAGAAAGAAAACAATTTTCATTTCAAGCATTTGCTCTTGGAGTAAACAGTTTTTGAAATGTGCCAAGGCGCATTTTCTCTTTTCACTGCGGTGACAACGTCAAAGCAAATGATAGAGCATACCCATTTTCTATTTCTCATACCATAGTTCCCATTCCAATTGCTAGTCTTTTCCATTTGGTTAAGTCGTCTGGGCAATGAATTTCTAGAGACTTGGTCCTTTAAGTGCGACGGCAATTAACCGCCGGCAAGCTAAGCCGAGTAAGACTGACTTTGAGGCTTAAGCATTTGAATTAATAGATCGCCTAGCCATATCATCATATCACATTTCAGCCAATTAAACAAGCGTTTAAATTTTTTCAGAGAGCGATCCAAACTAAATATTCATTTTGACTCATTTGCGACAGTCAAATTCTAATAGGGTCAATTGCAATAATATCATTAGGAAAATTAAACACGAGCAAGTTGTAGTCGTAGTCACACCACCGTACAGTGCCATACCGTATCGAGACAGGACGCCCAACCAAGTCAAGCGTATTATGCCTAATTGGGCGCTGCCAGCATCAGACACCAGGAACTAGGATGGAGATGGAGCCAGGGACCCACTCAAGGCCCTATCCGGCACCCAGCTGTAGCCTCAACTGAAGCTGTCGCCATCGTCAGCGTCTTTGCCGTGCCGCTTTGCACGTTTTGTCTACGCGAGTAATTAACTTTAATTGCGGCCATTAAAATAAATTGGCAGATACCTTTAAATATTGTTATTGTTGCATACTTAGAGGCGCAGCGGACGTGGCGCCAACAGAGGATGCGCATGAAGGGATGGACAGATGGGCAGGGCGTGTTTTGTTTTAACAGGTTATGCGGCTGAGAAGCACTTTCTTGCAACAAGGAGAAAAATATGAAATTGCGCCCACATTTTAATAGCCATTGCCAAATGCAATGCTCTAGAACTTCCCACTCTTAGGTAATATTATCTTCATTGGTAAGAGAATTACGATTTGAATAAATGCTTAAATTCAATTTAATATAACCTTATAAATTTTAAACTTAAGGCCTTTTTCAACTGGAATGTGCAAATGTGAAATGGAACTTATTAAAACTTATCAATTACTTACACAATGAACTTATAAACTATTTGTTTAAAAAGACGTTCCTTCTCATCGAAGGGTCCAACATAATTTTAACTGTAGTAAAATATAAAGACGGGAACATTTGTATGTTGGATATATGAAAATAAGCGAATAATTGCAAAATTATCTCTTTATCACGTATTACCATATGCATGAGTCTGCCCTTTTTGTTTGTGGCATGTCAAGAATTGCGCAGTATTCTTTTAAGCGCGACACGGCACTGCATTCCCTTTTTGTATTCCGCTTCTTCCACCAATACCTCCATGTTCAGTTTCTTTTGTTTTTGCTTTATTTTATTTTTTTTCAATTTCGCTGTCACGCTTACAACGGAAAGCTGAGCCGTAGGCAAATTGAAAGAAGTAAACTTCTTTAATTTTACTGAGACAAAGTCTCCGCGCACTGACAGTAAAAACTAAAATGTTTGGCCTACGGCAATAAATGTCAAACTAACTTTTAGAATAGTGCCTTCGTTTTCAATTAGAAAAATTCTCGAAAATTTTCGTTGCGAGACAGTGAAGTACGGAATGATGGAGTGACATGAACGGAATATGAATGGAAAATTCGTTGACAGCTGCAGTGTGGCAAGAATGTGTTGCAAATAGCTAAAAGAATACTCGTAGAAAAGTCGATTGGGAATATTAGAATAATAATAGAACCTTTTTGCGGAACTGAGCCACAGGACTTGTTTGTTTTCGCAACTAGAACGAACTCGGACTCGGATTGATAACAGCAATCAAGCACAAACACAGATGCAAAGTCAAACTCAAATACAAATATAGATACAGATACGAAAGCAGTTACCATATACCATCTACCATCTACCAGGAAAGGCACGGCACGGCATGCACGCACGCACGCACGGACACACGGACAATAAGGGCTGCTGCACGTTGGTAAATATCCGTTTCCGCTTTTAGTTTTCATGTCCGCTCTTGAAACACTCGAAAGGCAAGTGAATGCCGCAGGCGTTAACTTGATATTTACTTTGTTGCTCTGCCACGCTGTTTACCTATATCCACCCCCATCTCAATATCGCATCATTTATATATGTACATCCATCCACATCCAGCGAGCCCAAAGTCAAAGTTCTGGAAATGGGTCTCCCTAAAGTTTATCTGTACACTTCCGCCTCCGTCTATCAAACTTGTGGCTCGTCGCCGCCGCTTGACCAGCAAACTACTCGCCATCTCTCTGGAAATGTTTTCGTTGATGAAAAAACTTTGACTGCCTTCAACACTTCTCAACTTTTGTGTAGTTTGTCTGGTTTGCCTCTCATCCGCTCATTCTTTTGCCGACTATTTATCTACATATCTGTCTAAGGGTGTGTCCAGCCAAGCGCCGGCCCGAGCTCATTTTATCATTTGGTGTTAATTGTTTTCGTTTGCATCACAAAACATCTATCGAAAGGGCATTAATGGATAGTCGGACGATGGGTCTCTGAATTGCTCACAACGCTCAACACTCATACGCCGTGTGATACGACGCTTTTCTTGCTTCTCGTTCACCTCGCTGTGGCGCCACCAATAAACTGAAGATGAACTTCCGTTGCCTGGCAACTGCCAAACTCTATCCACACTCACTGCTTTTGTGCGACGCGCAAATGCTCTTAATCACTTCTAGGGTAAGGGAGCAGGACGCACTTGGTCCTGCATCCAAGTCCTGCCTCGGAGACAAAGAGCCATATGCATGTTTGTTTGTGTAGCGTTAGAAATTGAGAGAGACACTAATTGCTTTTCTTTGCAACCAACTCTTTTTCTTTTCTAATTACTCTATGCGTGACTATGAGTATCTGTGTGTGTGTGTGTGTGTGTGTGTGTGTTTGTATGTGTGTGCATGAGGCAGACTCTTGGCGACTGGCGACACACATTTGGCTAAGTAGGAAAATGATAGTTTGAATGCTCTTCAGACAACGTTGTCGACAAAAGGACGATAAGGACGACCAAAAGGACGCATTTAAAGTACATAATTCGGTTTTGATTATGTTTTGGTCTAAGCTGCCGTTGCCGTTGCCGTTGCCGTTGCCATTGCCAGCCGTTGCCATTGCCAAAGCCGTTGCCATTGCTACCGCATTTCTGAAGTTAGCAACTTCATTATGGCTAAAACCCAAATGTGTTGATATTGCGGCTGAAGTGGTAGCCATCTACTCTACCCGCTCATTGAGGCTAAATGAGTAGATTTCAATGGTTTAAGCATTTCATGTGTGTACACAAGTACACAAGCACAAGCTTTTGTGATTATTAGAGACTTGAGACATATTTACTCATCATAGATAGTTCTAAAACAATTGAATGCCCTGCATTCTTTAAGTCAAATTCTATAGAAAGTGGGCTTATAATTCTATACATGACTGTTGTCCTTTCTTGTAATTTAACAGACACATTTCAATCGTTGATTTATACATTTCTTAAAAATTAATAATATTTAGCACTTTTAAAGCAACATTTCATCTCCAGTTTACCGACTGTAAAAGAGTTTCTAGGAGAATTCGAACTAGAGTTTATCATAAGAGTTAGAACTAACGGCTGTAAAACTGCTTTTGTTCTTTCGTGTTATGTTTTGATATATAGTTCTATCAGTTTCTCATGTAAATTTCATCATGATCGATTTGTAAGTTCAGAAGTTATGTGTTTAAATTTAAATTGTTAATTTTAATTCTATTCAAGTTATAATGTTGTGTAAAATGTTTATAGCTCGACATAAATACATAATAGAAACAAGCGAAATGAAAAGAATACTTTGTTACACTATACAAATCACGTATTTTGTATAGAAAAAGTATAGAGTCTCTAACAGTCGTGTTTTGTCGATTGGGACCTTTCATATTAGCTTCATTATATACCTAGGACAGGGTAGCTCTTATCAGGCGAGACCTGAGCTTCTGAGAGCCTGACACATAATTTAAGCTGTTTATGCACAGGTTTTTGCTATAAATTATGTACTAAAAGCCAAGGCAGCTATTCAGCACATCGTTTTGGACACACTTAAATAGGAGCTGAAACCCAAACGGAAGTGCGTAAAAGTCGCACAGAAAATGAGTAAAGAAAAACCAAAAAATAAACATACAAAAAAAAGGAAAAAGGGTAAGGTACGCGAGTTGCTACAAATTTGGAAAAATTGTAACTAAAGTTAAAGTTACGCAGCCACTCGATAAGGGAAGGGGTGGGGAGATGAAACGAAGGGCTGCGCGATGTGTCCCCAAGCTGACGGAATGACGCTTGGGGAATGCCACAGTGGGTTCAACTGGGAAATGAGGAGGAGGGTGGAAAGAAAAGCGAAGAGGGTAGGCGGTAATAATCAGCGGCAAGCAAGACTTTAAATATTTTATGCTGCTCAAATTGGCGGCCAAAAGAAAACCGTAAAATACAATACTGCTGGTGTAGATGTGGCTGTGATGGCTGCCAAAGGGGATCCCACCCACGCTCCTTCGCTCTCAGGATCAGAGACAGGACAACAGGACAGCAGTGACCAAGCTGGATGGCTGGATGGCTGGATGGCTGGCTGGCAACTTGAGCCACTTTGATTTTTGCTCAAGCGTAATTACAAGTTAAATGAGGCCAACAGCGCGGCGAACGTCGACGATGGTAACGTCAGGATACGGCGTCCGCCAAAAACAGTGTCATCATGCGGAAGGATACTGGGCTGCGGCTACGACTGGCAATGAAACGGAAGGAAGGAAGGACAACCAGACGAACAGACGGACGGACGCAAAGCGTGCGCATGGATGATGTACAGTCGGCGATTGCAGGCGTTGCGACCATGAACAGGACCAGGACCAGGACGAGGAACAGAGCCAGGACGAGGTATGGGTGCAAGGATAGGGCCATGCAGACATTGTAACTGAAGCAAAGCACTAGTAATGAATGAGCTGGCCCAATGGCTCGTCTGTGTCTTGCCTGCTCTGCTCCGGCCTGGCCTGGCCTGACTGAGAATGAAAAATTGCGAAGTGGACGTGGACGTGAACATGGACATAGACGTGAACGTTGTGGTCGTGGTCGTGGTCGTGGTGGTGGTCGTGGTCTCAGGCATGTTTGGGTTTGGCAGCCAGGCCGCGTAGTGACATTGTTTGCGCTGGTGCAACATGGCGGATGGATGGAACGGAGCAGATTGCATAAAAAGCGACAGAATTCCAAACAAAACAAGAAATAACGAAGCATGCAACAAAAATTGCGAAAACAAACCGCATTAGTGAGCAGGAAAGGAATGGGGGAGTATAGAGGAGACTTTTGCCCAATGATGGAATGTAACGAAACGGCAACAATGATGACAAGAGGATGCACAGTGAGGAGCCAAGGCACAGGCAACTGCAATTGCAGCTGGAGCGATGAAAACATTGTCACCAGGCGCCGAGTTGAAGTTGAAGCTGAAACCAAAACTGGACATGGAGAGCAGATAGCAGATAGCGTCCACTTGAAGTGCACAGGAAAAGCATCTGCTGTTTGCTTAAGCTCAAGCTTCATCCTGCCCCGCATCAACTGGCGAGAAGGGATCTGCGAAAGTTCATTTTGCAGTAATTAACAAATTGTAAAACGCACGAGGGGCAAGAGCAGATTACAGAGTCCGCCAAGCTGTCAGCTGAACTCAGTTCAGTTCAGTTGAGTTCAGTTGCCAGTTGCCTGACAGCCAGTACAGTTGTGACCAAGTTTGCTTGAGTGCAAGGAAGGAATTATAGATGCTGATGCCTGGTCACCATCTCAATCTCATTGCAAGTCCAAGACCGAATCCGTCCGCTTCTAGCTCGATGATAGTCACTTTGAAAAGTTCTCTTGATTATTAATATTTTATTCCATTACACTTTGGTACAGGATCTGCCTGTGAGTCGTCCTTGTCCTGCTCGTCCCCCCACCATTGTCAATGGCAGCACTTGTCGGGCAAAAAGTCTCGTAAATTGCAAAAGCGGAAACTGCCAAACAAAATGCAACTGATGATTGTACCAGTAGTTAATAAAGTTTTACAAGCAGCCAATGCAAATAATGATTATTCTATGATTTCAGAGCACAGCTAAGAAACAAGAGCTCGACTTAAGTATGATAAACATAGTCATGACCTGGAAATGATGCAAGTTATTTTAAATAAGTAATAGCACTTTGCTGGACATGACTTTACCCCTTCAAATATTGACAATATACATAATTAATCAATCAGGAAAACTAGTTAAGAAAGAAATCTTTTTAAATGGTGCACATAATTTCGATGTACTCGTATGTCAGTTCATACAATGCTGGACTAATTGCTTGTCTACCAGTATGTTAAGCACATATACCAACTTGGACCTTTTTGCCGACAGCTCAGATTTGTTAACTTAGCGCAAGTCATGTCAAAGTGTCAACTACTTTTTGCCACCTCAAGAGCCACATAATTAAGCGACAAGTGCGATGCTGACGCCAAATGCCAAAAATTATCATGCAAAAAAGGGGCTTGGAAATTTTAAATGACAGACGCTGTCAGCTTTACACATTCACACCCTCTCACGTGCACACACACACACACACACACACACACACACAGATACTCGCTTGTGGTATCTACATATTGGGGCACACACATGTGCAGTAGACAACATGTGACATCGGCTGCGACAACGCCGCAAAAGCCGTGTCAACAAAAGCTGCAACAGCAGCAGCAGGAGCAGCAGCAGTGGCAACTACTGAAGATGTCGCTGCACTGATTCAGGCTCGAATTTGATAGACACCACAGTGGGGCATGGACCAGAAACAAGAACTCGTTTGCCACTTGGACAATTTGAGTTGCTCATGTGCGGCCATTACAGTGACTAGTTAGCTGTTTAGCAGCAATCCCCCCGAAATGCTGCAATAGAAGTTGGGGCAAAAACGGCAGGAGGCACAGGACTCTTTGCCAATGTCTGACAATGACAGTAAGTTTATTCGCTTTATGGCTATAATTATATGTGGCTTTTTGTTACATCAGTGTCAGTGCGAAGGTGTGCGTAAGTGATAAACTTGAGGTTGTTTGCTGTTGTGGGTTTGTTCCCTTTCTTCTTCTAAATATCATCTCTCCTACACATAATAACTGCACACTCCTCATAACAAATTTCAAAAACCACAAAATTGATACTGACACTGTAAACCTGAGTAGCCCTGGAAGATACTGTGGTCAAATCCAAGTGTGGTTTGCACTGTTTAATTAAATCGTCGCTAACTTAAATACTAATTCCATTTTCATAACCCTAAGATTAAAAGCATTGTGCAGATAATATTCTTATAGTCTTTTTGGAATCATTTTTGATAATTTTGTCTTAGGGTCTCCCCTTTAAATAACAGTAAGTATGACGCAGATGATTCGACACCCTCCGGTTCATCTATATCTACAATTCAGACTCGATCTGGAACTCGACGTCCAATTCTATCTGAAGCTAAATTGAACTAAATATTTTACTGCTACACTCCACTATTTGTATACATGAGAAGGAGCTGGGCAAATCACAATATCCTCTAAGTTTCAGCTGATGCACAATTCTAAGCGAAGACAGATTTTTGCTGCCAAAAACTAAAGGCGGACAACAACGACGACGAGCATTGCAGAATGTTTCTACTTCAATTGACTTAAGTGTCGTAAGACTTTGATTTCATTAAAATGCTTAAAGAGTAATTACAAAAGCAACAACCAGAACAACTGAGTGCAAATTGATGCTGATGCCAATTGGGGCATGAAGTATGCATTCTTAAATTCTTAGAATTTGACTTATTGGAAAGTAAACGTAATTGGAATATCTGTATTCCAATTAACCCATAGACAATCAGTCTGTTATGGGGTAGGGACAATACTTAAGAGGCCATCCTGTCGCATAAATCAAGCCAACCTTCGCCTCGTCTCACATTTTTCAATTATGCTGGCTATCCATTTGCCGCATGCAGTCGATGAGTTCATTTGCAGTCAACTGGAACCTGGTAGTACTTTAAGAGCCGATAACATAATTGCCAAGAAACGATGCAGTGGCTGTGACTGCTTGGCAATGGTTCAACTGGAAATGGCCGCAGCAACTTGTTAATCGACAAATAAAATTCGGGCAAAAACTGGCCAACTAAATGCTGCAGAAAATCAAATATAGAAATTATTTTCCGTTTCAGATTTCTTTCGTTTTTCCTGCCTTGGCAACTGATTTGCACTTGCTTATCGGTCTGGCAAGAGTTATGTGAAAATATGGCGCTTGCCACGCCTCCCGAAACTGGCCAGCAACAAGCGCCCACTTTGTTGCTATTTGGCCAACCAACTGCAATGGGAGTGATAAAGATTGACGGTGTTCTAAATTATCTGATTTTGCCACTTCGGAAATTGGCAAAATGTCCGCAAAAGGCCAAGAATTTCCCAGTTGCCATAGTTGCTTATTTTCCACATAAATTTAAATGGTCTCTCCATCTAAAGGAAACTTTATATTGTATCTATATTTTCTTGAAGTACTAAATAATAATTCCCATAGATAGTGATTACTTTCTATATTGAAATTTGTTAAAGTAATATGTTTTGCATTATTTTACATATGGTGGTCTAGCAAGAGGTCTCTGGCGAAACGACATCTATGAAATATTTAAAAATCCCATAAAAATAAAAATAAAAGCAAGCCAAACCGCAAAAGACAGACTAAAGGCAAGGAGAATGACAACGCCGATCCGACAATGGCAACCGAATTCCCAAAAGGGAAAAGAGAGCTAACGTATGTTATTTTCCGTTGTTGTCTCGGTTTGTTGTTGTTCTTGTTGTTCTTATTGTTGTTGTGTGGTATGTGTGGCCAAGGCGTCGAGTGTTTGTGCCAAAGTGCAAATGGAACAACAATAATAACAATTGAAAAGAATTTAAATTTGCATTTTGTGCAAATTGTAAGAGTGAGACTGGTACCCACCGGTTACAATCCTCTACTGTACCCTGTCCAAGTGGGAAATGTATGGGACACCTCGACGGCAGCGTCATTAAAGCGGTCCAGTCTACAGCCCACAGTCCAGTACAGTTTTTGGGGCACAACACACAACACGCTAGTCTACAAGTTCAAATTTGTATCACATTTTTATCGCCATTTAAATGTAAATTGTTACTGAAAGGGGAACCACCCTAAAAGAGGGGTCGCAGTTTATGGGAGTGCGACGACTTCCGACCGCAATTGAATTTTTTAAAAGCGCTGAGCGTTGATAACCAAAACAATAAAACCGAGGCCACAGACTCTACCACAGACTAGCTAACGTAAAAAAACGAGAAGGAGAGTAACAAATGTTTTAAAACCGCTTAAATATTCAACAAGCCCGAGAATGGCAGAGGACACCAACCAAAAAATGTGATGCCAATGGGCAAAGCGGGGTACAAAGGGGAAAAGAGGTCCATATCGGCCTATAACAAAATATGTGCCTTCCAGCCAAATATTTAAAGCGTTTCTCTTGTGTTTGTTTGTCCCAGCCATAGTCGAGAACAGTCCTATAGCTACAGGACTCTTGGGAACTCCAAACGGACGAGAATCTGCTTTATCGTGTAGAGTCATTAAATTCGATATCATTTTGCAGCATTATTTAAAATTAACAATAAAACGTGACCTGGCAAATATTTTGTGCTCGTCTGACAAGCGAATATTAAATAAATAAAAACATTTTTAAGTTTATTAAATCTGTAATATTCCAATATTATGGGCAAAGAAGAATTTACTATTGAAACTTTTTATTGAAAAACGTTACTGTGCCCAACTTATTATTCTACGCTTGAATAATCGTTTTAATAATTCAAAGTAAAATTATTTGTAATCTCAACTTTAGTCTATGTTTATATGTGTAATACATTGAGCTTATAAACAAATAAAATGTAATTATCAATCCCTTTAATAACTTTAAAATTGTTTTTAGATAATTCCGCATTTGCGCAAATCTATATTAATTTAATTTATTTTTCACATTGGCAAACAACAAAAACTATAAAACGATAAGCATATTACAAATCTCAGTTACAAATGAGCTGCCAAAACTATTCAAAATTAATTATAATAAACAATAACTACAGTAAAAGCTTTAAACAATGCAAACCACACATAAATTCCATAAATCGCTTCTGAAAGTTTTCATTATATATAGAAATATTAAATTGAGAAGAAAAAAATTAAATTGTATTGTAAATTACTCCCGCAAAAACTATGCGACTCTCTGTTACACTATATTAAGGTTTTCAGTATTTTGAATATCATATAAAATTAAATCATGTTGACTTAGAATCTCGTAAATGTGTGCAAATGATTAATATTCTTTTAACCAAATATATGTTAGGGAGTGTCAAGAGTTTAGTAATATACGATATATCCAGACTTAAGGTCCTGAATTTGACCAGTTTTAGGTTGTTTCGAGCTTGTATTTAATTCGCCATAAATAATAAATTACAATGCTCGATAGTGGCATTGTTTATTTTCAGCACGCTTTACATTAAAAATATGCTAATTTGAATTTATGTTATTTTTGCTTATATTAAGTAAAATATTTATTTACTATTAGAAAACAAAACAAACTACATTGACAGTACACAAATAAGGCAAATAATAGTATGAGCGTTTCACAAATTCTTTTAATAAATCAAAATCCTTTTAAAAGTAGATTTAAAGACTTGACACATTTCCAGACAGACTCGAGAGAATTTAGTGACAGTTGAAATATATAAATTGACCCAGACAGCACTTATTAACTTTTAAGAATTCTTGGACAACATATACAAGAATATGACGACTAAGACTCCTTAGAGTCGTTCTTTTATTTCATACGCCCTGTTGTACGCACATAACAATATGTAACTAGTTGTAAATTGTTACAATAATGTTGTGTATCTGTGATGCCTTTGCCGGGTTGTCTTTACATTTGAAAGCTGTCAGCGTATTTTATGCTCTTTAACAATAGATGGACACCACGTACGTGGCTTGTAAATGAAATAACAGAAGAGAGGAGGGTAGAGAAGGCTGCCCAACGGGGCGCCAACGCAATGTTAATTGCTTATCTACGTGATTTCTTACCAAATTAATTTGGGCAAATTGCAAATGGCCAATGGTAAATGGTAAATGGCAAAAGACAGAGACAACAAGCAACTGGCAACTGCCAACTGGCAACAAGGAAGAGCCGTCATAGTGAATAAATCAGTTAAGTTGCTGTATTAACATCGAATACATTTGCTTAATTAAATGAAACAAAATATAATAAAATATTTGAGCAACTAGTCGCTCCTTGGATGGTATAAAAAAGAGAAAAGCTTTTTCTTTAATTGAAAATTGCTAGGCTAACACCGTTTAGCCTTTCAAGTGTCGTCTGTGCCCCAGTCCGGTTGTGTCTGCTGTGCGGCCTTTACCGTCATTTTACGATGTCATGTTTTCATTTCATGTTTTGGTTTAGCTCGCACGGTTGATGACACATGAGCGCATAAAATACAAAACCAACAGAACCAACATTAAAATCAAAGTCAACAAATTGGTGCAGCCGGAGGTGGATTTGGAGTCAGTGTGGGGCCGATATTTGTGATTGTAGCTTCACAGTCCGTTCCACATAAATATGTCATGCTTATACATATTTATGTGACCTATCAACAGCCATCCAATATGACGTTCAAACCTTTATTCTATTTACAAAACATCTAATGAAAACACTCGCACTGAGGCATGCAACCAGCAACCAGAACACAAACAACAACTCGCCGCGTAGCCAAAAAGATAAATAAGCGAAATTACAATATAGAAATTATTATAATATCACAAGGCACATCAGACAGGCGACCAAACGAATATTCTGTACATAGCTATAAGAACATTTGCTGATATTATTCCAGGGTTATATTAAAGCCCCATAAGGTTAAGTTGATATTGAAGTAAAATGATAAGTGATATGAATAAATTATTAGCATTCATGAAGAACCAGTTGAAAAATTAAATAAAATAAGTAAATAGATTTAAAATTATATTTAAAGCAAAAAATTGTACGCCTTTTCAAGTACATATCTACTTATACTTATAATAATGAAACTCATTTAGCTCATAAAGCACATTTTGCTTGTGTTTGTAACTAGTGCATTAATTTATAAGAATAGCACTAGATAATAACATAAATATTTAAATAAATAAACAAATGTAAGACTGATAAATAAATTTCTTTAATTGCATTTTATGCCTCAAAGAACAATTTAAAGAAATAATGAAAGTCAATTATGTTGACTTTCTTTAATTAAACATATTCCACTTATTGTTATTTGAGGGATAAAAGAGCAATAAACATGCGACAGGTGTATCAGCTCAGGACCTTAAGTAGATCAAGCATTATTTCAGTCTTACGCAAAATTTAGTATAACATAAATATATACACGCATACAATTGCAATCGCAAATGCTTAACCCAGTTAGTTGAGTAATTTCTATAACATACTTTGGAGCGCACCACTTGACACTGATAACACATCGTCTGGCGCATTATTTGGACAAAGGTTTGCCAGTCTATGGCTTGACATTATGTAGCCAGTTACATTTACAGCTTAGTCGACCCTTCCAGAAACCCACAACTTGCCTCTTGTTGCAACAATAGCAGTTGCCGTGCAATCCATTCATCTCCACCCTCTCCACAATTTACAGTCTCTGTGGCTTACTGGCATCCTGTCACATTCTGCTTTGCTATCGTTCTTTATTTGTCCCTTTTATGCCATCGCATTCAATGTTTTATTTACTTGCACTTGCAACATTTGCATGCCATTGTGAACTGCGACTGTAACCTAATTTTCTGCACCTAATTGTTTCATTATGGCGCCACATTAACAAAAGCCCGTCGGCCCTTCAAGTGGAGCGGCAAAAGAAATGTCGAAAGAAAGAAATGTCAGACTCATCTGCAGCTACGTGCAATTTCTCTGTGGATGTGGGTGTGGTCTCTGTGGGGCAAGTGGTTTACGTGTGTGGCAAGATTTCAAATACTTGCTCGTGATGTAACATGGACGAGAACTTGTAATGCGGCTTTGAGTTGATTGGGGCTGCCTTTTGCAGATGCTGTGCTGTTGTGTTGCGGACATTGTGTTGTTGCAGCCCGCCTTTGTATAGCCATTGTTTGTTTTTAATTAGCCGCAATAAACGGCCATACACGCACACACACGTACAATCACACAAGTATGTGTATGCTAGTCCCAATTAAAATAAACAATTGTAAATGGCATTTTGCTAAGCAATTGAATTGAGGCCGAGGCCTTGAAACAATTTGTTATTCTTTTATGGAAATTGAACCCATCCCCGTTCCCACCATTAAGTTGCTTGTCGGTAATTAACTCTCACAACATTTCCCTTTCTTTGACTCTCTTTAAATGTATCAGCCATGTGTGAGTGTGAGAGTGGGTCTGCTCAAAATCAAATTAGCAGACAGCTGGCTGAAATATAAATCTGCTGATTTACACAGAAATAAAGTCGAAGTCGGTCATATGGCAGTCATAAAAACAAATTAAGCCAAACTGTTAAGTAAACAACTTTTGTGGCTCCGCTGACAGTCAACTAGTCAATTCTCCCCCCTCAACACATGAACTTATCTTATTAATTCCTCACACACACACACAGAGGGACGGACGGACAATGTGAATACCCCGCATACGCCTCACTAAACATTCGGTTAATACGCGCAATCGAATGCGATAAATATAACGAAATATTGTAGCATAATTTGGGGTAACTAAGCTGACAGAAATAACACTTAAGCAAATATTCCAACAGCCTTGAATCACATTTTTAGTCCCCCTGTTCTTCATCTTTGTTGTTGAGCCATTTTGGCTGCCTATTAAGCAATGTTTGTTGTAGCGAATAGAAGCTATGAGGGAGGTGGAGAAGTAGTCATCTATGTATGAGTAATCGCTTTCCTGCTTGATGGCCAAAATGATTAATAGCTCTTGGGTATTGGCCCAAGTCCAAGATTAAATGCAACAGTTTCGAGTGATGATCATTTGTTATACACACTCTCTGTGTAACTATATCATATTTTAAGGGTTCACAAGGACTGGTTACTAAGGCTTTTGTATGAACCAGTCTTACTCGTAAATTATATAAAGGCTTCATCGAAAAATTGCTAAAAATTAACCTATGAAAATGCCACTTTGCTGTCATGCTCCTTAATCTCTCTATCGTAGTCTGCCGTTGTTCTTTCTATCTCTTAATAAAAAAGAAACTTTAGACCGTTGTGAGCAGATGACAAAAATAAATGCTTTATCTCATGCACGAATCAACATGCCATAAACAAGCCAAACAACCAGAGCCACAGATTTGGCACAATGCAAGAAATCTGCGAATTTGTTGTTGCAGTTTTCCTTCTTGCGTCTCAACGTATTCTTTATTTCGCTGGTTTTTTTTTTATTGCTGCCACTGCCATTGCTCTTGCTGATGATGTCTGGGTCAGTGGCATTTTCTCTGGCTAGCTGGTCAATTTGATTATGCCACGCCACACCCACAACTGCAACTTCAACTGCAGTTGCAGCTGCCCTTTACCATAAAGCATGTTCATTGGATGCAAACAATTTCATGCAACTTGAACAAAGTCCACAGATTCAACGAGTATATCAATTTGGCTTTTCTTTCCAAAAGTTTGGCCGACAACTTAAAGCCGCTTCGACGCTTCAGGCTTGTCGAGTTTTTCACGCACATCCTCAACACGCAACAAGAAAAACATGATAAAGACGAACGACGACAAATTCAACATGTCAACCAGGCCCCTGTTCCTGGTCCCTAGCACTAGGACTGGAACTGGGACTGGGACTAAAAGATGGACTGGTAATAGGCAAGGATGTGCCTTGTGGCCGCAGTCACGAAGATGAAACTATTATCCACGGAAATTAGCGCGCTCCAATGGCAAAAACACATGAAATGCAAAAAGTTTTTCACCCTACTTCAAGCACAATTTCTAAATTGTTGTTGACATAGTTTTTGTTACTGTTGTTTTTGTTGCTATTTTGGTTGTTATAGCTATGTAGTTGTTGTAGTCAAGTACGTTTATCCCACTTCTGTTATCCCAAGATGCTTATTTAATGCGTATTTAAGTTCAACCATCACAACAGACACGCACATGAATATTTCCATCTGTCTGCCAGTCAAAGATACTCAGAAAACGTATTATACACATATTTGTATATGTTATAGATATATACTTTTTTTTAATAAGAAACAGGAGAACAACTTTTATTCTACCTCTTGTGCAGTACAATATACACATCATCTGTTGGTTTCAAATGGCTTCTTAGAAAGTACTTTCAGTACTTATTTAAACAAATACATTGTTCATTTAAAAAAGGCTTGTGAAGCTATCATAAAATTAGCTTTTGAAACGGTGCAAAATAAGTAATTAAAAAATCTATAAAAGATTCAATTAGATTATAATATTTGCCTGATAATATATTCGTTTCAGATTCAAAAAACAAATATATATTAGTTCTGGTAGGGATATTTTAATATTTTTTTTTAATTATTTAACGTCGACAAACAGGAATTGACAAAATATAAATTTTTCAGTGGAAAAATTTAAATATACAGTTTTAGATGAGCTATTAAAATAACATTTACTTTTTAATATCTATACCAATACCAAAATATATATATATTTAATTATAATATTTAATTTTAAAAATAAATATCTGCTCGTTATTATTTTAAATGAATGACTTAATAAAATTGATTTCTTAATTTTTAACTAAGTATTTACCATTTTAGTTTGTTGTCTGCCTGACAGTAAACAACTGTTTTAATATCGATACCCATCTTTAGTAGAGGGTATTTTGAAATCGAGTCTTCTCACTTATTCCATTTGAGTTTGTGTACATAAAAATCTAGCCTACATTTGGCACATAAAATATGCTTAAATATACGCTCAAATAGTTGAGATGGCAATGTCGAGAGAGAGAGAGAGAGAAAAGGGAATGAAAATGTACGCCATGGTCAGCTAATAGCAAAACCAAGTCAAAGATAATTGCTGTTGGACTACTTTGTTGTACTTTGCTTTGAATTTGCTGTGCTGCCGCCTCAAAAGATACACTCAAAATTTTACGAGCGCAGAGGCCATTAAATATCCAAACGAATCTACATGACGCGACTTTCTTGGCTACGTGAAGAGCTTCTAGGAATGGAGTAGCAATGCTCTAGGCACGGGTTTCTCTGGGTTAACAGTAGTTCCGCCTAGTCTAGTGCTTGGGTGGCTTTTATTGCTGGCCATCAAAAAATGTCGAGAGCACGATTTCCATGTCCATTGTCTGAGCCATGTAATTGCATGCCGTCTGAAATTCTGAAATTCAGTGCTTAGGAGGAGGGATAAAACACAGTATTGAGTTTGTAATAAAATCCTTGCCTGACAACATTTTCTGCTAACTCAGATGCTCTGTTATTTGCATTAACAGCTCGGTTTGCTGCGCGTTAACAACGTTTTTACATTGTGTAGACTTTTAACATTGTGTTAGCAGCAGTCTGCTAAACACATTACCACATGTAAATATCTGCAGAAGTCTTTTATAATTCAGAGTAGAACATGGTTGAAATTTGTTTTAAATTTTTAAATTGTGTGCTAAGAAGAGTTAACATATCTTATTCCTAATTTGATGTGCTTTTTTGAGTGCAATTATAGCTTAATCTTAGCTGTTAGTTAGTTGTACTTAGTACTTGTTTAAGTGTAACAGTACCGGCAACTTTGTAAGTTGACCCAGAAACGAGACTCAGATGTAAGAGAGCCACATGGCGACAAAGCGACAAAAGAGAAATGGGATAAAACGGACCAAAGGACAATGAGTCGAACATTATTGAGGCAGGTGACGAAGTGTTTAACTTCGTCCTCAACAATATGTTACGCTGTTACGCTGAACAGCTCCTGTCTCAGCTGCGACAGACAGCAAGGACAACAAGCCGCGGCTGCTGCGGTGTCTTCGTCTCAGGACATCTCAACAGGACGAAGAGTTCTCGACCAAAAAAGGAACGAAGACTACGGCTAGAACGACGAAAAGTTACCTCTGCTGACGCTGGCGTCTCTGCCGCTTTGTTCACATGCTGTGCGCGCTGAGAAGCTGGGCAGCATCAGTCTCGAAAAGCCTTCTGTGCGTGCAGAGGTTAACGCGTGCCACACACGGCGTATACGCAACGTGTGCCAACAGCAAAAAGACGTAACAAAAAACACGTGAAGTGAGTGTTGTACCGAAAACGGAGTACCGAGTACCTGAGTGTCTGAGTCTGAGTTTGAGTTTGCGAGTATTTATTCTTCCTGCTTCAGGTGGGCATTTGCCGACCCAACGAACCGTGCCAGAGGCATTGAACTGTGGCACGCCATGACTGGACACGGACACGGACATTGAGATTGAGATGGAGACTGAGAGGGAGTTGGTGACGGAGACTGAGACTGAGATAGAGTGAAGGTTTAAGCAGGCTGATGCGACTGCTATTGCTGCCTCAGCTGTTGTTGTGGGGAGGCTATTAAAAATTGATGGCCATTGAAAAGTCTTAACAAGTGTGAAAGGCTGACTGGCCAAGTTGGAACTCCACTCTTTGTTATTGTTGCCTCGCATGTTTTTGACAGTTTGGAGTTTGGTCGCATTTCACACTGCTTGGTGCGAGAGGTCAAAGTTGAGCAGCCGAAATGAAATTGCCGACCAACAGTTAACGGCGTGTTCACTTGACTTCTAGAGTGCTTCCAAATTAATTAACATGACAATGACGAAGGTGAATTGCGTGTTTTGCTCTTAGGTTGCGAATGGCGTTTTCAAGACATTGGCGCCTCGTCGCTTTACATTTGCACAAAACTCAAATCAGTTCTCCAACGACAACAGTAAATATCTACCTAATACTGGTTTTTTCTCCCCTTTCCATCTTTTTTTGAAAGCATTTACAAATTTTTAATTAGCCCTTTGTGTGGCAAGGGTTTGGCAAATGATGAAGGGGTCCGGGCAAAAATAACGCCTTGTAATTAATTGTTTATTGTTAGTGATTTTAGGCACGTCGAACGTGAAGGAATTTGAATCACTTGTGTGTGATTAAAGTCCTTTGATTTGGAGAAGGCGTGGCAGTGTTTATTTTACACCACTGAGACAGAGGTGCTAAAATTGAGTGCTAAGTGGACAAGGGTTAATTTGGTATTAGTCTGAAGTACATCCATTCCACAAAATAGAAGGGAGTTCAAATCAATTGCTAGAATAGTATTTCCTTCTATTATTAAACTTCACTGTTCTATGGAATTTGACTTTTCAATTAAAGCAACTTTTTGCCAACTATTACAATTCGCTTAATACTTAATAATAATAATCTTTTAAATCTTAAACATAAACAAGCTTCTCTCTTTAATGTCATCAGGCTCGCTGTTGACATTTGACTTTCTGTTTTTCTCTCTATCCAGTTTAACAGCACATATGAAGAAAATGAGATACAAATCAATAAACAATTTCCATTTCAATGGTTTAATGTAATGAGAAGGAGAAAATGGAAGAAATATTGGGAAAGAGAGAATCTTATGAGTGTAGCGTTCTTAAAGTTGGGCATATCATTACTTTAATATTATTCAGCTAGACGTATAAGTTCCTCGTCACGTTCCCAAAGCCAACCCCTTCTTTTATCCTTGTCTAGAGTTAGAGGGGGTTGGTTGTCAGCTGCTGCCTTTTCCTCTGTCTCTTCATCTTTCTCTTTCTCTGGTATTGCTGCCTCTTTTGGTTCAAGAGGAGGTACTTAAACCCTTTTGACAATGTCACAGGGGGAACATCAAGTTGACAGCGCTGATGGTTCCGGCTGATCATGATGATTATGACGATGACGATGGCAATGGCAATGATGATGAGGTGACTGAATTCAAAGAATATGACGAAGCTTGCAGCAAATATTTTTTAAAGGCATAACATTATTGGAAAGAATTACCAGTCCCAAAATAGCATCGAGAACAACTCATACATGAAGTTGAGCAGGCAGTGAATCCCTTTGAGTTCAAGGAGACTTCAATGGAGGGTAATGACTGCCTACTCAAGTACTGACATGTGCATAAATGTTTTATATTATAAACGAAGGCTATTCAACTTCCCAGGCTCTTGACTTTCAACAAATTCATACGCTTCTTCTTATAAGCACGCAGATTTATACTCACTTGGCTAATTTATTTGCCTTACATGCTGGGGTAAAAGTCATTAAATCATAAATTTTTTAAATAAATATGCAATGTTTTATGATATTTTTTTTTATTCGGGGTTAGGCCAGAAATTGAAAATGCAAAGCACTCGAAGTGACACACACAACATTCAAAATACATATATAGAAAGCCGAGAATAAATATAAGTATGCTTAGAGGGCATGAGAACTCTGGCAACAATAATTTATAAATGAATGAATAAAGGGCCCAGGCAGGCGATGGCAATGGCAAATAAAAATAAATAAATAAAAATGGCAATGCGGCATAAAATGTGCCGAGAAGCTGTGAACAAACGGAAATGTAACTGCGATGGCTGCGGCGCGTTTATTTTATTGCGTATACGCTTCCCCCTAAAGTAGGCAACAATTTTTGCTCTCTTTCTGTACCTCTCTCTGTCCCTCTTCTGCTATGTGTGTTTTCCACTCATGTGTATTTTTGATGTGTGTGTGTGTGTGAGTGTGTTATATGGCCACAGCAGCAGCCACGCAGCGGCTCAACTTATTTTCCACAAAATTAAACCATCAAAAATTTGCCAACAACAATGCTGGGGTAATTTATTTGACTCATGGCTTTTAGCTGGGTTGTTTAGAAAGCGCCAGCCATAGCCGCAGCAGCAACAGCAACAACAGTAACAACAACACCACAAACAACAATGTGCTGCAGTACACACAAAAAAAGAGTATTTAAAACAAACACATAGAGAGAGAGGCTTGTGCATATGAGCAACAACAACACTGTGACTGTGGCTATGTTGATGACGAGCCTGAGCAACGGATATGAGGCTGAGTTTAAGCCCAACCAACTGGTTGGCTTGATGTACATGAAGCATACATCAACAGGGCTCGAGCAACATAACATTTTTGGCTTGCGGCCTTTTGACGTGCCGCACTTTTTGTTGCCCAAAATTAAACAAACTGCAGACAGAGCAAGAGAAAGACAGAGAGTAGAGTGAAAGAGAGAGAGAGAGAGAGAGATGGAGTGGCAACAGCAGCCAGAGAACTTTGCCATACTGTGATGATGAATTGATGATAATGCCGACGGGGATTTAGCCAAATACTCGTAATGTCTGCACAACCCCACAACTAGCAGTCGCCTTTTTATGGCTTCACGAACTTGGCTTTGAAAGAGTTAAGCGTTTATTTATTTACATACGTTTTTTTTTCTCTGATGTCCCAGCTGCTGTTGTTGTTGTTGTGGTTGTTTTTCCTGCTGTCATTTTGGACTTTTTTCTATTTTTTTTTTGTTGGTTGCCGGCGGGCGCAGTTTATTAAGTCTCAAGTGGCGAGTCTCCAACTCGTAGTTGGCTCTGTCCTCCTTCTACTTTTGTGCTTACAGCCAATTTCATGCAAAGCTGCGCTCGCCTAAAGCTGTCGTCCTTGATGGATGGCCTTTGACGCGAGGGCGGCCAATTTGATTTGCGCCGCTTTCGCAGACTCACTTGGCCTGGCCAACAAGCCAATCGGCAAATGGCCTGTAGACCCCAAACTGTCGATTTGTCAGAAAAGCTACAGCTCACAACCAGACTCTACGGGCAAGACACTGAATTACAGTTGGAAGTATCGAATGGTTGGATTTCTGAATGCAATTTCGTATAAATGTCTCGACATTAAATCATTCAAAAAAATAAATTTGAATGCAAGCTAACAATCACTAAGCTATTAAGCTAAAGAGATTCTGCAATAAGATAATTCTAATAAGATTGTAATTCTAGCGATTGATTATAAAGATATAAAGCAATAATATGAATTTTAAGACATTTAAGAATTATTTGAAAATTCGAAATCAATCTTAGTTTATAATCAACTGCATCAACTTTTTCATAACATTGCTTTTCTGTATTTCTGCCATAGACAAACAACATACTCGTAACAAAAAGGCAATCCACATGACGTATACGCCCCGTGGGTCGCAAGTGCAACAATCAACTTTATGCTTTTCAACTCAAGCGTGTCTGTCTAGACTTTAAGCCAATGCTAAAGAGGGGTTTGCCAATGTCTGAAAGTCAACGATACGGATATAAATTCTGAGAGATAACAGCAAAAGCAGCGATAAATCTTTAGCATGGATTTGGCCAGTAAGCTAACAAAGAGCTACCTTCTAGGATGATGTACTGCGAGTGCAGCCAAACAAGTTTAATATAACTTAAATGCAATCTGCAAACAGCGCAGATATATTTTCAATTGTGAGTTCTTAAAGACCAAGGACAATCCAGGCCTAAACAAATGTTGATAGAAATTACAGCAGCTGCGTTTAACGTTGAGTTGGACGAGTCATAAATATTATCAGCAGCTAAGCTCAGGCAGTATAAACTTGACAAGGAGAAGGCTAAAAACACCCAAAAAAAAAAGCAAGAGACGAAAATCATAAAAAAAGAAGGAAACCGGCAAATTTAGCAGCAGGCAAACTGGCAGCAAACTGGCAGCCAACGGGTGCGCATCCTGCTCCAACTGATGCGCCTCCTTTGTGCCAGGCGCGCATTTCCGTTTGTTATCGCGGCAATGTAAAAGCGTTTCCGCTTAATGCTCCTACACGACATCGTCAGCAACATCAGCAACAGCAGCAGCAGCAGTAACAACAATAACAAGAACGACATTCAACTTGAAGCTGGGAGGGATTACGAGCCAAATTGAAAAAAGGATTTAAAATGAGCAACTCTCCGACGTCACAGTTAACGTCTCTGTCGACGTCGCAACTGTTTCTGCTGGGCGCTCAACTGATGATCATGAGCATCCTTAATGGTAAGTTAAACAAAAGATCAATTTTCAAATATTTATGAAGCTGATTAAGCGTAAACTGTTGCTGGGGTCCTTCATAAATGTCATAAATGTGCACCTATCATATGAGCCGCGATTTATATTCGTTTGCCAATTTATTTGCATAACTATTTACGAGCATTTCCAATGGCAACAGCAACTTTCAGATTCAGCAACAATAACAACAATTCAATAAATGCTGCAATTTGCATCGACAACAGTCATAAATTTATCTTAAATGAACAAATATTTTCTTGCTGCCTTGCTATCCTGGCAAATAAAATGCGATATGGATATACAAAAAGCTTATCGATGCCACAAAAGGCTGCAGCCATGCCGACAATAGCAACAAAAAATACAATAAATCCATGCAATGTGTATGAACATGGTTCAAATTTGACAATGCATTTCAATTTGTAACGCATTAAAGACAAAGTGCATACAGAATCAGAACCAGAAAACACAATACACTCCTACATATTATATACTTAAATATTCATATACATATGTATCTACCAACCAGCATATGTACTTTCTGTTTTGGGTTCAATTGAAATGCACCTTGAATCAGTATGTAAATTTGTATACATTATATTCGTATTACGAAAATTTTGCATACTTACGCACTGACTGCATTATCATTTGAATAGTTTTGATTCATTTATGGTTTTTTGTTCATCTTGCAATGCATGTTTCATTGTTTTAATTGTCATTGATTAGGTAAAAATTGAAAACGACAACTCTTTAGTCCCTAGCAGAGTTGATTTAAAAATTTGTTCCTTTTGTCTTGAATCATAAATTCTTGTAAAACTCTCAGAAAATTTCATAATTTTGCAATTATTTATTTATTACCGTACACTTGCTCAGACATATGTGATACACATTTTGTATTAAACATTCATTTTACAGCAGTTATAAGAATTATTTAATTAATCATTTTGTTACATTCAATATCCATTTTTGTATTCGATATGTATTTGATTATTCATACTTTAACCCATTCCTTCGGGATGTACTTATATTTATATGTTGTGTACATACAAGCATAAATGCGAATATCATATTTTGATTTCTATCAGTTCGTTTTGTGAGCACCATAAAAATATGTCAAATGCAAATTATGCGCATAAATATAAATAAATACATATATGAATCAACAAATAAATATGTCACATAAAACGATATGTGGTTTGCCCCGTGCCACACATCGTTGCTACTTTGCCACAGCCGACATCTTCTTCGTTCAAAAGTCAATTTGCTGTCTCTTTCGCTGTCGCTGTCGCCCAAAAGTCGCAAGTGTCATAAACATGGCCAAAATGGCGTGAGACCGTCGAGTAAATAAAAAGTCAAAGCCATGTATGTGTTGAAGGCGTAGCGCACTTGCGGCAAATGCAATATAATTGCATATTTATATGGGCAATCGGAGCTGTTTCACCCAAGGACTCCTCTGCCTCTTCTTCTGCTGTTGCTCTTGCCAAAACCATTAATATGAGCTCGCATTGATGCGCCTTTTTTATGAATCCCAAGATGTGATGTCAGCCTTGCACCAAGTGAAATTCAATTTCAATTAAATAAATACATACATCTGTGGTCTGATTTTATTACATTAATTTTGAGCACTAAAAATCTGATTGCGTGTGTAATTGAGTCAAAATGATGACAGCGTAAAAATAACACAAATACCAAAATGCTGGTTCTTCATTGTACCTACGTCCTCAGTTTAATAATAATACAGCAGATATCCCTTATTTTAAAGTTCTTTAGACTTTCTAAGAACAACTGCTTTAATTAAACGTGAAAATAAAGTTGGAATTGCCATGTTGCTCTTCTGAGTGAGTTAATTTCTCATAATTAATGAAGCATTTCTGAAACAAACAAAAGCTAAATAAGTTGCTTAATTATGTATTTCCATCGATATAATACTATACAGAGCGGGGAGTAATAATTATTACCTTCAAGTCTGGAGTGATTGAATGTTGTCTGTTGTGAGAAACTCAATCGATTGCCCTCATTACTTTACAAAAGAACAAAGAAAATTTTAATTTGTTATATATGCATATGAATATAGTTGTCAGACAAAAAGAGAGAGAGAGAGTGAGACAGAGCGAGAGAGAGACAGCGACAGATAGAATGAAGATAACAGTGGGGAAAGTAACGAAAGGAAATCAACTTAAAATCACTCAAGAGCATGAATGGCAGCATTTTATCTCGCCATTTGCCTTTGTTCTTTGCTGCGGAAAAGGAAGCGCGTTGATAATAATAATGCCAACACTTGGCTTTTGTTTTTAGTTACCGCAGCAACAACATCAGCGACAACAACAAAAACATGACACTTTAATAGCATAAATGCGGCACTAAACAAAACCAAAATCAACGAAAATGTGAAAGAGGTGGGGGAAGTGGAAGTGGAAGAGGAAAGGGAACTGGTTTAGGAACGGGAATAGGAACGGGAATGGGAATGGGAATGGAAATGGGAAGCACAGACAGCGCCAGCTGTCATAATGAAACAGTCAAGGACAATGGCGGCCAGCGGAAATACAAAGTGTACGTGTTCCGCGCAGGACTCGGTGACCTCACTCCAACATCACCCTAACACCCTCCCGAGCACCCTATCTGTCCCCATCCTCCCAGTTGCCCTGGAGCTGTCGCACCGACACGATAAAAGCGACAAACGAAATGTTGTCTGACGGGGATGGCCATTTATAAGAGCATCAGTTACAATAATATAGAGCGCGAAGTGGGCGTGGCGTGGCGTGGGGGTAGGGGGTCGGGGCAGCGACAACAATAGCCAGGCCATTGTCATAAATTAAAAATGAGGAAGTATATGAAATTTAACAAAAACAAACGGCCCGCGGAACAGCAGCAGGCAAACCAACAGCCGACAACGGATGTACAAAAAGCGTTGATAAATAAATTTCTAAAAAAAAAAAAAAAAAAAAACAAAGCGTGCATAAAGTATTAAATAAAATAAAAACAGCGCACAAATGAAAAGCACATGGCAAAAGTCTGAAATTTGGCTTGGTCTAAACACCCACGCACTAGGCCCTAAAGTCAAGCGTCGCAGCTGAAAACAAAAACAGAAGAAAACAAAAACAAAACAAGTCCAAAATAAACTCAGCGATAAGTCAAGTACGAATACTGTTCCATCTTCCAGACTGGCCTAGGTCAAGATCCCACACCAAACGTCAAAATAGCCACTTAATTTGCTCGCTCTCCTTCTCTCTCTCTCTCACTCTGTTGGTTTCTCAATTTCTCCCTCCTTTTTATTCTTCCATCTTACTTGGTCTATAATCTGAGAATTAAAGCTTATTTAGAGAATCGCTAAAATGTTGCCTGCTTTCAGGCGTTCGTCCAGAACTCTGGATAAATTCAACGCGTGCCACAAATTTCTAGCTCTCGCGTATGTAAGATATGTGCTTTAGTGACACTCTAGCAGCTACTTTACCACTACAACCAACAGTGTCTGCTATGTATGACCGACATGCCACTGCAGTCAGCACGGAAGTTTACTCACAAGGTCGTGTCTCTGGGCAGAGACGTGGGAAGCTAGTCTCGTCTATTAATAAGACTGTGAGTTTGTCCAAGGCGCAATGACTTTGATGGAATTTCATAATATACAACAGACAAAGGAAAAATGAAAACAAGAATTACCAGCAACAAGGCAACGGCAACGATTTAATACCCTTTTCTATAGAAACGAACTCTAAAATGATGAACTTTAATTACAACTCCAAAAACCTATAAGTATAACAACTGAGTTCAATTTATTTCAGCTGAATATTTGAAAATGCTCAACGCAGAAATATCTTCATTAATACATAACAAACAACCCTTTAATAAAAAGGTATTATTATGAAATGAAAATCCATCTTTGGAAGACAATTTCAGCTGAAATTACTTAAACATATATCTGTAGCGTATGTAGGGTATTAACAACAATAGCAAAATTCGGTTATTGTCAATGACAGCCCTGCACACTGCACTGGGCTGTGATATTTTCTAGCATTTTCCTTATTTTATATACACGTATTCTTTTATTATTATTTTTAAGCTGATTTGCTCGCATGGCACGTTTCATTTTTAGTTTAGCTTGGTATAGATATTTGGCCAGTCTTTTTTTCTCTCTCTCTCTCAATCTCTCTCCCTTTCTTTTCTATTCTCTTTGGCTTAATTTTCGGTAAAGGGCATTTGTTTAAATTAAAGATTATGCTCAAGTTAAAAAAAATTGTTGGAGGAGACCCAAACAAAATGTCAATTTAAAATTTAAATATGTGCCGAGGGCTCAAATCTGCGTCCACGTGGCGCATGATGAGTTTCTATGTGACGTCACAGAGATATTATTCAACCTAGCTCCGGCTATCGTAGCTTGCGCAACCTTTGCTTCATGTCGTGTAAACAAGGAATGTGCCTTGTGCCTTGTGCCTGTTCTTCCTACAATTACAAATGAAAGTATTCGTAATAATAAGCCATTTAGCACTTACTTTTGTCCGCCGCTGCCTTTTATATAATTTATATTGTTAATTCTTATAGTTGCCGCCTGGCAACCCTCTCCTTCCCGTTCCCCTAACTCTTCCCCTTCCCCATTATCCACTATGCCCGCCGCACATCAGCGGCTCCCATAAAAGCTTCATAAACATTTTACAGCTTGCAGTTGTTGCAGGAAACTGCGCCAGGGCCATAATTGCTGCCAGCCATTTCCCAGTTTAGCCAGCTAGAAAGCCAACTAACAAAGTGAAGGCAATGGCAAAGTGGAGACTGCCTTTATGACATTGCCAAAATGTCTCTGTTTAAAACAAAACTTTTATAGTAAGCGCATTTAAAGTGGATGTTGATGTATCCTTTTGTTAGTAATGAAATCATATTACCGCTCATTAGACTACAATAAAGACAAGGATGCGTATTAATTAAAGTTTCTTTAAAAATGTTCAGTACTTTTAAAGACAACTATAGCTATCAATCAAAGTTATCATCATTTTAAAATTGTAATTCATTTGTAAATATGATTGTTTGGATAAATTTTATTGAGAGTCTTTAAGTTACGACAAAATATCTGATTAGCTTTATTTTGTAAATATGATTTTTTGGATACATTTTGAACGACAACTAGTTATTAATCAGAGTTGTCAAAATTTTAAAATTGTAATTCATTTGTAAATAAGACCATTTGGATACATTTTATTGAGAATGTCTAAATTACGGCAAAATATCTGATTAGTTATAATTTGTAAATATGATTGTTTGGATACATTTCATTCAGAATCTCTGACCTACGGCAAAATATCTGATTATTCGTTATAACGAGCCTCGTTAAATCTGAATTGGGGGCCCATTGTTCACCTGGCTGTAGCCTGAGGTGTAAATTACAAATCTGAGGGGCGCATAATGAATGAATGAATGAAACAGTCGGCCGACTGGCAAAACGGATGGCTAAATGAAATGAAATCGCAGTGAAAATGCTTTCATTAGGCACACCAAGGCGTGGACAAAAGTTTTGGGATGGCGCGACAAACTGCGGCCAAGTTGATTAGAAAGCGGTGGCAGCGACACGGAGTGCCGCCTGGGACTTCTGTTACTGCGCCCCGGCAGAGGGCCTAATGAGAAACTTGAAAATTTACGGTCAACGAGTTGTCAAAGTTCCGGCACCAGGGCATAGTTTTAGCTGCCAAGTCAAACAATTAAGCGCTGCTATGTTCCAATGAATTCCAGTTTAAATAAATAATTGCCAACGAAATTAAGCAATGGACGACAGGAAAATGGAAGCCAAAGCCGTAATCTTAGAGTCCACAGCATCATGTCAGGTTAGGTGGAGGTAGCGGGGTCCCGGCATCGACAATGTAATGTGCGCACACGGAAACGACAAAAGGCACAAAGCGATAGCTGAAGTAATGACAGGAAGAGCTGTTAAAAAAAAAATGAGAGAAAAGAAGAAAAATGCATGCATTAATATTGATAAGAGCTGAATAAAAAGAAGATGTCGCAATTGCTAACAAAATGTTCATTAGTGCTGATCGGAAGCGGAAACGAACGAGGCCCAAATGACCACACCGATACGAGAACTCGAGTATTTGAGTATTTACCAAGGCCAGGATACGATGTGGCAACTAAACGCTTGCCACACGACTCGCCGTGTGGCAGACGGAAGTCGCACGCCAGATTTGCATGTCACAACATGAAACATGAAATGCTACGCTGCAGACTCATTAATAATTTACAGAGAGCAAATGGAATCCTGCAAATGCGAATAGCAGACAACAAAAAGTTAAAGTGCAATCAAATGCTTCTTCAAATTAAGGACACACCGTTAGATAAACCAACCACAAAAGCTTTTAAGTCCAGTCCAGAATAGTTCAGTCGAGCACTGTCCGAGCCAAACGAAAATGAAATAAAATAGAATAAAATAAAATGACAAAAGTTAATGCGAGTGCCACATTCAAGTGTAGCAATCCATTAGAGATGGGCATATGGGAATAATCCATTTAAGCTGCTACATATAGAAAAACTATGGGAATTATAAAATGGAAACTAAAAAGATTTTATTTCTTTAAGGAGTCGAATAGTCAATACCCTTATGACAGTCAATAGCTAATTATCCGATGAGAAGAATGAGTTTTGAATCTGTTTTATTATAATAAGTACTCTAGCCTTGTTATACACACACTGCTCCAAGTTAACTAATTATATATCAATTACATTTTGTATTAAAAATATGTGTTTACATGAACAAAGTAAGCAAAATATCACGTAGAAGGTCATGAGCTAATTGCCAAAACGTGATTTCGATACTGGTGCTCCAGTTCCATCTCTAGCTGACACAGCACGGGTCAACGTTGCGTATGTGTGTTGTTTTGTGTGTCTGAGCATGTGTGTGAACCATTTTGGCGACCCAACTTGATGCTATCATGAATTGTCAAATAACCAACTGTGTGAGATTTGTGCACCAGCTGTGGCCAGAACCCGAGCCATAGCCATAGTCATAGTCATAGTCGGAGCTCAAGCGTTGAAGCATTCATGGCATTGCAAATCAACACACACACACACACACACCAAAATACACACATAGAGAAAGAGACTCGGAGCTGAACATGCATATGGTATACCCATAGAACAACTCACTTTGTGGGCTATTTGTTTTGGTCATACGCTCATTTGGCTTTGCCAGGAAAATCGAATGCGGGACCAAAACCAGCTATGAAATGAAAAGCCAAAAAAAAAAACAAAAACAAAAAAGGGCAAAAGGTTTCGCAAAACGTATTCTTGGACGGGACGAATCGGAAAGTGCGCAAAAATCAAGCGAGCCCCAGCGCAGCGCAAAAACAAATAAACGATTCGAGGAAAGGAAACGAAATGAAGAGAAGAGAAGAGAAGACAGGGGAAGGATGAACCGCAAATGTACAAGCGAATCATTGCCCAAGGTTGGGACTGACCCTGCTAAAGCAGCTTCTGCTTCTGCTGCTGATGCTAAAGCTGAAGCTGAAGCTGATGCTGATGCCAAAAACCAAGCGCCAAGCATCGAGCTGAGCAATCGTAAATCTTCTTATGTGCAGCAGCATTTTAACGATAATTTGCTTTATTGGAGCAGTTTAGATTTGGCCAGCGAACCGGGCACAGAATCGTTCTATAAGTCAAACGACAACTAGAGTGAAGTTTACATGTGTGTGTGTGTACAGTCGAAGAAATACGACCTGATAAAATGAAATAGGAAACAAATATTTGGTTTTAAATGCAATATTTAAGTAGACAACGTATATCAAATAAATATATAAAATATTTTTAAATTTGTATGCCAGCTAAACATACAAATTTAAACAATTAAAAGGTCGCTAAAAACCCACAATTTTAAAATATTTTTGTTGAAATAAAAACATAATTTAACACAAAATATTTGCTTAAACTTTAAATTCTTTTAAAGTGTTACATTGCAGTACTTTATTTAAATGTTTTAGAGCTTTATGTTTAAATATAAATATTTTTAAAATAAAAATACATATTCTTATTTTATTATTTTCCATAATTTAGTTTAATCAATGTTTTAGTAGTACAACATTTTTCTCTGAGTGTATGTATGAAAGTGTTTGTTTGCTTACTAGTTTTTGGCAATGACCATCCAACACATGGGTTTGCCTTTTGCCTTTAGAACGTTTCACAGTTTCCGTTTAAATGGTTTTTATAGCAAATTTATGTAGAGGAAAAACACTTCTAAGGTTGACCGAAAGAAAGACCAAGCGCAGCAATTCGAATCCATAAAAATAGCTCACAAACACATGCGACCAAATACCGTTTAGTCTAGACTCTAGACCTGTGTCCAGCTCGCAGTCTCTGGTCATTTATGTGGCTGCTGTCCTCTCTGCTTTCCCAACTCCTACACAGCTGAGGTGTGAACAAAGATTTGCCACTTTTGCTGGTCATTTGGCTTCGCTTGGCCACATGCCTCATGCCTCATGCCTCAATATGTAGTACCATGAATAATGATCCTACAAATTGCTACCTGCCCTAACTTAATCTGCTTTACCTTACCTTGCCATGCCTTCCAGCAGCCAACTGCACTTGACTTCTGTATTCTGTTGTCCCTGTCGATTCAAGCAAACCACATGCTTTCATGCAATTACTTAGTCATTTAACAGTTGACAATCAATTGGCATATGGTTGACACAGAGAGCGTGAGGTTAATACGTCTATTAACTTGCCACACATAAGACCATAATATAGAGTTCATCTTTAAAATTATCAGGGCTGCAGACATAAGCTGATTGGCCATTTTCATGAGATAATTAACAAATTAATATTTTCACTAGATATCAGAGCTGTTGAGGTTCAATACAATATTTTAATAATAATGTTATGTTTAAAATGAGGTGCTTTTTGAGGTTCAATACAATATTTCAATATGTTATGTATTAAAAATGTATTTAAAATTGAAATTGCCTATTTGATAGTTGAATTTCGGACCATAAAATATACATCTACCTTATGTGCACTAAATAAATTAAAAAACAGCATCAAGAAATTTCTGAAACGAAGTAAATATTTTGTCTCATTCGTTTTAAAGGCTGTCAAATCTTTGACATATGAAAATACATGTTGTTGGTTATATAAATTGTTGAAATATCTGGAAATGGCTTTTAGCTTTAATTGTCCCAAATTGCATGGCATGGCCTCACTTAATTAAAATATTTTCCTTATATATATTTCGCATGCACAGAACGGAAATATGGAAAAATAACAATAAAATTGCCAGCAACTGGCAACCAGAAGCAAGAAAATAAATCTGTTAATAATTGCGCGTGAGTTGCAATGCCGCGCATTTAAAGGTCATTATTCAAATTAATAAATTAATTGCAATTTTAAATTATGACAAAAGAGAAAGGCAGCATTGTAAGCAGCATGAATGACGCAATTGTAACCCTCGCTTTGACATTACGTATACGCCCGGGTGAATCCCTTTTCGATCGCAGATTTAAAGCTTACCCATAGAATTCCTTAAGAAGATATCTGCTGGTGATGTAAGTCCTGTAATTTCTTTCTGCGCTCAACAAACCCTTTATGAATATATACTTATATCATGCTCAGTTGCAGTCGCAATCGCCGACAAACAAACTGAGACACTGTATCCATCACTTTCGTTGCAGACATTTCGTTCATAATAAAGAAATTTCCTTATTTACGTGCCGCACATAAAGTCCTCAAATTGTTAAGCTTGTGTGTGTGTGTGTGTGTGTGTGTGTGGAAGCTGCATTCCCTTTTCCATATTATGCGCTGCACTTTCTCCGGCTGTTGTTGCATTTTCCTTTTTTTCTCAGTGTCGGATGTGGACGGCAACGCTGTAGGCCTTTGAATTATGTTAAGCTTTGTGCCAGTAGTACTTATAACCATACACAACTCACACACACAACATACAGAGAAGGCAGACTCTCTCCGACACACCTGTCGTGCCTTGAGGCTGGCTGGCAAATGACATTTACCGGCATAAAAGTCAACAACTGTATGTTGTTATTGTTGCTGTTGTTGTTGTTGCTGTTGTTGCAAGTGTGGCTTTGACTGTCAACAATGCCATGATGACGGGTAACTTTCTGGCGCTAACTTTAATGCTGAGAGCCACTTACAAGTTATTCACTTGCACCTGTTACGTATACGACCCGTTGCCCAGTTACTCGAGTGGCGTTTAATTATTTCTACAAGGCCTAATTTTCTGCCACATATACAGCGAATTTATTTGCATTAATACTTATGCCACACAGCTGTTGACGATTCGACAAAGGCACTTGCGAAATTTCTGCTTGATTGGCATCGGGTAAAGCATAATTATATTCAGTTATAAGCTGCCAGTGCCACGGCACTTAAGCGCCAACTTTGCACATAAAAAGAACAGTTATCGTAATAATAGTAATAATAATAATAATAATAATATCATGAACATTATTTGACAATAGTTGGGCGCTCTACATAAAAACCAAATGTTAATGGTTCCATTTTCATGTCATCAATGCATAGACAAATTTCCACACAAAAAAATAACAAAGAAAAAGAAAACGAATAAATATCTTGTTAAAAGCTATCGCTGCTCGTCTGAGTTTGGTCATAAACTGCACATCAGGCAAATGTTAATGACTCTGAATAGCAGTAAAATATTTAACCCGCAATTTAACGAGACAACTGTCGCAAATTGATTCATAAACAATTAGTTGATCGTCAAAATTGACAAACTGTAGCAAAAACAATTATAAAAGTCGAAAGCACAAACTGAATTAAAATGACTATTTCAACTTTAAGATATTTGTGTCAGAGTTCAGAGTTAACACTTTGATTGACTGTGGCATCTTTTGGAGTGTTTTTCGACATTTCTTTAACAGTGATGAAGATATGACAAGGAAATTAAATCTGATACATGCATAATTTCCATTTATACAGGGATTTAAGCATTGTTTAGCTTTAAGTCGTTATCTTTGCTTATCTATTTCATGCATATCAATAATAACCTGCAGCTCATCCACGCGCCATTTGAAATATGATTTATGTGGCGGCAACATTGGAGCCAAGACAATGATTTTGTCTTATATTCACACTCTCCACTGTCTATTCTCCTGCTAGTAAAACTGTCGAAAGTTGTAAGTGTTGCCAGGGTGATTTACTTGCGTCTAAACGAAATCGAATGCCGCCTTAATAGCCCCCGGACAGACAGCTCGCATAATTTTACACACAGACAGGCAAATGGACAGAAGACACAGAGACATCATTGCAAGGGAATGTTGTCGTTGTCGTTGTCGTTTCTTATTAGCAGTCATGGAATTTGAAATTATAATGCCAGTCGACAAATCGGTAAAGTTTTGTTGGCCTTTGCCATCTGCCGTGGCTCAGTTGGAATTTGCTTTCTTCTGGCCATAAATTTAAATTTGATTTTTATATTGCATTTTGATATGTGAGCCAACACTTTAAGCCACTTTCAATTCGCCGCATAAAAACGGGGAAAAGTTTTCTGGTTTCCGTTCCTCATACAGTTGACAAGCTAAAAACCATATAATATGAGTTCACTTAAGCTTCAAATGCGTATTTTAATAACAGTTTCGAAAACTTTGACTACGACTATAAAAAAGTACTTAAATTTGAAACATCATTAAACCATTGTGTCTCTGATTTACTATTAAAACGAAGGATTTTCTAAATGCCAGTCACTCGTAAATTATCATCTTAAAGTATTTAAACAATTTTCATAATTTCCATAAAAAATATATGTATATCAAATTGCGGAAATTATGATTATAAAAATATGAAATAAAGTTTTGTATCTTGACATCAAAACAGTTTTATATTTATAATATAAGCATGTTATTTCATTGAAAATAAATTATGACAGTAGTTAACAGACTAATCTTCTCTGTAATGCTCAAAACATGTTTGATGTTGTGTACCTTACCTTAAGTTGGGATGAGAGGCAAGAATGTTGATTATAATCTAGCAATGGGACTGTTCACGATTTGCGTATTGCAAAACTTTTAATAGAAACGAAATATATTTCAGGATACATAAGGATATGGAAAGGGAAGGCCTTTCCACAAAAAGTGAGTCAGCCAAGACGCCAAACTTTTTCATTACGCAATTTTTGCGCTTTGCTTATGTCATGCTCATAGTTGTAGTGCAAACACACACACACAGAGACACACACACGAACATCCATAAAGACGCACTTTTTATCAAAATCACACTCACATACATATGGCATACATATACATAGACATAAGTATAAGTAAATGAGGAGTATGAGCATATTTAGATATATGTATGTATATTCAGCTTGGCTTTGCTTAAAAACTTTTCTAATTCCATTAACGTAACGCACATGCGAGAATCTGGCTGAAGGTCCTTTTTGCTGTTGCTACATTTTGTTGCTGCCTAAAGTTTCTGCCCCAGTTGCCACATGCACTGGCCAACAACGGTAGCAGGACGAAGGCAGAAGGCACCAGGAATTTTGCGTGACTTCTTAAATTGACTGGAGCTGACTTTATGCTCAGCCTCAGCTTCTTCTGCCTACATAATTTTCACTTTAAAATAAATAAAGGCCCAGGAATCAAACTAGCACACAGGACTCTGACTCTGACTCTGCCTTGGTCCTGCTCTTGGTCCTGGTCTTGGTCAGCTTTAATGAGCTGTAGTTGTGTACAGATTTCCATAGCTCGTCATCTGCAGGCCAGTTTCATGGTTGAGCAGAGTCCTCGCTTTGCGGTTCGTTTCAAATTGTTAATGAAATGAAATTTAAATTTTGTATCATTTTTATTTTCATTTTTATTTTGATGCCTCGGCCAGGACACCCTATGCTAATGCTTTCGATTGCTATGGTGAGTTCATTTTCTTTTTCATTTGCTTTTGTAGTTGTTGTTGTTGTTGCTGCTGTGCGTGTGCTTGTTATTGTTGTTGTTGGGCCGCTGTAATTTGGTATAATTTCAGTTAATAATTATTTTCACATTTTCGGCATTGCTTGTGGTTTACGTTGCCTTGGCGCAGGGATCACAGTTAATTAGTTTGTAATTATTATAAATTGAGGATGAATGCTTGTGGCAAGTTTAATTGGATATTTGATGTTTTTAAATTACGCAAAAATGAGCGTGAAATATTAGCAAGAGTAGCGCATACTTTGTGGCATGTGGCATAAGCTCAGCAGAAAAGCTCGCCCAAAGCCAGCTAGGCAGTTAGTCATGTTGCAAGTAAATTAATTTTTAATGCCCTCACAATGTCACTCAGTTTCATATTTATGTGGCAAGCGTGGCAAGCATAGAGTTTCTGCCGCTCTCTCACTCACGATATCTCTCTCTTTCTCTGCTGCAAGCTCGTGTCGTTGACCGTTGCGCTTTGTCACACGTGCCACGCCCACAAAAGCCCGTGCATATACAACAATTAATCATAATCACATGTAGCTCCCAGGCAGCCACGTACCAGCTCCACAGCCAGAACAGAACAGCCAGCACTTTTTTACATCCTGCAACTGCGACTTGAGCAGCCATAAGTTCGAATCAAGGATGTGCCTCCCTTTCCCCTCCTTACCCCATCTTGCCACCATTCCACTAAAATATGCTTCAGTTTTGCAACTATTGTTATTGTATTCCCATCATCTTGTGTGCCATCTTGCCACCGTGCCACGTACTTTTGCAATAATTTAACATGAAATATGCCTTTAATCGCATACACTTTGCTGTAAAGGACATACACCTCAGAACTCGTCCTTAGCCACTGCAAACCGATTAAAAACTGATAAAACAATTGAAAGTGCCATCAAATGGAAACTTTATACTTTCAATCCCATTAGCTTATAGAGTTGAGTACGGAAAGAATGCCAACGAAGATTGGATTAAATTTTATTGAGCAAAAGCAAACTCGTTAATTTCTGTCTTTCTTTGTTTAGTTGCATATTGAATCAATGCAGTTGTTAAACAAATACAATGATAATGAGAGGTTATGTCTTTAAATACATATTCAACTGTGTTTTCAGTACACTCTTTTTACTTTGAAATCCTTCATTACTTGGAACCTCAAATTACTGAAAGTTTTTAATAAAGAAAAATAAATTTGAGCGTAAATAAATTATGCAGTCAGTAAATATATCCTCTTTGCCATACACTGTCATTTAATTCTCTTTAGCATATCATTCTCCACATGAGCGAACCATGTAGTTAACTGCATTTGTCTTAAATATTCCCCAGACAAAGTTTGTTAAGGATAACTGATAATAATAGTTCAAGTTGCATAAGCTAAGTACATTGTGCTATATTTCTTCATGGTGCAAAACAGTTTGCCAGCTAAAACAACAGACATTTATCTGTCTTTTGTGCTGGAAACTTTAACCCTTAGCATTTGTATTATTGCCAATAATATACTTGCCTCTAACTGTATAGCTGTAGCTGTAACTGTAACTGTAACTGTAACTGTAAATGTGAGTCCTACCATGTGCAGTTAGACTCAAGTCAAGGCCATACCCCAAACCCGCCTGTTGCCCAGCTGAATGCGTGCTCCAGGACTCTCGACCAGGACCACAGCAATGTGCTGGAAATGCGGGCTCCTTTTGTTGTTCTCGTTGGAGGCAAAATTGATTCTATTGGCTCTGTTGTGATAAGGTCAAAAGTTAATGTAAATGTTGTGGCTGGCAGAACTGAGACAGTTTCCAGGGGAAGGGAAGGGGGAGGGTTTTTAAATTAAAAGTTGCAAGTTTTCGATGTGGAATGGTGGCAAACAGTGATAAAAGTTCAACTTTGATATAGTGTAGACTACTGGGATGCTGCTGGGATGGACTTCCCGAAACTAGTTTACGCTTTAATTTAAACGCTTTACTAACTGACTAAATATTGTGTAACATTTCAAATAAATAATCGTCATAAATGTTTAGTTCTTTTTATTGAGAACCAAGATGATAATTTTCATTATATAATCTGTTGTTGTAAATTAATGTGCAATCAAACAACTAATTTAATAGTTTTTAAAGACTTAATTTGTGTTTTCCATTCGCACTTGCGAGGTTTCACTCTCCATTATCCCAAACCGAGACTTTCATCCCCAGCTCCATCGTCGTCTTCATCGTCATCCTCATCGTCATCCTCATCCCCATAAAAAGCAATGCCTGGCTGACTGCCGAGCAGGGCAAAGTTTGTGCGTAACATGAAAAACTTCGATAAATTCACAGTTGAAACAATTACCATGAATTTTATCAAAAATGATACGCGCAGTTCGTATCCGACCATGCAGCAACAATATTTTTTAATGCACTTTGGGGAAACTGAAACGCGTGGCAAGAGACGTTGCGGCAAAACCGAACCGAACTGAACCGAAAAAGAAAAGAAACCTAAAGGAAAAGAATAGGAAAAATAAAATGTATGAAAAGTAAGAAAACCGACAGTGGCAGACGCTCAGAAAACTAAGTAGATAAGAATCGAAGCGGGGCAAGAATGAAGGAAATGCCAACAGCATTCCGTCTGCTGAAAGATAGACCAGGAGCAGGACCAGCACCAGAACCAAGAACAAGACCAAGAACAAGACCAAGACCAAGACCAAAACCAAGACCAGGAGCTGGTACTGACTGCCTCCGAGCTGTCGGTTCTCCTGCTGCTGCTGCTGCTACTAAAATGTAAGCGAAAAATTGCTTGAGAAAACTTTCTCAACTTTTCAGCTAATATTTGACTTTTGCAAAATAAGGAGACGATGTGGAAAAACAACTCGGCAACATAGCATCGAATGAATATATATACACACTCAGTATATACATTTATACACATATTTTCTTTTCTTAAACATTATGCGTGACATTTGCGTTGATGTGGAAAAAAAATAAAAAAAAATATTCTCACAGACATGTGGCAAGCTGCTTTTAAAGCATAAGTATGTGTAAGTGTGTGTAGCATGCCCCAGGAAGCGCGAACCCTAAAGCTATTACAGTGCGTGTGTATGGAAGTGTGTGCAAGTTGCACCAAAAATAAGTAAATATGGCAACAGTATGCTGAAGTAATTTTTATTGATTTCGCTGCAACAAATTCCAGCAAACTTTCCGCTAAACACAGCTTTTCCGTTGATTTTGGCCGCAATTGAAAATTTAAATTGATATTTGCCTTAGCCCTCGACAAGGCCAACTTTAATGGTTGTCAGCAGTCGGATTCGTGGCAAAGTTTGTTAGAGATTCGTTTAAACTTAATATTTGGTTATTACTCGTACTGCGTTTGCACTCGCACTCGTAAGTGTGTCCAATGTTTTTCCTATTTTTCCCACACCAAAACTAAACTCAAATAGATTTTGAGTAGCTTTTCAGTTTGCTTCAGCGTTAAATGAGAAAAGTTTCTCAAGTGCTTGTTGCACTTTTTTTCCTCCCTGTTGTTGCCACTTATCCTTACTTTTGCCCCCGGGCCAAACTCTCAGGTAAAGTATTCCGATAACTGGCCAAGGATTTCTGTTTTGCCTTGCCGTTAATGATCTTTTGTTAACTGCTTAGCTTTGGTTTTGCCAAGCGTTTAGTTTACCATTTAAAGCATGAGTTTCAATTTAGTTTTAGTTTGACCGCAAAACTTAAATGCACTCAAAGTCCTTTAAAGCAGTTGGAACCTAATGGGTTGAATTAATTCTTCTCATGATTAATATACATTTAAAATATGTATTTCTATACAACTTGCAATTACTGTCAGAACCAATTTAGAACTCCAATTTGAGAATTGTCTTTCTCACTCTGTCTCTCCCTGTCTCTCTCTGTCTCTCACTGTCTCTCTCTCCTCTTAAACATACTGCCTTGAGCACTAGAGAATTTAGCTCTCCAAAGAGCTAATAACTTCTGCAATTGGCACACTTTTCAAGCAGTTTGCTCAGGTCTGTTTTTCTTTTGTAGGACACATCAGCTTTGCAACCCCATTTTACTAATTTTAGCTGGCAACTTTTGCTGTTGAAATCCACAATAAATAAACACAAGCGTCTGCCGGGAGTATAGAAATAACAAAAACTACAACAAGAGCAACAACATAAACGTGTCCCGACGAATCGTGGGAAATCTAACAAAAGACACGCCAAAAACCAGTGGAAAAAAAGAGAAGTGCAAAAAATTAACAGCAAACAAAAAAGGCAAACGAAGCTTGGATGCCTTTCTCCTGGGCCATCATACCCCACACGTTTGAGAGTTCGTTTTAATTAAAAGAAAAAGGAAAAGCGAAAAGCGAAAACAGAGGCAGCCAGAAGTGGAAGCCAGAATGGGAAAGGTTATTGGGCGTTGCCTATTCAAAAATTTCGCCACAACTTTTTGCTTGGCAAAATGCAACTGTTAAAATTTATAAAAATGATTAAAAAAAAAAATGTTGCAATCCCTTCAACAATAGAAAACAATTACAAAATTGCCAAAAAGAAAAAAGTAGAAGAAGAAGATGTGAAAGTGTGAGACAGCAGAAAACGGAAACAAAATATAAACAATGCAATTGCTGCATATCTGAGCTGGGACTACGGCGTGTGCAAATATTGCGTATACGGCATGTAATAAATAAAACAAGCGGCGAATGGCGATGGAGAGAAAACTGCTAAAGCTTGAGCTGGTGCTAGTGCCGGTGTTGGTGTTGGTGTTGGTGTTGGTGTGGTGCTGGTGCTAGTGCCAGTACTAGAGATGCTGGTACTTGAGCCCTTTGCTGGGTTGGCACTGGCAAACAGTTTCCAACTCAATGACTTTATATCTACGACTCGAGCTACATTTGCCACAGATGCCTTGGATATCGAGCATCCGCACTGATGCCCTCGCTGTTGCCGCCCCACTATCTTTAGCCCCACAAGCAGGAGCAGCGGCATCATCATCAGCATTCAGCTTGCTGCTCGTTTGTGCCAGTTTGCTCGTTTACAGGCTTTTACCTGAAACTATTACCCACTTGCCGACTCAGTTCGTCGGTCTGTTGGTCTGTCCGATTGTCAGTCTGTTGCTGTCTGCTTGGCTGTATTATATAACTAGGATGCGGATGCAGAGTCCTTATGCAATCAACTGTCGACTCGTTACAACTTTTCCTTGCAAATCTGTTAAGGTATAATATTTCGTAGAGCATCTGTAGCTAGTTGCTCATCTGATTACATATTTATCTACAATTTATACATAATTTTGCTTCAGCTTCCATCAGACACTGCAAAATACTTTAAGCACTTTAGCTTCCCATTAAGTTGCAACAAGGGGATGGAGATTGCCCAATGTGCAACAACTGCGACCAGTAACAAGGCATGGCAAAGCTCTAGCTCCAAAACAATCCATCAGCATAGCATTCACGTATATCCCCTCTTTCCCCCAACCCCTGACAAAACTGTCAAAAACTTGTGATGAGAGCACAAATCTCACACGCACATATTCGAACCAACTTGGTCCCTTCAAGTTTTTCACTTTAATTTTCTGGCAAAAGCTGCCAAAAATCCTCTAAGACTAACAAAAACAATGATGAATTTGCTCAGAAAGCCACTAAAAATGTTTACCCAAATACAAGTATGTTGTGTGGCCCAAAAACAAAAATAATAGTGCGTCCCGAGCATCTATGATGAAATGTGCTTCATTTTTCTTACAATAACATGCAGAACTTAAGATGGGCGCTAGTGAAAGCATTGACAAGTCAGGCTATGAATGCCAGAGGGATCAATACGAATTAGACATACTCTGCGTAAGAACATTTCTAAAAAATGTTGAAAAACAAAAAGAAGCCAGATCAATACATTATTTTCCTAGATATACCTATAAATTTATCTATTATTATATGATTTTCGTAAATATACTATTTAGTTTATCTATTATAAGGTAGATTAAGAAATATAGGATAAAAAAATGCAGTAAGCTACAGTGGAGCAAGCTCGACAGTAGGAGACCCAGTACTTTTTGAGTGCAAAGCGTTCACTATTGATTGTTCTTCAATAGTGCGTACCAAACAATAGATGGCGCCACTACGAAGTTAATAAACACAGAGGGCGCTAGCGTCTCTTCTTCTTCCTTTTGCCTGTAACATTGTTAGTTGAATAACTTCCGTGTTTACCATCCGATTGGAATAAAATTTTCTGAACTGGTTTGGATCATAGTGTATATTATATGTACCAAAAATCAATGCGCTAGCAATAAAGGTGCTCTTGTAATTCGACTTCGAAATTTTGTATTTCAATTTTCGGAGGCGGAGGGGGGCGTGGCAAAAATCGAAAACAAACTTGATCAATGCAAGATGTAGATGAACCTACATGCCAAATTTGGTGCCTCTAGCTCTTATAGTTTCCGAGATCTAGGAACTCAAAAAAGTGACAGACGGACAGACGGACAGACGGACAGACAGACAGACGGACATGACTATATCGACTCGGCTGTTGATGCTGATCAAGAATATATATACTTTATGGGGTCTGCCACGCCTCCTTCTGCCTGTTACGCACTTTTTTTTTGGACAAACTTAATAGACCCATTTGTACTTTTTTAAAGTACAGGGTCTAATGAAAACATTAGTGAACAATATTTAAATCTTAATAGAACCTTATTCAAATAGGGTTTGCGTAACTATAAAAAGTATAAAAGTAGTCCTAAGATAAAGTCTTAGCAGTAGCTTGAACTATAATCGTAGAGCATTTCATATCGCCTTGAGCAGGCAAATGTGAACCACATGTCAATGTCAATGGCGATGACAAAGACAAATTTACCAAACAGAGAGTGGAGGATGTAGAGGATGTGCTGTAGGATCCTGATACCTGGGTCAGATATACGAGTATTACGATAAAGTTAATATGGCGGGCACGTGAAGCACTTGGTGTTCAAAATTTAAATGCAAAATACTCGTTGGGCTGCGTTCTTTAATCGAAAATTCCGAGCATGCTGCTGCTACTGTGGAAATTTAATGCACCGTTTGACAAAGACACACACAGACACACAGGCACACACTCACATACAAACACAGAGCTCAAATGGCGCCAAATTCCGTCCGGCAATCAAGTAAATTCAAAGCAAATTGCCCGCACTGTGAGTTTGGGCCATGGCTATAACAGTGTAACTGTAGACAGAGGCTAAGGGCAAGCAAACGCCTCATTATTTTGCGCTTGAGAAGTTTCTGTCTCGTCACTAATTCAACATTGTTTCGGCACATTAAATGCTTGAACGTCAACGCATTCATTATCTTATAGCCGTATGGACCAAGAACTAGTCTGGTTTGGCTTTTGGCCAACTCATCGCCTGCTCACATGGTCACACAGGGCTCAGCTATCTGTCAGCGGGCGTCACCAAGGCAGCTCTTATGCTTGAGTGATATTAACTGACCGACAATCAGTCAGCAAGTGGAGCCAAAAGAAAGCCAAAAACAAACGCACGACTTGGCCCAAAGACCAGAGACTGGAGACCAGAGACTTAAGCCAGATTTAGGCTGAGCATGTTACATACATATTTGCGACCCACAAATCACCTCGTCATTTTCTCAGAAATCCTTTTTAATTTCATCCTCTATGTAGCTGCCTCTCTGTGTGTGGTGTGTGTGTGTGTGTGTGTGTGTGTGTGTGTATGTATGCTTAGCATGTTAATTGCTTTCTAAGCTAATCGAATTTTTTGCTCGTCATTATGAGTAATGTGCATTGGCCTGGCTAACATAAAGCAATTTGTCGACTAACTTTCCGAGTGGCAAATTGCGTTAATCTTGCAAAGACTTAAATTTATCAATATTAAAGCCATGTTAATTCTCATCAGCCGCAACACAAAAATAAATACTTAATCGCACATGTCAACTGAACTTAATTTTACATGTAAACAAAACAAAATGTTGTAAGCAAATAATGCAACAACAAAAAATCATGAATTAAATAAAATAACACAAAAGGTAAATACTTGTAAATACACATGTATGTACATATTATAATAAGCATATATAATATTTATTGTTTGGCACTTTCATTTGCATATTTAATCATGTGATTGCTTTTGAATGCTCCTATGCAATTCACATATGAAACCTCATAGTAATAAAATACAAATGCGATTAAATAATGTTGTTTAGACATATTACGAAACGAGTAAGTTCATTAAAATATCGAATGCCTTTCAATATTATACTTCTGACAGCTCTACAAAGTCAGAATTGAGTCTGAAAAACTTTGTCGATGTTTTATACACTATCTTTTAAAAGCAGTATATATAGCCTGCAATATATTACATTTAATTATTATTTCACAAACTTTATGAACAAGCTATCACAAGCTATGCATGACAAGACGTTACCGGAAAAAGTTATACTACTGTTACTGGGCTAATTTATGGAGCACATAAGTTAATTTTTGTTTGTCTGTTGTTTGTTGTAATTAGTCGTCGTTCAAGCCGTTGGCCAGGACCATTAAATCCAACCCTGCAACGGAACTCGGACATAAACAAATGAAAAACTGTTGCTTCCGCTGCCTGCGTACCAGTCCAAGATAAAAAGAGACAGCGAGTGTGTGTGTGTGTGTGAGAGAGAAAGAGAGAGATAGAGATAGAGAGAGATGCTAATTATTTTGTCGGTTCGCAAAAGTTCATAGTTCAGATATAAAACATACAACAACACGAATAACAACAATAATGACTGCAATACCACAACCACATCAGCTCGCCCAGTCTCTGACCTTATCCCTGGCCCTCATTTCAGTTATTTTTATTATCAGCCAAGTAAAATAAACTTAATTAAAACCCACGTTGGGCGCGAGGTCCGTCCTTTGATGCATTGCCTTTGCATTTGGAAAGTGCTCGCTTAAATGCAATAATAAATGTTAAAAAACGGTTGCCTTGTTGGCAAGTGTAAAAGAGAAGCCTTGCAAATATTGTTGACCCTTAAACTTGATGAAAGGCAACTACGAGTTCAAGGCAGGGACAGTATTTGGCAATATAATGCATTAAGGCTTCTTAATTGTCTTAAGCCAATTGTAAAGGAGATATAATGTATAGTAAATTATCTTGTATAATAAAGTTATCCCCATTTAATTGTTTATTTATTCAATTTGATTACTAGTGCTACAAGCTTAAGCTTATTGTTTAAAGTAAGAGTCACTATAACAAATATTGTAGGTAAATCCTGTAAAATTTAACAATTTTTCATTAAAAAATAATTTACAATTAAATTGGCATACACATGTATGTTAATTGCAACTTTAGTATTAAGACAAATATTACATTTTGTTATTCTCTTTTTTAGTAATTTTATTTATGTTTTGCTTTTAACATTAAATTAATTTGGTTCAAATGGTTTGATTATTTCCATTAAGGTAAGCTTTTAGTTTTCTTAATAAGGCAAGCATAACATTTTACTTTGTACTTCCGATGTCAACCATTTTATGCAATAAATGACTTTAAAATATGACATTCTTGAATTTAAAAGAAGTGTTGTATATTTCTTAAAAATGTTTTGATTAATACGGCAATCACTGCACGCATTTCATTTCAGGTGTGAAGCCCATTGACGCACTGCATCTATCGAACCTCTCCGTCCCGCGCATTATCGATGTTGCACAAAAGGCCAAACTGTTCTGCAGTTATGAAATGGGCAATCGGACCCTCAATTCCGTCAAATGGTACAAGGATGACCTGGAGTTTTTCAGGTAAGCGTCCTGTAAGCTCCAGTGCCAACTGCTGTGGCTTCAACTCTGCAAAAAACAAATAAAAAGTGTCATAAAAATATTTTCGGCCCTGGCTCGAAATAATAAAATGGCCCAGTGAGTGTGCCGGCGCATTCATGCAGATTTTATGGTGTAAATTGAAAACGTCATGAAATTGCAACACTGTCCGCAACAAAGTGATGCCAGATGGGACCTGTACAGAGGGGCGGGGTAGATACACCTACATACATATGTAGGTGTATAGTGTACAGTGTACACTCGAACGCTTGAAAGTGTCGCGACTAATTTAAATGCTTAATTGAAATGGATTTTTATGGGCGCCAGCAATTGCGCTCAGATGACGTTGCCATTTCGAGAGTCCAGCTGCCAACGTTCCCATATTCCCCTCAACTCCTTGCGTTCAAATATGTGTGAAGAGCACTTTTTATTTAACTGGCTTAATTGCTGGTCATTGGTCGGGCTTAATCGAGCGCAAAATATTCCACAGTATTTTGTGTGGAGCACAAATCCTTTTTAGGCCACGTTTGTTATTGATTTTAAAGCCCTATTAATATCGCCAGTCAAGCAATTAGTTTAATGGATTATATCGATTCAACGGCTTTCAAAAATAAAACAAAAATACCAACATTTTTCTTTTAATCTCTGTTAACCACATGCGATTTGCATTACATTGCTTTGTGCGAGATTATTGCTTTTGACACATTGTGTTTTATATTATTTTAAATACTATTATTACAATATAAGCCAACAATTCACTAAGCACTTGAAAGATAGGTTTTTATGGTATGGTAACAAGAAAAGATTTGTTTCAAAAGTAATGCTTTTCATAATTCTAAAATTTTATTAAATGAATGTAGAAGAGTAGACCCCATTGTAAATATTAAAATATATGCAGTAATAAACAGTGATAAATATACCAAAAAATATATAAATCCGTAAATTCTGAGTTGCAGGGTATGTCTTAGCCACCTCTCGACTCTCAACCAGAGAAATCTAATAAATTTGTTGCTTAATTGAATTTTATTTAATAACAAACAGATGGTGACAACTGTTATAATATCATTTTGTTAAAAAGAAATTATTGGTTATTCATTTGAAAGGTAAAAGTAGTCTATAAATATATAAAACTATATTACATATATATAAAACAGTATTACAAAGCAATTTAAAACATAGCCAAAATATATTCTACATATATAAAAACCTAGGCATAAGTATTTACACAAAACTAAAGTTAAATCTACTCATCATTTGAAGTTACTTCAGTTACATTTTGGTATCCATGGAAAGATCTTTAAATTATGTTTGAACTATACAACAATTTTCTTAACCCATTAAATACCCATTGAATATTTAGAATTTTTGTGAAAAGATTCTTTTTAAACTTTTTTCCTTGGTGTTTAAAAAAAGAATATTTTGATGCAAAAAGTCTAACTCGAATATATAAGCGCATAAATTATTTAAAGATTACATATCTGGTATATACATATCTGAATGAATATGCGGCGAGTATACAATTTGTATTTATTGCAGTTCTTTTAGTACTTTTCATAATATAACGAAAGAATTTGATCATCCATTCGATTTGGTTTCCCATATTCAAGTTCTTCAAAATATTTACAAAGCGTAGACTACAATTATAACTAACAGTTGTGCTCTTTTCAAACGTACTTCGAACTCTAACTGGAATACATAAGCGTATAAATTATTTAAAGATTACAATTCTGATATATGCATATCTGAATGAATATGCGGCGACTATGCAATTTGAAATTCAATGTAATTTTCTTATTTTATTTTGGAAATTGACGAAGTTGAAAAAGACTAAGCCTGAAGCAGAAGCGCAGTTGAGGCAACCATTGAAAACTGCATAATACTCGTAGTACTCGCGGTATTCATAATAAAAATTGTGAGAGCAATGCGAAATGCGGCTACAAATCGGCAAATCGATGGATTTTTATTTGCACGCCATTTGCGCAACGTTGGCGCAAAATGCAGAAATCGAAAACCTTTTTGCATGCGCTCATAAATATTTCATGGATTCGATTTTTGCGCAGCACTCGAAGTTGCTTTCTCTCTCTAATATCTCTTTCTCTCTACTCTCTCTCTCTCTCTCTCTCTCGAGTGTATGTCTTTATCTGACTATTTTTTGGTCTATGTCTTTCTCTCTGTTTGCAGATATTCGCCGCTAACACCGCCGACAACAAATTGGTTTCCCGTCAAAGGTGTCACCATCGCCGACGGCTCGTCGCATTGCAATCAATTCATCTGCAACGTGGAGCTGGAGAAGCTAAATGTGCACTCATCTGGCCAGTACCGCTGCGAGGTGTCCGGCGATGCACCGGAGTTCAAGCTGATCGATAAGACGGCCAATATGACCGTTGGCGGTAGGTACCAAATGTCATTCCCCTTCCTCTGTCACGCTCTCTCAATCTATATATCTCTCTATGTACACTGTACATTGTACAGTGGCAAACTAAAGTGTACATACAAACAGTGTTATTCCAAATTTAATTTTAAATGTATTTACACATAAACATCGTTAACTTGAAAAACAATGTTACAAAATTTTAAGCTAGAAGAGGATACAAAAGTTCTTAATACAATTATTTCATCAAAAGGAAATTATTCTTTTTGATATTCCATTATAATGATCTTTAATATATTAATGTTAAAATTCACTATATTTATTTTAAACTTAATAAATTTATGTAGACTTGTGTTTATATATTTTCATATTGCTACAATTGTTTAAAGGTTATTTTAAACATGGATGTTTTTTTATTAATCCCTTATAAACATTTTACAACAAACAATACTGCTTCATTACTTCTTTAAGATCGACTCCTATACTTCTATGAGAGCGACAATTGAACTGGGGGAGGAGGGTAGACTTTAGTTTGCCACTGTATATCTCACAGTATCTCTTGTAATATTTGTTGTTTACTCGTATGATTTATGTGTGTGCTTTGCACAAAGACAACAAATTATGTGCAATTTTGCAAACACTTAATAAAATTATAAATGGTCTTTGCACGGGTCGCTGCCCGCGGGGTAATCTCAACTCCTTTTCATTTATCATTTACATTGGCAGACAGTAGACGGAGGGGACAGGGGACGTAGAGACAGAGGCGTGTACGCAGTTCAAAGGCTGCCGCATAAATGGTGCAAAATTGTGACACGCGTCAGCCATTTGTATGAGTAATGATTGTTAATAAATCCTGGCCTAGTGCCTATCGCCCATCCCCTTATCTCCTTTACCACCCACCTGCCAACAAATTCAACTCAATTGTGAGATTCGTACGAATCAATTTATAATCTCCCAAAAGCAGCATCTCCGTTGTCACGTGCATGGCCTAGACAACAACAACAACAGGAATAACCGAAAAACAACAACAATACCAACTCGTTTGTGGCACTGGGATCTGTAGTTGGGGCTTGTTAATGTCAGCACCGCCGCTGGCCACGTTGGGCGCCATTTTGAACTCGCACTCGGTTTGATTGGCAGCGTACATGATGCCGCTGTGGTTTTGGCCCTCCTCTGCGGTTGTGGCCCAATGTGGTAGGTACACTGGGCCAGCTTCGCTTTGAAATTCAAATCAATTGATTCTCTGGCCCAATGTCATTTGACGCAAATGAAAATGGCTCGCTTAGGTCTTTTGTTGCACGAGAACGAGATGGAGAACGAGAAGACGAGCATGAGCATGAGAATACGGATCAAAATGATTTATTTGTCGCAATTTTCCTGCTCAGCGATTTGTTCTTCGGTTGCTTGGTACTTCCACTCAAACTTTTGGGAAATTTTGGCGTGATAGGAAAGGGCGGTGTGGGGGGGAGGGGAAAGTGTAAGAGGAGGGGCTTTTATTTATTGACGCTACTTTAAGAGTATTGATTTGCATAATGCGCACTTAAGCATTTGTTTACGCGTAACAATCAAATTTGAATTCGCATTTTCGTATTTGAATTTCGCCTTTAATTGGATGTTTTCTTGTTGTTGGTTTGGTTGTCTCTCCTCTTGACTGTGATATTTGCATGTCAATTTGACTTTTATCTATTCTACTTATAGGTAGGCAAGTAAGCCACGCTTAACTTGTTCAACATGCAAATAACATAGACTAGATTAAATCCAATCGCATTCCAAAGTTAACCATCAAAAATTGAGGGTTGTTATCTCTTATATAGTCTCAACTCAAATGGCATTCTTCCTTTGGGCACATTGAAGAAGCAGTCGATTAAAATAGAGAACAGTGATATAAGTATATTTAGTTGATGAACGTGCTAAAAATTACCAGATTATAAAAACTTTATTCTTTAAGATGTGATAAAAGTGTAATTGTCGATTTGTAAACTCAAAGTTTTAGTTCAAATATTTAACTTATTTGTTAAATCTACAACTTTCAGCAACTGCTTTTCACATTTTTCATTTTGTTCAGTTCTCTTTGGATAGTGTAATATCTATTAAGAGATTAATTATCGATTTCTTAATTCAAATTATACATTAAAATCTGTTACTTTTAAGTTGAAGCTACTACTTTCTCCTATTGCACTTCATATATTACACTAGTTTTTATATTCAACTTAGCCAGGCTTCCTATAAACAAGAACTTAACTAGTTATTAGTCAAATGAAATAAAGTTCAATTAATAAACCTGTATAAAATGATTAGATTATATAAACTTTATTCATGAACCTATAATACAGTTTAATTATCTATCTCTTAGATTAAGGATTCAATTCATAAATTCAATTTCTATCTATTACTTTTTGGTTGAAACTACGACTGTCAGCTACTGCTTTTCACATATGACATTATTATATTTAATTTTGTCCTATTTTCTTTGGATTGTGTAATAAAAATTTTTCAATAACAAACAAGGGACTCATAAACTGACCGCCATATAACAAAATGACTGAATTTCTCCCTTATGCAGACGGAAAAGCAGCCATTTTTGGCATATGCCACCTTCAATACGCCATTTTAATTTTATGTGTGTGTCAGTGTGTGTGAGTGTGGGTGTAAGCCATAAAAAACACAATCCAAGTCACACATACATACTTATTCTGGTAAATACATATATGAAATGAAGAACTGGCATTACGAATATAAAAGCCAACCAAGCAACGATGGCATCAAACTTCATCAACGAGCTGGCGACAAAGTTTAAGCACCACCACCACAGCAACAACATCACTTTACCAACACTTCTGATGTTGCAGCTGCATAGAACAATGTGTTTGAGTGTGTTTGAGAGTGTGCCTGTGTGTGTGTGTGTGTGTGTGGCATGTCCGGTGCAGCACGTAGTTTCAAGTTAATGCCATACCTTGTTGTGTAGTGTAGTGGTTTGTAGCCAGTTTTTTGTTTCAATGGCTGCGAAGCTGTTGACAGACCAACAATCAACTTGGGAATTTTGTCACTAAAGTGCCATCGCCATGCTTGAATTCTACCTAACCCACCTGGTGAAAAACTTTGACAAAAACGGACAGCGGGTCTTTGTCTCGATTTTCCAAACGGCAATCACCTCGCGTTGTTGTGCTCTTTGATGATGCTCGAAAGCGGTGTGGAAAAACTTTACAGAGCAAATATTTTTTCGCTTAGTTGCGTGCCATGTGTCGCCACCCCACTGATTAACTTTGAAAGTTTGTTCAGGATGTGATCTGTGTCCACAAAGATAGTGGGGCAGGTTGCGGGGCAGGCAGGCGGGCAGGCCGGTGCCACACCTAATTACTTCAGAGATTTGCTTCATTTAAAAGGGCATGCCGCGTTACGCTCCAACCACAAAATTTACCCTTGGCCTGTCCACTTTTGACTTTTTAATATGGGGTCATCATTTGTGGTGTTCACAACCGGACACCGCATTGGCCCCAAACAGCTACACCTGTTTGGCATGCTGTGCTTGTTCTTTCCACAGTTTCCTCACCTTCATCTTATTGTTATTGTTGTTGTTGTTGTTGTTGTTGTTGTTGTTTTGTCTCGTTTAACATTCAAGCTGGCAGAGAGCAATTTCCCCAACTGCCTATAGAGTCGTTTGTTTCCTTTTCTTTATTTTTTGTTTGTTTTGAGTTGATGCTGTTGTTCTTGTTGTTTTGTGTTTTACTGGTACTTTGGTATTTTTGGTTTATTTATCCGAGTTGATTGCTTTGTTTTTCTACACTTTCTCATCGTTGCTGCCACATGCTTGCTGCGTGTTGTTGGCAACTCCAGTCACAGCTCTGCTTACCACAACTCCACTGGTGAACCGGGTACACCTGCAGACCGGCAGAGCGGTACACCAATGACCGGTTCACAGATGCCACCAAGCGGCACAACATGGCCGCAATCATCAGATTCAGCTTCAGCTTCAAATTGTAGCAAACATTGTGCCATTGCCATCGCCTCTGTAAGTTTTACTTGAAACAGGTCAGAAACTTTCCACCAAAGTGGTTTGTATTAAGTCAATTAAAAAGTTTATAGTACTGCTGACTGCCTGACTTTTGATGGCCCCCGGGCATTCCCACACCCGCCTAGGCCTTCACTTTTCTTCACTCCTCTGCACTTCTCAACATATTTCACAAATTCTCAGCAACAGCAACAACAACAGCAACAACAACTGTACCAGTCGGCATTCATTTGACTGAAACTCAAATTGTTGTTGTTGTCGAAGTGTGTTGTTGTTATTGTTGTTGTCGTGCCCACTGTTTTGTGGTCGATGTTGTTGCTGGTGTTGTTTCTGGTTGTTGCTGGTTCCTGCTGTTGGTGGTGGTGACGGATACCTTGTTTTCACTGCTTCTATCTGTGTGTGCGTGGGTTTGTGTGTGGGTGTGGGTGTGGGTGTGTGTGTGTGACGCAATAAACCAAATTATTCTTGCTTTCATCAAAAAGTTTGTCCTGGGCAATTATTTGTAAAGATTAATTAACACTTTGAATAAATATTTAGACTGTTAGCGGGCTGATAATTACCAAAGTGGTTGGGTGGTTAGTTGGCTGGCTGGGTAGCTACCCACGTTAAGTACACAAACACTTTCTGACCCAAGCAAAGAGCTTTCCGCATTTCTGTTAGATCATTGCCCAAATCATCAAGCACTTTCCTTTAGGGCAATGTCATTAGCACGGCTTAAAGTGACAATAAATACAAATTATTTAAATAAAAATGGAGTGAAAATATTGATTATTGTCTCTTTTACATTTGACTTCTTGCAGTTCTACCCAAATTCGATCCATTCATCACTGGCATACGACACTCTTATAAATATCGGGATGTGCTGCTTGCCAACTGCAGTTCGGAATGGTCGAGTCCTGCGGCGAGGTTGACATGGTACATCAACAACAAGACTGTAAGTAGATTCGCACATTGGCCATACGCACCGTTGGCTGGCCAATGTCCTCATTAGATATTTGTTGCCGTGAATGCAGGTTAACCTGATTTCATATTTGTGGCATAGCAACGTGCAACGCATTTGTGCCCCAAAGCCGCAGCACTCACTGTAAATGCAAATCGCAAATTATATGTGGCATGTGGCATGTCCAACGGTTTTGCCACTGATTGCTCGTCGTTTACGTGAAAAACTATGCACCTTTCGTTCTCTGACTCGTTCTCGTTTTCGGTTTCGATTTTCATTTTGATTCCTTTGGCCAGGCACCACAGAGCAGCCTTCAACCGCAAATCAATGAGATCACACGCAACATCGAAGGCTTTCCACTCTATGCCAGCAATCTGCAACTACGTGTCCACATTGATGACCAGCGCTTCATTAGCAAAAGCGAGGTCCTCGAACTCCGTTGCAGTGCCGATATCATGGGTTTGGCCAACCAGCGACGTGAAAGTCGAATGCGTACCACAATCCTGGCGCTCAAGGACAACGGCTACAATCAACGATTTACCGAGAATGGCACCTGTGCCAGTGTCCGAGCAGGTAAGCAGTAACCTACCCTTTCCCTCCTCTCTCTCTCTCCCTCTCTATCAGGGGTGCCACAGAAATGCAAACCAACCGAAATCCAGCCAAAAATAACAAGGCAAACTTGTTAAGCTTGTTATCTATTAGGAGATTTAATAAAACTCTATATTTATTAAATAAAATTTAATTAATCAAAAAAGCAAAACGTAAATTTTAGCTACATTTATTTTTTGTTTAAAAAAAAACACTAATTTGTCATTATTCTTAAGTTAAAAAGAAAGGCAGCCTATTTTTGTGTTTCCAAAAATGAGTTCTGTGTCACGTACGATTTGATTTGAGAGATTTAGAAACTAGCTTCAACCCAAATCTCCCGAGATTTCTGTGTCACCATTGATTCTTTCTGTTTGCCTTTTCCCTCTAATCAATCTCTAATGTAATTTATTTGCAGCCACATTTGCAGCCTGGCTTTTGTGTCTGGCATCGTTGTTGCCCTGGCACTGCACTTTAAGTTAGTAGCTGTCGCTGTTGGCCGCTTTCATTTTAGCCTAATTTTTTAAACTCGTTTGTAAGTCCACAAAATGGCGGCAATTCCATGGAGTTTACTCTACACCCTACTATGCCACGAATGAAAAGTTAACAAGGTAACAGTTGAATTTGTATATATTTACCAATAAATTGCATAGTCGAAATCGAAATTAATATCGATATCAACATCGAGGACGAACTCGAATAAGCCTAGCAGCTAATCGAATTTCCCTTTGATGTAATGCCAGATGTGTGTAAGCACAAAAAATGAAACTAAAAGAATAATTATAATATTTAACAAATTAAATTTGAAATAGTTTTGCAGAGAATGTGTCAGGATATTCGTATGTAAATCTAATAAAAAATAATAAAATTAAATTGAAATTGTAAACAATTTGCACATACTCATATGTATTTGCACGCACAGAAATGAAAAACAATCAACGGCAACTAAAAGTAAACTTAATTATTGTATGTGAAATGTTAATGTATTTGTATTAAATGATGTATGAGAAATAAAATTACCCAAAAGCGCAAATATTACAAAACAACCTATACTGTTTCTAAATATATTCTCTGGTTACCTGGTTCTGATATGGTATGTATGCCAATTGTTGATAATGTTAAGTCTACTGACTACTATCCGTTTTTTTCCATCTGGATATATCTAATATTTCAAAAGTTTACAGAACCAATATATGTGATAACCAATTTATAAGCTAATAAAATATTCAGCTGTGGCTTCTTTTTATCAGTTGATGGCAAACACAACAATAATAATAGTCCCTATTTTAATCTCTATCAACGACCCACCCAAAGTCAATGCCAGAGCCTATGCTATACATTTCCTGTACGCCCATCTAATTCGTTTACCCCGCTTATGGTCTAGTGATAAAGGAGCCCAACAAAAACAACCCAGATTCGATTTAGCATTGCCAGAATAAAAAACCAAACACTTTGCAGGACAGGCGCAAACACTTCTTCTGGTTAGAAACGAGACCCACTTCGAGAGAAAAATATTCAACGCATTATGACAAATCCGGCTAAAATATGCAAGGGCCAATGGCCGCAGGTAAAAATGGTGGACAATAAAAGCCAACACGAACGTTTCCCGAAAATTATGCATAAAATGGCTTCAGGACTGCGACAAAAATGGAAAAATGTAAGAAATAAAATAGAAAAAAATTGAAAAGCCGAGACCGAAACCGAAACCAAAAAGAAAAGCAAACAAAGATAAACTTAGCTGTCTGGGTTTGGGGTCGTCCACGGCTACTGTCAATGTGCCGTGGGCCCATTAAATGACGGAAGTAAATAAGCTTGACAAATTTCCACTCATCATTTTTGCATTAATTCGGGCTTCTTTAACGCATCAACAAAAAATGTCCTTTGATTAATCAAAAAATTTACCATGCCCGTGGGCAGCGGACTGAAAAAGGCAGGCACACAAACACAAACACAAACACAAACACAACAAATTACCCAAAGAGGCGCCGTCGGCATTCGGTGGCTTTTGTGTGTGGTAAAGGCGCCAAAACAACACATGGGGCATACTAACTACTTCTTCATCCAGCCTCAGTTCTACTAGTCCAAAAACATCGTTGACTGCGGCTTGTGGCAGTTCCGGAGACGCAAAAATCCAACACTCACCGAAACAGGAACTGAAACAGACCACATTCAAAACGTTACGTCAAAAAAAAAAAGATTTCACAGATTTTTGCACGCGATTTGTCAAACTGACATTTCCAACGTTGCTGCCGCCCAGTCGACGTCACCAGGCGTCAACCTCGACGCTGACGCTGACGCTGACGTCGGCGACGACTAAGAATTAGAATCGTGTTTTTGTTGCCACAAACAAACTCCAACTACAAAAAGCCTGGCGAGCGACAGCCCAAGTTGATTTAGTAAGTCACGTGGCCGCGTAACTGTAAATTGCCTGCTCCTACTGCTGCTCCTACTGCTGCTCCTACTGCTTCTCCTACTCCCACTTCTGATCCTTCTGCTTCTTTTCCTGGTTTGGTTCTGGTTTTGCGTTCTATCAGACCCAGCGCGTGCGAAATAAAACTGTCTGCCTTCGTTTTTGTTACCTTTTTTTTTGGCAGCCATTTTACGTGGTCCAAAACGGCTTGGCACTCAATTTAAGCCGCCGGCTAACCGAGAGTATAACTTTGAACTGAAAGCAGTCACAGTGACATTCGGTCCGATAAAAGATAAGCCGAACGACTGACGTCTTACATAAGAACGTTCCATATGAATTTTGTAATTTAAGCTAAGAAAATGTTTCAAATTAAATGAAAACATGCAAAAGTACTCGTACTTGGCCCGTTGCCGACATGTAGTTTTTGGCAAATGAAACAAAAACAAAGCCCAAGCCGCACTCAGGTGGCTTTATACTGAAAAGATTATTTTTCCCTGCCGCCCGCCTCTTCCTTCCACAACATCATCAAAGTTGCCCCTTAAGCGCGAATCCCGAACCTATTTCAAAATGTTGCGATTAAATTATAGTTTTTAGTTAAAGTACACAAAAATGGATTCTCTACAGGAATATTATTCTAATCATGTTAAACAAATGGAAGATTATTAAAGATTTATTGCAGATCCATTTTTACTGTAGGAAATTACCACTGAAATTTATGAAATTTCAAAGTTCTATTAATTATTAAAATAATTTTAAAATTGTTTTACACTATGACTTTTCGTTAAGGTCTTTTATTTTTTCAGTGCATATTAGAAATATAATTTAATTTCTTAACTACCAAATCCAATTTGCGCATTATTTTGTCACTATTTTTATTGGCTTAATGTTGAATTTTTTAAATACATATAATTTAATCTATTATGTAGAAGACTATTTTTTTAGACAAACTACATATGTATGTGGCAACGTCATGCTGTTTGACAGTTTTAACAACTGAATGACAATTGACACACCCACAGCACTCACCTAAGTCCAGTGACAATATTCACTCCCTGATCCGCAGATGGTCAACACAAATTGCCTAATAGCCAGTGACACTGATTTAAATTAAATATTTGAGTCAGCCCGACTCTGTCATGCTGTCATTCTATCATTTTGTCAACATGAGTTTCAAACAAACATGAAATTCATTCAACATTGCCGCCGTTTTTGTTAAAATAACTAAAATAAAATCCACTTAAAACTGAACGGTTAGTTAACCACGCGACTCTACAAATAACTTTATCAGAACAAAAAAAAAATATGCATAGAGTACCTGCAGGCATATATTTGCAAAGTATTCATCTGTTCACTATGTGCACATTTTTATACTAATTAAAACAGTTTATATTTTATTAATAGAAACTGTAACACGCTAAATGCATTTTGCAAATGTTAACAATGTATTGTTATATTAAAACACTATTAGTTATATCAACAACAACTGTCAGAAGTAGTCGCTATCCTTAAAAACAATTTGATAAGCTAACTTAAATATATTTATTTTCAATGTTACTTTATAAAAGTATTACTACTTAATTAATTCTTCCATTTAACTAATCAAAGTACATCACTAGAATTTTCAATTCACTGTTTTAATAACAGAATGTACCCAAATAGCCAGCACATATGAGAGAAGCGCCCATCAGTGCTTTGGAAAATAAGTCAAGTCACGGCGACTAACGGGACAGGGCATTGATTTTCCCTTTTGAGCCGTAGCTGTCAGTCAAAGTGTCGCGTGGCAGACATGCAACACAAACAGTGACTGACTCTCACTCCTCTTCAAACTGAACATGACATGCGTTCAACGTGATGATGGCAATTTAAACAAGCGCAACATTTCCGTTTCGTGTTTTTTATACCCTATAGTACTTTAATGGATAGAGAGGGATCCCTCATTCTACCTCTGATCGAATCAAACATATTTAAGATTTCGAATAATTTGCAATTATTAATTTCCAACTCAACTTCTAACTATTTTATTGTTGACTCGATAATATTCACAGTGGAAAGTGGAATACTAAAGTATACATAGTCCGAACTCAACTTAGGATCGCTGAGAAGTCCAACAGACAATTTTAATTTTCTTGGGATTAAAAAAAAATATAAAAAAATTAAATGAACAAAAATCTACCTACACATATTTTTGAGAAAAAATGAAAATAAGGTTTTTTAACATTTGCACTGTTAGGAACAATACTGCATAGTTAATTTTTCTGAACTAGACCTTAGCGTTCCACTGTATATTTACCAACCAGAGAGTATCACTAAGTCGCTTATTTGTAAGTCTTGCTTTCGCATATGTTTTTTCAGTGTTTTACTTCTTTGGATACTCGGCCAATGCCGATTGCCAGTGCATTTTGAAATGGTTCACGTTGATGCTGATGTTGATGGCAGTTGTGTCAGTCGGATCAGGGCCTAATTGGTCCGAGGTTTAGGCGCTGTCCAATGCTTTGTTGTAATTAAAAACGTAGTCGTCAAAGAAGCGCGCATTTGGGCCAACTAGAATAAGTGCCAAGTGCAATTTACCAAAAGTCGACTTGTCGAATGAATTTTGACTGTTGCCTCATTCGCTGTGGGTCAAAGCTGGCACATGGCCGTAGGCTTTAGCTGCCTTCTATCTTCCTTCATTCCCTCTCTCACTTTCTCTCTTTCTCTCTCTGTCTCTATCTTTCAGTGTTTGGCCATATCATTGGCATTGGCAATTGCATTGACATATTGTTGCTATCGGCTTTCTGCCTTGTGAATGTCAAAATGCCACGTCACGATGCCACGACGCAAGCTCTGGGTACAAAAGGCAATCAGGAGCGTGCCTATCTTCTATCCTGCTCTCTATCTTTCTCTCTCTTTCTTTCAGTCCTCCTCCTGTGTCTGTGTTGAACTTTAACGGCAATTGTCGACCGTAAAGCCCTTGGCTTTATGCCGGGCATTAAGTGAACTTATAATTAAACGATTTGGCCATTTAATCGCATGTGTTTATCGTCGAATGAGTTTGGCAGAACGAGTCACAAACTGAATTCCTCTTGACCAAATGTTGTCCTGTCATTCCCAATGCAGTTACTCTCATTATTGTTGTTCTTGTTGTTGCTGTTGCTGTTGATGTTGATTGCGGTGATGTGATAGCAAGTGACAGTTTGGAGCAAGAGAATTGCAGCATTGATTTCGGCAATTACACTGTACTTCAGTACTTTTTATTTCCTTTCCCAACAATTTCAATTAATGTGTGAAATTTTTTTGTATTATTGCAAAATATTGAAGTTGTTTAAAAACAGAATAAAGTAAATCATGACTATATAATAGGCTCATACATTATGAACGCATAAGTATTCTTATTATATTTCTAGAGAATTTTCTTTATTGACTCAATTTCATTTAATGAGTGAATAAAAGATATTCCTTCGATTGTATAAATTATAAAGTTGCTTAAAAATTTGTAAAAACTTTATCTTGATCAAAGTTAAAGTTTGTATGTAGCCCAGTGAAAGGCATTGAAATTCAGTTATTAGATACAGATTGATTTACAACTTGTGTCTATCGATTAATTTCAGAGCCTTCTTGCCCTGCATTAAATATCTTCCATCACAATTCCAAATAAATCACTTAACAATTAAGTATTAATGCAGACTCCAAGAACTACCTGCCCCGTCCCTTATTTTTTTCTGTCAAATATCCCACATGGGCCCCATTTAAGCAATATGTCATAAGGCCGCCAAGATGTTTAACTTTGTTGCTATCGTTTCCTTTTTTCTTTTTATGACATGCCACGCCAAGGACTCATATCTCCCCTGTTTTCTCAGTCTCTAAAAATAAATGGCCCAAAAAAAGGGGCGTGCAAAATTTTGAAGGCGTGGGCAAACTCAAAGATGACGACGTGTAGTTATAAAAATTTTTATCTTAAAGCGACTGTCAGTTTTTCGACTCAGTCTGTACTGTACTGTCCTTGTCCTATCGTCCTGTCTGCTGATGAAAACGAAGTTGACAATCCGAATGAGTTTCTTATAACAACAGAATGGCAGAAACAACAAGACGGAAGTGAAAACAAAATGAAGCGACAGCAAAAAGCGAGAACGTGATTCTAGGCTTGGATTTGGATTTGTATTTGGATATACATATATGTATGACAGGACCAAGGTAGAGTGTGAAGGGGCAGGAACAGGGTCAAAGGATAGGAATGGAAAAAGGGCTAAGGTTAAGCACTTGGGCTTACACACAATGCAAGAAAAAAACCTTTTTGCAAATGTCGCAAACGCAAACAGAACATTTATGCGAATGTGTGGAATAAGTTTTGTGATTTCAGGATAAGGGGAATGTGTTTGTCTCCCTTCCCTTGTCTGTCTGTGTGTCCTGTCGCTGTCTCTGTTGCGTTTGTTAACGTTTAATAAATCAAAATTACTTTTCATTTCTATGACAGTCATAATGGGGCGTTACTTGACATTTTGCTTTTCATTTTTGGTGGCTGTTTCTCTTCTTCTTCTTGTTGTTGTTGTTTTCCTTTTTGTGCCTCGCATATGGCATACAGCGTGCTGTCCTGCTATCCTTCTGTCTGTTCATTTGCGCAGTTTGCAGCGTGTTTCCAGATGAAATCTCAGCGCTAAGAATTTTTGCCACATGCTCATGCTTAAAGCTTATCCTTATCGCGTACTTTGACACACCCTCCCATACACACACACACACACACACCCATAACATACTCACACATTGTTGATTTTTATATTGGGTGCTAAATTCAATGCGCTTGCTCCCCCTCCGCCCCCTCTTAAATCTACCATCTCCACAAAAGACAACAATACCAGCAACAACAACAACAACAACAACAACAAGAAAATGTCATTTAATTTCGTTCATTTTGCCACACGCCGCAAGGGGCGTTGGCGTTGTCCTTGCACAGGATAACACCAATTTCGCTTATGACAGTTATTACAAATGCTGCTTGTCTGCCTTTTGCCTTCATTTTCCTTCTTCGTTCTCCGTACTCACTTCTCCTTCCTTCCCCTCCATCATGTTTCGCCTCCTTTTGCGATCTGTGCAAAATGAGCAGCAGTAGAAATGCTGCCACTTTGCGCTTATCCTTCAAATGAAAAGTTATTGTAGGGACTTTTCAGCTCCCTCAACGCTACCATTCTTATTGATGTCTTGAGAATCGATTGTCGCTGATTTCAACAGCAATCACAACAACAGTAACAGAAATAACAACAAAACCAAAAGCACATTAGTGCAGAGAAACGACGATGACTTATGCTGGCATCTTGTTGCCCTGCGTCTGTTTAAATGATTGCCCTTGTATTTAAATACCCTATGAAATAAACTGAAGAGAGTATTTTAAAATTGATTGTAAGCATTTTCAAAATAATTCATCCGTAGTATCCCCACTAAATATAAAATAATCAACATTAATTTATGGTATAATGTCTTAATGATGATTATTATGATAGAATGTAGGTAAGGCGTATCTTCCAGTCTGTCATTTCCAACTTAAATATTCTTTCTGTTTCATGTACTTGCTTTCATTTAATATTTTTTCATTTTTTTTGTTTTTTTTTTCATTTTTTGCAACAATCGCTTCGTTGGCTCTGTTGCAATTTTCATTGAATATCAATGTAGAAGGAATCCCAGAGACAGTAAATTAATTTTTCAAAAATTGGCATTCATTTCATTTTTATCGTTTGCTTTTCGGAAGGCCTCTTTACATTCCCTAACTTTGAGTTCATTGGGAGCGCATTAAGCGTAGATTTCTATTTGGGCCTTGTTCATTTATTATTATTGTTATTTATTGTCACATTGTGTTGCTATTACGATGTCTACTCATTGCCAGTGAGCTATGTTTCCATTGAACTCAATTATCGACTCATGCTTTTACAATTGATAATTTCGAGCATAAAAGATATGTCAAACCTTCAGTTGGTAGAGCAACTTATATGAAAGAGCTTTAATTTGAAAGGAAAGTTATTTCATACACTTTCCCGATAAATAAAAAAAAAATAATAGTCAAAAAGAAACATATGATAAACAAAATTTTATTTTCGACTTATATTTGTCATAATACAATTGAAATACTACAAAAATGATTATAATCATAAATTAAAACATTTGATATGCATTGAAATTTTAAAAGGCAGTTAAAAAGAAACCACTGTTAAACTCAAGATATTTCTGCAGAACAATTCATGATAATTCGCGGTGCATCGAAGAATTGTATTGAAGCTAGTTTGTTTGTGTCAAAGAGTAAAAGGGGAACAAAGCGTCAACTTCTTTGAAATATAATCATAATGACAGTTGGTTAAGTAAGTTAAAAAAAAATCAAACAATCGACTTAAGATTTTAAATAACTAAAGCTATACATTCTTGGTGTAATCCTTAGGTAAGTTTTTATCAGAATGATTTTAAAAACTGTAATTACTAATATTTATCCTGTAATTTCGTAACCCGCCAACTCACTTAAATTCTACCTCGGCTGTCTTTTCCAGTTATTTTCGTTAACTCTCATTAGAAGAGTCTTAAAATGTTTCAGTTCTTTATTGGCAAATTGCATTAAAGCTGCTGCTGAAATACCTCATCGGGCGTTTTGGCATCCCAAACTTTACCAAAGGTTCACCCACTAAATATGCAAGCAAATGAAATTACAAGCAGACACCCTCCCTGCTCCCCCTATTTTCTACACCTTCCCCGCAAGCAGCAGCCTTTTGTTAAGCTTAGTATCAGCTCCGTCGTTGGTTTCCTTTTGCTTTGTTGTAGCTTTGCTTCGCTTTAGGGGGCGTATTACGTATACGTATTACGAATTTCGTCTTTCGTGAAAACCAAAAATAGCATCACGTTTTAAATTGCTGCTTATCAAAACATGTTCTTGAACTGTAATCTGTTTTTGCGCTCGCGCGCACGCCAATCCCGGGCGGCGCCTTGCCTTGCCTTACCTGCCGCCATTTGAGCCAGAAACAGGTGGGGCAAGTAGTGGCTTCCCGTTTTTTGAGACCACAAAACCAAAAGCCGGCAAAGCGTCGGCTTCTCCATCGTCGTCGTCGTCGTCGTCGTCGTCAAGTGAGCAGCGGCGCTGAAGCATAAAATGAGTGAAAGCGAGTCGGAAATAAAAACGCAGCAGGCAACGCAAACTGACACATCATTTATATGGAAAAAAAAAAGGGAAAGGAAAAACCGGATAAGGAGAGAGCAGAGTTCTATGTAAATTGAAACGAAGAAGATGCCGGAACAAATGCCTCACCTGCCAGACTCTTAGTTATCAGCGGCGAGCATAAAAAATTTACATTAGCACGAATGACTAAACGAGATAGGAGAGGGAGCAACCCGAGGCAGACGACATATGGACATAGATCCTTAGGGAAGCGTACATAGGTTGTTCCTAGGGTTAGCTGATGCCACTTGAGCAGCCCAACGCATCCGCAGCAATCTGTCATCTGTGTTGGCTGTCGGCGCTCCATAAATTTGTGACACTTTTCTGTGAATTTATTACTCGAAAATAAATCGCGAGCATCCTGTTAAAAATTTGCACACACACACACACGCGCACGCACGCAGCTTCTGATGAGCTGATGTCCTCATTTGGTATTCATTAGAGCTGCTCGACCTCACGCTTCTTGGCCAAGTTAATTAATCGAACAAAAGCTCATTGCGCACAAGGACCGACTGGTTACCTGCCATTTCTAAATGGATTGCCTTCTGTTTCTCTTTTTTGCTCTTCTGTGTCCCTGTCTCTGTCTCCTGACCCCTGTTTTTCTATCCACCTGTCAACCTCCCCATCTAACTAGACAGCAGTGCCCCTGGTGTTGCTTGTGTTGATTTTTGAAATTGTTTGGCACTTGAGTGGCAAAGTGCTCCCTGGTGTGGCATCCACCCGATGTCAGTTCATGATGGAGCGACCAGTCAAGCAAAGGGCATGAGAAATTGCAGCTGCATTGCTAAAATAGTACAACATTATGATGAAGTCCAAGGAGAAATGTGGCAGATGGAATACCAACAGAAACGAACATTGGTTGGACTCTACAACCTTCACAATCTGTTAACGAAATGTAAATAGATTATGGCAAATGGCCAACGTATTGGATAAACGCAGTTTTTATTCATAAGTTCAAAAAAACCACAATGAAATAAATTGTTTGATCTCTTTCTTCACTTAGTTGGAATGCAAAATATTTCAAATTTCAAAGAGATTGTCATTATAATTTATCTGCTGCTGTGGTTGTTCCATCAATAACTTAACTCTTTGTCCTTAAACACCAACAACTTGCTTAGCCAAAGTCATTAGAACATTGACCTCAATTATCGTTCAACTTGGCGCATTGAGTCACACATTTATTTCCAAACAATTAGTTAAGCAAATCAATTTGGTGTCAATTATTTGATAATTTAATTGCTCAAAGAAAACCATCAGCTCATCGCATTCACATCTCGCTTTACTAATTTAATAAATATCTATGCTGTCAAATTAAAGTTCGTTGGTTGCTGTCACAACGAATCCAATTCGTTCTGGAAAATAGCTCGGGTAATCGGAGTGCAAGGAGCTTTTTTATGCCCATTACGTATACGCAGCGTAGGGCATTGCTCGCATTCAAGTCATAAGTAAGGTCATCATTATGGATAAACGCAATGTATGTGGGGGTTTTATGTACTTAACACTTCAGCTCGGCGCGTTCTGATGACACAGAGTCACAGTTGGGCAAGAAACCGAGCAAACTGCTCCATCTCCACTTTTACCCCCTAAGGGGCATCGAGGTCGAGCAGATGAGCAATTTATCTCGCAGCTGTTTACTGTTTCACTTGGACCAGGCCAACACAGATGAGCGGGCGGAGCTATCACGCTTGGCTAAAGCCACTTATGCTCATACCAACAACATACACTCACACTCACGCACACAAATGTATGTATGTATGTATGTATGATTTATGTGTTGGTGTAAATACATAAACCCATCAAAATAAAAAGAGCCTGCGAGCCAAATGCCGAGTGTCCTTGTGGCCAACGCACGTATGCATTAAATGAGCAAAAAGCGCTGGAGCCTGAGGGACGATTGCAAAAGCGAAAGTGAAATTAAAACTAAATTTCAGTCAAAGGGCGTGGCCGTCAATTGAAAGGCGTCGTCGTCGTCGTTGTCGACGTCATCGTTGTTGCTGTTTGCATTTAGCAGCAGCAACAGCCTGAAAGTGCAAATAGAAACAGAGCCTGACGTTGCGATTGTGGGCGGTCCTTCAGTTTTTGCAGTCAGTGCTCATGTCCTTTGCACGCATGACGCGTCATGTCACCAGCGATTGCGAGTGTGTGTGTATATGTGTGTGTCTATGTGTTTGTTTGTGTGAATACTATCTTAAGTATGTAAATGTGGCCCCCCAAACGCCTAGCAGCCCAGTCCCTTATGAGTCTGCATTCGTTCGCATTCTGGCGTTTGTTTTAATACTCTGTCACTATAATTTACTGATAAAGGGGGTATGTCAGAGTAGTGTAACAGTAAGTACATTGATGTTACTATCTTCCTTGAAAAGCTTACAAGAATTGAATAAGAACAACAGCATTTCTATTGAAATGGTTACACCGAGTAGAGAACACACAAAATTCGAACTAAACTCAAGAAATTTAAGCTTTGTTTAAAGTAAAAGTTCTTGAAATACTTATGTGAAGATTTATAAATGCAGATGAGAATTCGAGAGCTTAAGAGCTGCGTACAGCGTATCTTTTAGCAAAGCACACTCGACTCAAACTCTTATTCTTTTGCTTGTTTGTTTGGTTGCTTTTTGTTTATTTTGAGACCGTTTTTTAGCCATTGCTTTTATAAGCGTAAAGTGCTCTTCATTATGCGCATCAAGTGAAAGGATAAGTGCAGCGACTATACACACTGACACACACACACACACACACATTAAGCTACACAGAAAGAGACGCACACAGATACACACATCATATCAAATGTTATGCTCTTTATGCTTGTGTATCGCCAGAAAAAAGTGCTGCAAAATTGCCTTCAATTGCAGTCATCTTTTGAATTCCAAACAAAATGTAAAGCTGAAAGGAGAAGAGACTAAAATGTTGCACAAATTTGTTTTAGTTTCTATATGAAATGGAGAATAAATGGACTTGAAATGGAGAAGCGCACCTGGGTTAAGAAATGTGAGCTGTGAGCTGCTCACATGACAACTAAGTTTAATAATTATACTACGATGAAAAGCAAACAAAAACAAATATTCTTATTCATTCATTTTATTCAATTTATACTTCTGGGGTTGGGTTAGCATATGCCTTGTTATATAAGTTGGCTTATAAGCAGATCCAATTTCTTTAGTGCGGTAAAGAGCTATTAAACTACAAATTACTTCTGGATAACTTTTATACACTATCTTATACAAAGTGCATTACTCTGCCCTGTACTTTGTGTAAATACTTTTGTTCACCTCTATATACGAAGCTTCGAGTAAGAGGTAGATAATTAAACATAAGCTTTGATTTTACGAAAAGGAACCTACCCTACCAAATCTTAAAGCTTCAAAACCAAGATATATTTATTTTACTGACTTAGAGAATCCTCCCGAAAGTGTATAAAATGTAAGGAAAATGTAAAAAGTAAGATTTAGGAGTCGTTCGTAATTCAGTTTTGGGCAATCTATTTGTCATATTTCCAAAATGAGCTCGTAACTACGATTTTGTGAGCTCTATTATTGTCTAAGAAACTTTGCTGCCAATTGCCGGTGATACAGCCGTCAGTGCATCCACAGCCATCTGAATTGCAGGATCCATGTCCACAGTATTTGTCCATCTTAGGCCTGCCATCGGCACAGATGGTAATCTTGCAACCTTTACTTGTAGTAGTTATCCCTCCGGCATGACCGCAAGCGCCTCCATCCACAGCAAAATAAAGGTCTAAAGATGAACGACAGCAAACCCCTTCAGCCTGGCTGTAATAAGCCAAAGAACAGGCAATGAGCAGTAGAAAGCCGGTAAGTTTCATTATTATGCGAATGGATTCTATGGAAAGATCAGTTCATACACGCAGTATTTATAGGATTAGTGAAATAAAGGGCTTTAAAAGGGCACCGCTCAATCTTATCGCTTATCTACTAACTTTATGATTCCTTATTATTATGATAAGATTGTTGCTTAATTCTGAGAAACTATAAAACAAAACTGACCTTACATGAACTGCAACAAAGTAAATTATTTGTTGTACGCAAATTGTCAACTTTACTTTTAATTCGTTTAAAAAGTATACTATACTTATCACTATCTATCAATGATTCATAACCCCTTGGCAGTGTAAAGTTCTTTTACAAAGACAAAGTTCAGTTGCAATTAATTTACATTGGTTGTATTTCGTAATTGTATAGCAATAATTCCCCAGAGATGGCATTACTTCAATAAGTCAAATCTAGGGGTCTCGTAATAATCCAGCTTAAGTTTACTCCTGATCAACCCTATTAACCCGAGTTCCTCGTGGGTGTAGAATTCCAAGTCAAGTGACACATTTGGAAATGTCTTTGGGTCTGCAAATCGATTGGTCGTCAGGGTCAACGGGCAACACAGAGCTTAGCTTTTGGCCCCAATCGGGCCCATTGTTGTCCAAAAAGCCTTACCGGGCTTAAATTATGTCTGACATAACCGGCAAGCAAATGTGCCAAAGAGCTGCCAACGCCAAAGCGATTTGAATTTTTCACACAATTTTCCCGTCTCGCCACCACGTTGGCATTTCAGAAGAGGTGACGGTGGGTGATGGGCGGGGGAGAGGTTGCCTAACAAAGTCTTTGCTGGTTTTTTGGCACTCTTTGGCTGTTGTCATTGACAGGCGGAAGACAAGCAGACAAAAGGCCCCTGACACCTTTTGTGTGTGCATGTGTTTGTGAGCGGCAAATTATAATACGAATGCGTCAGTCAGTCCTCTTTCTACTCCCCTTAGCCCTCAATCCCCAGCACCCCCCTTTCGACTGAGTCCTTCGCTTAGGCAAGGTCTGTTCTTAACAAGGCCTAAAGTACTGATGCATAACATTTAATGGGCAAAAGAGCTCGCAAATTAAATGTATTTTTAAAGGTATTTTAAAAGTTATACAAGTCATTGAAGCACAACTTTACCAAGATTAAGTAAATTAAATTTTATATATGAGAATTATTTCTTCAATCTCTATTCAATAAATAGCTTTAACTTAACCAATACTTATCAGTTAGTATATATTAGTATATTTGAATCCAAAAAGCATTCACGATTATATTAAACTCTGTTGATGACAGGTAATAAGTACATTAATATATTTTAGACAAATGCCTTAAAGAAGATGATTTAATCCAAAAAGGATTCACGATCATGTATATTAAAAAATGTTGAAGACAGGAAATAAATAGGTTAAGAGTCCAATTTTAAAGTTAGTTTAAAATTTTATCAAGTTATTGAAGCACCACTTTACCAAAATTGATTAAATTAAGCATACGAATTAGTTCCTCAATCTGTATTCATTAAATAACTTAGTCTTAAGCAATACTTATTAGTAGAGATTAGTATATTTGAATCCAAAAAGCATTCACGATTAGTATTATTGTTGATGACAGGTAATAAATACATTAGTATATTTTAGACAAATGCCTTAGAGAAGATAATTTAATCCAAAAAGGAATCACAATTATATTATACTATGTTGAAGACAGGTAATAAATATGTAAATAGTCAGTTTGTTCACCAATGTCTTTATTTACTTATTCAATTTTTACATATAAGTTATCAAGTCAGGTATGACCAACGTCAAATGAAGGAATTCGATTACTTTGCTTGAATGGCCTACTAACTAAAATATTTACAAAATATATCAATGACCATTTTAAAATATTTTATTAATAAATTGAAAATTTAGTTAAAGCTTTTGACAGCTTAAACGCAAGTCAGAAGTTCAAAATGCCGAAATTTAAATGAATCGGAATATTTGCTTAAATGTTTTGCCTTGATAAATATATTTGTTTTTCGGATTAGGGATTGTGTCAATTTGTCAATTTCTGTTACTTATTTTGGCATTTTCATTTAATGAAAAGGCAAATAAATATTATGGACCTCTGTTAAGATATTTACCTCACATTTTCCAAGTATTTGATGCTTTTGAAGTTTACAGAAGCAAAAGACTCTGGGAGAACGGCATAAAATATAATTTATAGGTATTTAGATTCATGTTTTCCTTATATGTAAATAGAGGCAAGTGAATATTTTGTATGTAAATGTGCTTTGGATAAAGGAAAACAATCATTTTGCCATAATAAGCACTAAATATGCAGACCGCCCCTATGCTAACTCGTTTTCACCAGAACTCCTCCATATATTGATAAATATTAGTTAAAATATGAATACATTTTTATGACTGCAAACGAATCACCCACCTGTGAAGCATATTCTCTCCCAGTCTCCCTGTCTGTGTGAGTGTGTGTGTGTGTGTGTGTCTGTATGCCAACAATTTGCGAAACGTTGCGTATACGTAACGAGCAAAGTAAATTGATTGCAAGACGCAATGAGCCGCGTCCTGTAAAACCACTTAAAACATGCCTCAATACATGCCATAAACTCAACCCAGGAAGCGTCAGAATCTTAAGGGTTTCCCAAAGCAACGCTCGCTCCGAAAGACGTTACATACTCGCACACCAAATGCAAATACAAACACAGACACACACAGACAAATCCACAAGTACACAGGCACACACACACATTCACACTTAAATTCGCTAAAAACGAAGGCATGCAAAACCGACAAACATTTAACCGGCGGCTATGAAATTCGATAAATATCGACAAAGTTTTGGTCGCTGACGCCACGAGAGTCGGAACTCGAGAGTTTATTAAACACAGGATATACTCACGGCTCAAAGGACTTGGCTTTGACTCCGGCCATTTGAGTGGCATTCGCAAATGGCGCAACTTTGATATAAACATGCAGTCACACGTTGCCATACATCCCACATCCGCAAATATCCCACTTCCCCACTCTATCACATCTCTCCCCTCTCACCTACACAGACTTCAATTACGCGCGCTTTTTACCTTCATATATGTGACGGCCCCCGAGGGATTATCGCTTACATTTTCAGTCAAGTGCGCCCGTTTATTGTGCACAAGTTGAGCTCAGCTCAAGCTGCAGATATTGTTGAAAACCCTGCCTAGAGGTGTCCCAATAAGCTCCACCCTGTCTACGGAAGGTTGAAGAAGTGAAAGGCGTATCACCGTGTCTTGATTTCAAAATGTCATCGGCACGCATTTGTCTCCGAGTTCCAGCCTCTGCCCCAGGCATTTTCAAGTAAACTCATACTCGTAAGTTATGTGACAGACTTTACATTAGCTCTGGAGACAAGACAATCGAGTTCGCGCATCGAAGCCTATGTAAGTTTATTTAAATTGCAAAATTGTGTTGTACGATTCCGTTTAAATTAAATAAATATGGAAAAGTATACTTTGATTAAATTCCCACTAAGATTTCAAATAGCTCAACTTGGCGCTACCCTATTGAACAATATACTTGGGCCCAGAAAAGTCTTTATACATATCATCTTTCAGACTTTTTTATATAGGCAGGATTATGTAATTTAATTGAAAAAACTAAATAAAAAATTCCGATTTACATACAAAATTGCACAAGTGAAAAACCGACAGAATTCTGCAGCCGAAATATTATATATAACAAAAGCTGTGGCATTAAATCAGTACAAACTTTTGTAGCTATTGAAAATTGTTTTGCTTATAAAAAAATAGTTGTTTTCTGTTTGTTAAGCTTTAACATAAGCAGTGTTGAAGGTCAATGATATGATATTTTTTCATCAAATTTTTCAAACCTGTCAGAGAGTTGTCAATGCGATGGGAGGAAATTTCCCTATGATCCACCAAAAAAAGGAAAAAAGGACAAGAATTTTTTGATGTCAGGGACAGGCGTGACATTAGCAGCTGTCGACGCCGGGGGCGCTGGTTTGACGCCAGAGCAACATGAAAACACACACACACACACACTCATTCACACACACACACTCACAGGATACTATATATACATACATATAAACATGTGAATGGACAGCATAAAGCTGGCATTGTGTTTGATTTTTTTTCGTCAGAGGCATGAATACGCGTACATATTCTTTTGCTGGTTCGTCAACTCTGACAATTTGTTTAAAGCACCCAGCACAGCAGCAGCATCAGTGTAAACTTTTTAATTAATATCAAATATGAAATGTTGCCATAACCGAGAAAGAGAACATCTCGAATAGCTCGGCAATCAGAGAGGGGAAGATAGCTGTGAAGTTGACAAAAGTGAAATCAACCAAAGCTTGTTAAAAGTTTTAATTAAATTTAATTGTTGTTGTGTTCAACGCCTCTGTCTCTGGGCTCTGCTATTTTTGATATTTTGTTGATGCTGACAGTGCCTGTTAATCATCTCTAGTAAATTTACAATTTATTTATAGTATAAAACAGTTCAATAGTTCAAAGACCCAATAGTTTTAATTAAAAAGCACTAACAATTAAATAATTATTAATAAAAATTAATAAAAACAATTTCAAACATATAAAACTATGGTAAATTGTTCTTTTATTTCATATAGTTCTTTATCAAAAAGCTGTCGAAGGAACGATCGGTTGAAAGTTTAATTTTTGCACTTAACTAAATAATAACTAAATAGATTTATTAAAATAAAAACATAATTTTAAACTTAGTTTTTTAGCTGTGGCTTTTTTTATGTTTTCAATATAATAGTTTCTCAACTCTTACCTTCCAACACGAAGATGTCTGTCTCACTTCCCGTTAATGACATCAGATCCGAGAAACTTTATAAACTTTATTATAAAAAGAGTATGCAAAACTCAATTTTATACAATACTTGTATAGACAACAGTTGTCAATTAGCTTAAAACTTTTCATTTTATTGATAGGTAGACTAACTGAGTTTTTAAGCGGCTTAAAATGGATTCAATGATTATTTATGGCGAATCCGCATTTGAGGTACAAATTGTATCCTGTGTATGCAGGTATGTGTAGTTCTTGTTGAACATCCTATGTTCTTTATTTAATTCATTTTATGTAATTATGTAAAATTAATTTTATCTTACATTGGAAAGTGGGTTGCTCTTTGTCCTGAATTACTCTTTCCATTTTAATACTGGGTAATCTAGACTTTATTACTACTAATCACATTGAATGGATGAATTTAAAGACTGTATCTGACACCTAAGTTCGCCCAAGATAAGTACTATGTACTTTAGATAAGCGCATCTAACTATTCTCTATCTCTGTGTCCCCCTCTCACTCTCTCTTTTTTGCCCTTGATCAATCTCTTGTATTCCCCCATAACTTACTGCTTTGAAAGAATAATCTAAATCTTATTTGACATTAGAACTTAATTATTAACAGCAATTAAAAGAGTATATTTAATTCGAGTGGTTAGCTTTTATTTACTTAGATTAATAAATAAAATATTACCTGCAGCCATTGTTTTTCTCTACGCCTCTACAATATTTAATAAGAAACCTTGCTTTGTCAAAACAATTTCTTCAACACTTTTAAATTAATAAGCAATAATAACAATGCTTTTATGTATTTTCGTCTGAGAAGAGCAATGGCTTTTGTTGTTGCCATCGCAGAAGGTCTGCCCATCCTGTTAGCAATACAACAACAATATCAACGTCCTTTATGCCATTTCCGGAATGGCCTGTGGAACAAGTGAGATCGTATGAGTGAGACTCATAAAATTGTTGGCTATTTGAACGTTTTTGTGCTACCCAAAGCCAAAGCATTGAAAAATAAAACGCAGCAAGTGAAGCTAAGCCAACACCCACCCACACACACACTACCACATACACACACAAGCACACACTTACATTCGCACATACTCATACACTCAACCAGCTTTAGAAAAGGGTGCAAAAAAGTCTAACGAAAATAGGAACGAAATCAAGCGCTTGGCTGGAATTTCATACTGTTGGCATGGCATTTCCTTTTTGCCCATCTGTGTGTGTGTGTGTGGGTGTGTGTGTGTATTATCCTTTGACAAGCAGCATAAGTGTGCAGCAGAGTTGCCTGCGCCTGAACCGCGTGCCAACGCTGTCTGCTCCTGGCTGCTGTCCACGTCGATGTGTTGGCCATTTTATTATATTTGCTCGCAGACATTTTTGCTCTAATACGAAAATGGGATTTTAGGATATAAAAATTATGATAGATTACCGTTGCACACTCTAGCATCCACCCACATACACCCCATTTTCCACACACATACACACACACACACTCTTACAGCTGTCGTGACTCGGCTTTGTTTGGCTTCCTCATTGCACAACTGCAGCCGTTGACGTCGCCGTGAAAATTGTGCCCGGCTTAGCTTAAGAAAATCATCTGATGATAAAAGTGGCCCCTCAATTGCTTTGTTGCTTGTTGCTTGTTGCTGCTGCGATGCGCTCCTCGTCGACATTTCCAGCGAAAGGATTTTATTAAATTTAAAACCCTACAGTAAAAAGAACTTGGCAAATTGTTGGCAACCAGCTGCCACACAGAAAATCCATCAAAGGAGTAATAATAATCAATTATCCGGGTAGTACTTTATTAAAAGGTTTTACTGTTCAGCCGCATTGTATGCATTAGTGCCAAAGTATTCAAGAACTCGTTACTCACAGTTATTCTATAAAAAAAATTACAGCAGTTTTTGTTCAACATATGAACGGTTTTTAATGCATAACTAATAAAATAATAATAATTTACAAATGAGATATATCTATATTGTAGCATTATTTGCTTTAGATTAGAAACTCTGTTTTTTAGCTTTCTACCTGGCCCGCCACACTTCAAAAACTGATTTGCTATGTACATTTCTCAAATTTGCATAAACTTTTTGCTTGGTTATTGAAACTTCCTAGTCTGAAAATCAATCCTGCCCATATATGAAAAATATTATATAATATTATTTCATTTTTCATAGTTCGGTAAATTAATGATAATGCTCTTTATACAAAAAATATCCACGACATCTTATAAGAAATAATAAAAGAAAAATGTCGCGGAAAGCCAAATTGTGATATGTCTTGCGCCACCTCTTGTTTGTTTTTCGAAACACAAATACGCCACCTATGGCTTAGCTTAGTCACGAACCTTGAACAACAAAACAATATGGAGCGCTTTTTAAATAAAATTTAGAATTTAAAATCAAATGATATCAAAATAAAGAATGTTATTAATAAGTAGAAAAAAATATATATATGAAAATAATTAACAAATCAGCGATGATAATTCAAAGCAATAAACACTCCCTAAATATCATCTTGTTAAATAATCAAGTTAGCCGCATTGTTAACATGATGATTTAATACATTTTAACTTGTATCTCTCATCGCTTGCATGTATCAGTATTTTAGTTAGTCATAAAAAACCGTTTTCTCAGTTGAGAATGTTGCTTTTGTATTCTAGTTCAATGTGAATAGAGTTAAATACAAATCTATCCAAAAACTGTTGAGTTAATTAAAAGTTTTGTGCAACTTAAACGACAACTAAATGAACGGCAAAACATGGAAATGTTGAAATCAGAGATTGACAATTACGATTTTGATTTATGGGCTGCCGAATAAGTCGACTTATATATGCTCTACAATAAATAAGTATCATAAATTTAAGTAAAACAAAATATAAATAGATGGTTTTGAGTATATCAAATATTTACTTTTATAGTTAATTAAAATATTAAGAGCTGATCTTTCTTCCTTCGAGAAATATAAAACCTTTAATTCCGTATGATATGCCCTACAGTTGAATTCGGTCAGGTGCGACGATGGTCAATGCGTTGCTTATTGTACTTTTATACAGAGAGTAGTTGTAAATAATTACATTTTTTAATTAGCCGCAGCAACATGAACAGCAACAAAGACAAAAACTTCATGCAATTTGTGACGCTCTAAGGTCACTGCGATTAGCCAACTGACCAAGTTGTGGAGTAACGTCTGAGCCAGTCTACAATAATATGTACATGCCTCCTAAGGCTGTGCGTTCAATTAAACAGCTGTGTGGCCCCAACGTGACTCAATCGTGTAAAGTAACCGCCCGATCGCCCCTAACCTCCTCGCTTGAATCTATCGTCGCGTGCTGACTGCGTGAACGAGAGAGAGAGCAAGCAAACTTGCTGTTTAATTAGACTGTCTCCCTCGCGCAACTTCCATTCGCCTTCTCCTTTGGCCACGCGACAAATTTGATTGTAACAAGTGGCCGGTCCGAGTTTCAGTTTTAGTTTTTGATTTAGTTTCAGCCGAATAAGAGCGCCGACTCAATAGATGCGCAACAAACATATAAATAAAAAAAAAAAACATTTAAATAACAATTTTTAGCAAACGTTCTGTTTTAAGTAATTGATGAACTTTCGTGTCTATAGTAACCCGATAGTTTGCAAGTGATATAATATTTTGAGCTTTGTCAAAGTCAAACCTACGCCTACTAACAAAAAGTTTAAGTGAACTCTGTTGTGAAATCGAATAGACGAGAAGCTCCTTAAATATATTCTTTAAAATGGGCAATTCCAGTTCCATTTGTGCGGATCGCAATGCCGTAAGGAATTTCGATGAAAACGGGTAAGAAAGGAGACTATGTGAACAAAAGCAAAATAAAGAATTTCGAGGGCAGGGTGAAAAGTTCTGAGAAAAGTCAACCCTTCCTTGCTGTTAAAAAATTATGATGTTTTTCCAATCTTAATAAAATTGTTAAGTTTTTAATTTAATTTAGATCCAAGAGGTCGTTCAATTGTTGAAAGTAAAAAAAACTATTCGTAATAAAAGAGTTACAAATTTTAATTATTTCTTAAATCTCACACCCAAAAGCATTCATTATAATTTGAAGAATTTCGCTAAAAATTATTAAATAATTATGATATTAATATGCCAACAATATTTGTTCGATCCAATAGATCCTACAAATAGTAGAAGTAAATATTTGGTATTTAAAATTAAAAATCTTATCATAGTGTTTATTTCCTTAAATCTTATAACCAATTAATTTAATTATAATCTTAACAATTTAATTTTTATTTAATCGAGTCTACAGACTCCACTATTATTAGGAGTTAGTTAAAACAAATATTTACAATTTTCATTCATTCTTAAATCTAAAATCCAAAAATTTTAATTAAAATTTGACCTATTTCAGTAACAATTCCACCGATTCTCTGCGTCTCTTAAAAAAATATTAAATAAAACTAATCGCACATCCCCTTCAAAAAGTATTCACACGTTTAACACTTTGTGTTGTGCCTTTTCGTACCCATCTAAAACCTAGAAGTTAGAGGTTGGTGGTTATTGTCATTAGAGCATACACTAAGTTCATATTAAGTATATAATCCTTGCCACTTAATACCAACTACTACAATTAGAACTGAAATAGCTGTGAGTACTTTAGCTGCCTCTTTGCACACACATACAAGGAGAACACAAGTGTCACGCCCACTTAATGGACTGGCCTTTGATTTAAGCATACACACACACACTTGGACACAGTCGTACAGTACAATTGTTAATTAAGGTTTAATGATGCGATTTACCAACGTTTTATTAGCGATTTACGCGCGATTCACTGACCCCAAAAAGACACCCACAGAATATACAGACACCTGGTTGACCGCCCATTTGTAATTTGGTTCTGTGTTGTCAGGTGTGGGCGTGGCAGAGCTGCGATTGTACAACACGAAGTATGAAAAGTTAACGATAGAAAGCAATCACAAAAAATCTATAGTTGCCTTTACCTTGATCGTGAAATCCTCAATAACAAACAAAAAATATATTAACCCATTAATATTTATGAAGGTTATACACATGTGTTTTATGTTCCAATTTATTGGCACATGGCACATTACTTTCAAATTTTATGGCATTCATTAACTGGGCATATGTGAGACTCAGTTGATTTAACTTAGTAAGCAGTTAAATCTTAGATTTATATAATTGAATAGTAGTAGCAGTGGAAGTATATTTTTAACTACACAGATATTTATCACTATAGTAAACTGATTTTATTAATCCCCATTCTCTACTTTAATCACAACGCCTCTGAGTATTTTGCCAATTGTTTACATGCTCAAGCAAAATATTTTTATACCCTGATTGATTGTCGTAAAGTCATGATATTCTTATCAATTCAATGCTCTCTTGTCCCTTTACGCCTCTCTCCTATCGTTATTCTATGCCAAGCAAAGCAAACATCGGAGAATACTACAAAATGTAATGGGAAAGAGAGAACAACAAAGATAGAGTCAAATCCCCGGTAGTTGCCATTCTCAGTTCACGTTGAGTGCTGAAGCGCTGCAGTCAAAAATTTAAAAGTGTTAACCCAAGACAAATGATAAACAAACAACCATAGATTACACAATTTAAATAAGAACATACATCATATATAGAAAAACACGTGCAATCAGAAGACTTATCAATATGTATATCAACATACAGAAATTTTCCGCACTTAAGACCTTTGGACGATTGAAGAAGCTGTGAGTTAAACATTCATACGAACATGTAGTGATGTACATACATATGTATGTGCATAATTATCTCGCGTTACAGTGGGCAATAAACAACATCACATCTGTTCCTAAATATCGGCTGTTAATGCCGAACACAAAACAAAATAAATGTTAGAATAAAAAGAAGAGCCCTTCATTTTACTATGAATCCCTTTAAAGTTTAAACAGACTTTATTTTAAGAACCTAGAAAAGTACTTTTCTTTTAATTACAATCGTATATGTAGGTACAAAAAGTTCAAAATTGGTTAGTTGTACGTCAGCACCCTTCTTTGTTCTTTAACTATTGTAGTGTGTCATGACTTCACAACAATGCCCATCACATAACATCACATCATCTATAGTTCTAATAATTAAATTATTGCGGGTTCCACGCATTGTTTTTGCTCATCCTCCTAACCCTTCCTAACCAGAGAAACGTTCTCACCCATACACACACACACAATGCACTCTCACTCACTCTCGCTCTCCCACTCTGTCTCATTCACAGCACGCCGATATATCCAACGGCCAATAATTCCCAGAGCCCTTCCAATGGCCAAATAACACCGTATCATCAGCAGCTACAGCAGCAACAACAAATTGAGCACGGTTATTACAAGACTACAATACCCGTTGGCGTTGGCGCTGGCGTTGGCAGCGCCGACAGCTCTGGGAGCAATTCTCACTGCTCTCACTGTCGTCAAACAGCTGATTTGTGCTCACGCGCACTTATCCAAGAGAGAGTCGGCCACAATAATAATAACAATAACATAAACGCAGCACGACTCTCTCATTCACATACACATGAAAGCACGAACAACTGTGACGATGGCGGAGCTGCTGGTGCTGCGACTGCGAAATGGCGCAGTAGTCGTGTGTGTAATAATCATACGACTACAACGACAACAACGCTCGAATACGAACTTTCGAATTTTGCAAAACTCACAACAGAAATCAGTACGCAACACAACGCTGACCAGGCAACAGCAGCAGCAACAGCAGAAGCTTTGCCACCACCAATAATATCCTCAAATCACTGGCAGCAACTACAACAGAGCCTTCACGACCTACACCATTATCAGCAACAACCGCAACAATTACTTGGCAACTCGAGCAATAATCTGCAACAGAAACGTCATTTCAGCAACATGAATAATGGCAATGATCAACAACGTGATCGTCTCGGTCTTTGGGGCACCGGCGACAACGAGATGGTAGGAAATCTCTCTGGTCTCGACCGCCTGTACCAGAAACGCTACTCGAAGGTAAGTTTAAAGTGCTTCCTTAAACTCCTAGTGGAAAAATACCAGCTGAGAGCATCCGAAAATTTGGGGTTGGTTTCGGTTAGAAGCACACAATGGCATACACATGTGAGACGCGCTAGCAACTTGTTAGACGTTGTACACTGAGAATACGAATAGGCATGCTAAATGTGATAAAAGTTGAATTATAAATTTTGGCCAAATTAGTTTTCTTATTTATGATCATCAAACCTCCCCTAAAAATTTGGAAAACCATCAATCTTAAACCATTTTTTTCTCAGTGTATCATAGCCCTTCATTTGAAAAGTTGATGGAAAAATTGGCTTTTCGTGTTAGTTTGCCAAGTTTTAGTTGCTATTTTTATAAATGTGCTTAAAAAACGAACTCATTAATAATAAACAAATATCTGTTAAACGGAAATGTCAGCTGACAAAAAAACCAGAAAAAAATGCTGGCAAACGCTGCTCCGCCTACTTTGCCCATTTTGGGTGACCTTTAGATGACATAGCCAGAGTGTCCAAACGCGCCGCACTGGAAGACCAAAGCTCATGACGCTGCTTTAATGGTTTTCATTGGCTTTATTCATATTGTTGATGTGTCAGCATGTGGCATAAAAAATCAATAGAAATAACTGTGGTAATTAAATTGACCCAATCAGTATGACTATAATTAACAAACTGTAGCTATCACAAAATGTTATCACAATTAATTTTACACCTACTATTGTGCACTACGTTCAAGTTCAATGCCAATTTACAGATGCGGTTTAGCAGTTTTTTTTTTCTTTTTGTTTCTTACTTATTGTTTTCCCTATTCACATGCAATGCGCTTGCACTCTTGAGAGCTAATTTTGCACTCAGAGAGGAAATGAGCTATTGGAACTGCGGGAGAGAGAACGATTGAAAGAGAGAACAATACGCATGGGTTTTCGAATAGTTAGGGGTTGGGTTGTTTTCATATTGAATAAGCTGAGTGTGCTTAAGAATGTTTGCAATTGCCCATATAAACTTTTTTCATATAAACTTTTGTATTTTGACGATGACTTTTTGTTGAAAAAAGTTATATATCTATTTAAAGGTGACCCAGTAGTGCTTAAGATTGCTTATCAAGCTGTCAAACATTCAATGGCTTTCATATATTTCTATTCCTATTACAGATGTAGTTGTATTAAAATTCTTTTATTCTCTCTGAAATATCGATATAAACAGCTGTATGGACTTTGTACATGTACATATGTACATGTACATATGTACATGCTTATGTATACATATAAATGTTTATAATGCTCATGCAAAACTATTCAGTTCTCTTCCACAATGGAAAGTTTTCCAATTCTTATCGCATGGAGTGCGCTTATAACCGACAAAAACTGACCTGCATCAAGGCACAATATTAACTTTTTTTGCAGCGTCAACAAAAAAGCTTTATTGACCTTTAAATAAACACTCATGCATATTAAAAACATAATATTTGTCTAGTCTGACAGAAAAATTGTGGTAGTCAAATCATTTGCATGTTTGCTTTGCTTATCCGCGTGCTGTTGTCATTTATCGCTGTAGGGAATTTAACTCATTAGATAAGCGATAAATACAACCAGTCAAAGTTTGAACACAACTGTGCAACAAGTTAAATTTATTCATACGAGTATTGAACTGTTGAATTGTCACAAGAAATAACAAATAGATCATTTTTTATAGATTTTCAACTACACATTTTGCTAAAACTTATTGTGCTCACTGTAAGTGTATCTACATTTGAATAATTTATACGGTCAATGAACAGAACTATGAACTTGCTTTAGTGGTTCAATATGTAAATAGTGCAGAAATTATATTAAATAAGAACAAACTACAACTGAAATAAGTAGTTCTCAAAAGAAAGTAGCTCAAATTGCATCCTTTTGTCCTTTACCTACTTTTTACACTCACCTGTACCCGTTTCCCACCCATAAAGACCTTTCACCTTAGCAGAGGAAACAATTTGTATGAAATTGCTGCGTCTATTGTTATTCATTCGTCGGATGCTTTCGTCATCTCAAAGTCAGGCTTCCCAGGTCTTGATTACAGCTAATCGCCAACGGCTGGAACCTGATAATTATAATGATTATAATGATCGACAAGTCGTTGTGCCAGACACCGCAAACATCAGCTGAGCGACCCATTCGTGTTATTATTATGTTTTTAATTTTTTTTTTTTTTGTTTTGTTTGGTTTTTTGCTCTTTTTGCAACCTAAGTAGTATGCGTAATCATTCCGTTGTGTATTACGTATACGCCGTGTGACACGGCTCAAGCCTTTACTTATGAGTAAGTGTGTGTGTGTGTGTGTTTGTATGGGGAAGCTTCAAATACAGTTGTAACTGTTGCCAAGCGAACGATCTGTCATTCGCACGCTTATCGTGCAACGCGCCATTTCAATGTCAATGGTGTCGTTTTCAACGGTGTCGCACTCGTATTTCACCAGCTCCATTGATGACGTACCATAAACAAACGATATAACTAATAGTACCACAATTTTTAGATTACCTATCAGCGCTGCTTAAGTCAACAGATATTCGCTATACGGCGTGCCCACTTATTTCAAGTGTTTCTTGTATTTTTTTTAAAGAGTTCAATTAGCGCCATATGAGCCGACAGGAACAATTTTAAGCCAACTCGTACACGCACTCAATGCATGACTAGACTACTTTTAAATTGTTTTACATTTTGATTAGATTAAACTTAATTTATAGTAAATTGTGGTAGCTTTCCGATATGCTCTGTGTCACGACTCAGAGAAAATTCTAAATAATCCCTCAATTTGTCTTTCTACAAATGGGTTAATTCCCAGACCATGAATTGGCAAGAAAATTTCCCAAAAACAAAAGAAACCTGCTTGTGACGCACTCGATTGAGCCAATATCATTTCTATGCGTAAGAGATGGCTAAATTTAGTCGTCGTCTCATCAGCTTTTTAATAAATAAACAATCAAATTCTTTTCTATTGCGGACGAGTAAAACTAAAACTTAGGTTGAACTTTAGTCTTTTCAATAATTATTAATGTGCATACAAGTTTACATACTTGTTTCCAGTCATTCTTTGCAATGTCACGATCAGTTGTCAGGAATGCTGTCAATATATGAGCTTCTGCCTTATAACGTACATATCATCAAGTAGCTGCTTTAATATTGTACCTGTTTTAATTGCTTTAGGGGAAGTTACGTCATAATATTGTCATAATATTGCAGGGATTGTTGCCTTTGTTGTTCATTGGCAACGCCCACAACACATATGGTTGTTTCAGAGATACGAGTGTTTTACACAATAGCCTCAAAAATTACATCAAATTTAATGCTAACACTTTCAAATATTTCGTATCATGCTGAATATTTCGCAGCGTATCGAGGCCAGAGCTGAGTCAGCATCAATTCGACTTTCAAATTGTCTGTCCCAATGCCGGTACGTAATCTCACATTAGCTAAACCCCAGCTACAGATAAGTCTAACTGTGGCAATCCATCTATACAGTTTGACTTTGAACTTCAAACATAACGCGGCTGATTTTTATGCCTGTCAGTTTTGGGGAAGGGTGCTTCAAAGGTCAACTAAAGACGATTGTCAGCCCATGGGCACACGAGATCACGCAAGTTGTTCCAGACACATTGTCTCTGGCGCGTGGCGCCTAATTGATGGTTCAATGACAAGTTATGGCTATTATGAACATAGGTCGATGATAGACGCAATCTATTACAGATAGCTAATCAGTTGTTATCTATGTACAGGTAATTTCATGACCTAACCTTTACTGAATATTTATTGTTCATCTTCCTATTGAATACACAACACGTAGTATGAGTACGATTATTAAAAACATAAATTTTATAATAAGGCTTAGACCTGTTAATCCACTCTTGTCCTCTTCAAAGCAAAGAAGTTTTCTTCCACTGCTCCTTGCGGTCTAAACAGTAATAGCTCTTATAAAAAGGATTATCTCAGTAATCTTAATAAATCTATGACTCTTTATTTCACTTACGGTCTTGATAAAATACCATTATCCACACCTTTAAGAATAACTTTATTATTATAATCAATATAAAGACTCGCATCGATACCTTTAAACAGTTCTTCAACAAATCTTAATAAACATTTCCTATTATAGGGTCTAGCATTCACTCGTGAGGAGCGTCAACTTTTGGGCATTCACGGTCTTTTGCCTTATGCAGTGCGCACAGATGATGAGCAGGTTGCCCATTGTCACACACTGTTGAATCGGCTGGAGAATGATCTGGACAAATACATGTATCTGATTGGTTTGTCGGAGCGCAATGAGCGTCTGTTCTACAAGGTGCTCAGCTCAGACATTGCCGGCATGATGCCACTCGTATATACGCCCACCGTGGGATTGGCTTGCCAGAAGTACAGCCTTGTGTTCCAAAGGCCCAAGGGATTGTTTATTACTATCAAGGACAAAGGCCACATTTATGATGTGCTGAGGAACTGGCCAGAAACGGATGTGCGTGCTATTGTTGTCACTGATGGTGAACGCATTTTGGGATTAGGAGACTTGGGCGCCAATGGCATGGGAATTCCCGTGGGAAAGTTGTCGTTGTACACAGCCTTAGCTGGCATTAAGCCACATCAGTGTCTGCCCATCACATTGGATGTGGGCACGAACACAAAGTCCATTCTGGAGGATCCACTCTATATGGGTTTGCGACAAACACGCACAACTGGCGTTGTCTACGATGAATTCATTGAGGAATTCATGCGTGCCTGTGTCCGTCGCTTTGGTCAGAACTGTCTTATTCAGTTCGAGGACTTTGGTAACTCCAATGCCTTCCGTTTGTTGTCCACGTATCGCGACAATTACTGCACATTCAATGATGACATTCAGGGCACCGCTGCCGTGGCTGTGGCTGGATTGTTGGCATCCCTGAAGATCAAGAAGACCCTGCTAAAGGATAATATTCTACTGTTCCTAGGTGCTGGAGAAGCTGCTCTGGGTATTGCGACTCTCTGCACCATGGCCATGAAGGCGGAGGGACTGAGCGACGAGGAAGCCAAGGCTCGCATCTGGATGGTGGATAGGTAAGTCACTAGATGAGATCTGTTTGGTCAACAATTATAACACATTTATTGTCCACTGTTTTAGCCGTGGTGTTATTGTGCGTGATCGTCCAAAGGGTGGCCTGTCGGAGCACAAGATGCACTTTGCCCAGGTCCATGAACCCATTGATACCTTGATGGAGGCTGTCGCCAAAGTGCGTCCAAATGTGCTGATTGGAGCTGCTGCTCAGGGAGGTGCCTTCACCAAAGAAATCTTAGAGCAAATGGCTGAGATCAATGAGACTCCTATCATATTTGCGCTATCAAATCCCACCAGCAAGGCTGAGTGCACCGCCGAGGAGGCCTACACTTATACCAATGGAAGGTGTATCTTTGCCTCTGGCTCACCATTTGCCCCCGTCACCTACAACGGCCGTAAGTTCTCTCCAGGTCAGGGCAACAACTCGTATATCTTTCCGGGTGTGGCTCTCGGAGTCTTGTGTGCTGGCATGCTGACTATTCCCGAGGAAGCGTTTCTGATTTCTGCCCAATGTCTTGCCGAAATAGTGTCCAAGGAGGATCTGGACAAGGGCAGTCTGTATCCACCGCTAAACTCGATTGTCAACTGCTCTATAGCCATTGCCGAGAGAATTGTTAGCTACGCCTATAAGAACAAATTGGCCACCGTGTTTCCTGAGCCATCCAACAAGTTGGCCTTTATCAAAGCCCAAATGTACGATCTCGAATATCCGCGTGCCGTACCCGCAACCTACCACTTGTAAATAGAAGTAGCAAAGAAAGCAGTACGTCATCAAAGGACTATTGTCCTCATTCTCATCCTCGTTGCAAAAGAATTTTCATTCCATTTGCTTTTTTCGGGTTGATGTACAATCGGACAGCAACAACAACATCCAACAGCATATGTTATTTATTTTTAAATAAACACATCCTTTAAATATCTTATTCTACTCCATGCACCAACTGATGAACTATATTGTTTGCTGGCCCAAATTACTAAGAGAAGAAACACATTGGTAGACGGATATGATGGTGTTTAATGATGTTGATGATATGTATGTAAATGGGATATTAATATGATAGATATTTATATGTACTAAATACAAATTCTATGTAATCGTGTAAACCAACTATGATAAGTACCTAAATATAATAATAAAAATAAATGTGTGTTCTAGATTATTTAAGCGGTCTTTAGAAAAGTAAAGAGTCTGTAGGCCAACATCATAATCTGAAAGACAAAATAGTAATAATTTGTATAAAAACAAGAGTCAGATGATGTACCCGTACATCTGTAAAGTGTTGCATGTTGACCTCCATCAATCCATAGGCATTGAGCTTCTTAATGCGCTGAGTGTACTTTAGCCACATGAGAATCAATTTGCGAATCTTCTTGCTGCACACATACCACTGTTGACTGTAAAGTGTCGTATTCAACTGGAAGGACTAAGAACACATCCTAATTTTAATTTACTCTTGAATGATTTTTATATTAGGATTCTTACAGCATCTTCCAGTTGGGATCCTCGCAGACAAAGCTCAAAGGTAAATGCGACCAAGGTCACAGTGGGAATCAAGTATCTTAGCATAAAGAAGAGATCGGTTGTCTCCGACATCAAATACAGATGAAAACAAATTGTAGTTGCAGCTACAAAATCATTTATCATAACTCCAGCGTTAAATAAGTTGTTGAATTGATCGCAAACTAAATTGAGATACTGATGACGACTTATTAGTGTACAAATCTGGTCATAGAGCTGAGTGTCATCTTCAGAAGTCCAGTTAAGCATCTCGATCCGCTTGGACAAGCTATCCAGATGCATTATGATTTGCCCATGCGTTGTGTAAAATATAGTATCGAAGGTGATAAAGTATGAAGTTCCACTAACTGCGCACAGGATATCGTAGAACAATGCGAATGGATATGCTTTATGACTCTGTCTGAGATCAAATGGTAACCAACCGCCAAGGAGCTGTTGTTCCACAGTTATGGGACCATTGGGATCCCTGTTGAAAACATACACAACCACAGGCAACAAGCAGAAACCTATAAGGGCGCTGCTTATGCCAATTTCAACGAGTTTATTTCGTTTGAGAGCCCTCTCATACGCCTGAGGTACATGGAGTGCCTTTTGTGCGGACCAATCATGTGGAAATTCCTTATCCAAGATGTTCAGGAATTTCACTACATCGTGACGTTTGATAAACATGGCTATACCACGAACTGCGAAGTATGATCCACTGAGTTAACACTGGTAGAATTGCATCATTGGACATGCCTTGATAGAAATTTTGTACCAAAGCAATGACCATGCCACTAACAAAAAATATATGCAGGGCGAATGTCATATAAAACACTATTCTCGCTTTATCAACTAATCGTCCGGATTCATCACGCCCGATATGAAAGTGCTGCATATGGAAAATGTTCTGTAACTTCGAAAATAATAAAAACTGCTCAAACTTAACGGGTTCATCTACGATGTGCATGGTTTGTATTTAAGTAAACGATTCGAATCCTTTCAATTTAAAAAAATAACTGTCCAATGGGAATTTACGGACGTCCTAATACGCACTAACAACACCTGTATTCAATTTTCTAATTAAAGCCTATTGGCAAATTTAATTGCTTTCGAAATGCACAAACAGGATTTATAATTTCGCAATGCCTTGATTTCGAAATGCACAAGCAGGATTTTATAATTTCGCAATGTACTTAATAATCGTGGTAAATATAATGGACAATAATCCAATTCAATTTGAATAATTACTGTTGAGTAGCTTGTTGAAGGATTTTGTTCAATGGTTCAATTTTTGGTGAGTGAACGATTCGATCTTTTGGTTCAGTAGTTCAGTTCGCTCCTTAGAGTCCCATTATAAATCCGTTCGTTCGATTGACTCCCTTTATAATTCAGCTCGTTCGTTTAATTTCCATTATAATTCAGTTCGTTCGTTTGAGGCCCAGTGTTTAAAAAATAAAAACAATTTATAATCTTACTCGAATGAACGAGCTGATTTATAATGGGACTCAAATGAACGAACTGATTTATAATTGGTGCTGCCAACCTAATAAAAGCTGGACTAATAGTAACAACAACAACCAAAACAATCACTTTAACAGCGACACATACAAACAAAGAAAATGCAACAAACCTTATTTTAATGAAGTGTGAAAACAGTAAAAGTTTAATTTACTTTAATAAGATATATGGTGCAATTCTATAGGAAACCTTTATGTTCATATAATTTATATAAATTATTTTGTCACAATTTGACATTTATAATCTTTCCCCAAAATTACTGAGGAAATGTCTGATCTGAATTATTTAAGCGGTCTTTAGAAAAGTAAAGAGTCTGTAGGCCAACCTTATAATCTGAAAGATAAGACAGTAATCATTTTTATTAAGACAGTCAGGAGATGTACCCTTACATCTGTAAAGTGTTGCATGTTGACCTCCATCAATCCGTAAGCATTAAGCTGTTTAATGCGCTGAGTGTACTTTATCCACATGAGAATCAATTTGCGATTCTTCTTGCTGCACACATACCACTGTTGATTGTAAAGTGTCGTATTCAACTGGAAGGACTAAGAACACATCCTAATTTTAATTTACTCTTGAATGATTTTTATATTAGGATTCTTACAGCATCTTCCAGTTGGGATCCTCGCAGACAAAGCTCAAAGGTAAATGCGACCAAAGTCACAGTGGGAATCAAGTATCTTACCATAAAGAAGAGATCGTCTGTCTCCGACAGCAAATACAGATGAAAACAAATTGTAGTTGCAGCCATAAAATCAGTTATCATAACTCCAGCGTTAAATAAGTTGTTGAATTGGTCGCAAAGTAAATTAAGATACTGATGACGACTTATTAGTGTACAAAGCTGGTCATAGAGCTGAGTGTCGTCTCCAGAAGTCCAATTAAGCATCTCCATCCGCTTGGACAAGCTTTCCAGATGCATTATGATTTGCCCATGCGTTGTGTAAAATATCGTATCGAAGGTGATGAAGTAAGAAGTTCCACTAACCGAACACAGGATATCGTAGAACAATGCGAATGGATATGCCTTATGGCTCTCTCTGAGGTTATATGGTAACCAACCGCCAAGGAGCTGTTGTTCCACAGTTATGGGACCATTGGGATCCATGGTAAAAATATACACAACAGCAGGCAACAAGCAGAAACCTATAAGGGCGCTGCTTATGCCAATTTCAACGAATTTATTTCGTTTGAGAGCCCTCTCATACGCCTGAGGTACATGGAGTGCCTTTTGTGCGGGCAAATCATGTGGAAATTCCTTATCCAAGATGTTAAGAAATTTCACTACATCGTGACGTTTGATAAACATGGCTATACCACGAACTCCGAAGTATGATCCTATAGTCAACACTGGTAGAATTGCATCATTGGACATGCCTCGATAGAAATTTTGTACCAAAGCAATGACCATGCCACTTACAAAACATATATGAAGGCCGAATGTCATATAAAACACTATTCTCGCTTTATCAACTAATCGTCCGGATTCATCGCGCTCGATATGAAAGTGCTGCATATGGAAAAGTTTCTGAAACTTCTTAAATAATACAAACTGCTCAAACTTAACGGGTTCTTCTATGTTGTTCATGGCTTGTATTTTAGTCAACGATTCGAATCCTTTCAATTTAAGAAAAAAACTGACCTATGGGAATGTACGGACGTCCTTATATGTACAAACAACACCTGTATTCAATATCGAACCGCACAAAGAGGATTTTATAATTTCGCAATGTACTTAATAACTAGTTATCGTGGTAAATATAATGGACCCTTACAGTAATAAAATTCAATTTGAATAATTGCTGTTGAAATATACTGGTGTAATTACCTAGACTTCGATACTTTCCCTCTTCGAAGTTAACGCTTTAAATTTCGGTTTTAAATTTCAGTTAAATATTGAAAGCTATCGATTAGTTATTGAGAATGCGCTTTTTTGCTTTTGCTACTGGACACCTCGTATATCTTTCCGGGTGTGGCTCTCGGAGTCTTGTGTGCTGGCATGCTGACTATTCCCGAGGAAGCGTTCCTGATTTCTGCCCAATGCCTTGCCGAAATAGTCTCTAAGGAACATCTGGACAAGGGCAGTCTGTATCCACCGCTAAACTCGATTGTCAACTGCTCTATAGCCATTGCCGAGAGAATTGTTAGCTACACCTATAAGAACAAATTGGCCACCGTTATTCCTGAGCCATCCAACAAGTTGGCCTTCATCAAAGCCCAAATGTACGATCTCGAATATCCGCGTGCCGTACCCGACACCTATCACTTGTAAATAGAAGTAGCAAAGAAAGCAGTACGTCATCCAAGGACTATTGTCCTCATTCTCATCCTTGTTGCAAAAGAATTTTCATTCCATTTGCTTTTTTCGGGTTGACGTACGTTTGGACAGCAGCAACAACATGCAACAGCATATGTTATTTATTTTTAAATAAACACATCCTTTAAATATCTTATTCTACTCCATGCACCCACTGAACTATATTGTTTGCTGGCCCAAATTACTAAGAGAAGGAACACATTGGTAGACGGATATGATGGTGTTTAATAATGTTGATGATATGTATGTAAACGGGATATTAATATGATAGATATTTATATGTACTCAATACAAATTCTATGTAATCGTGTAAACCAACTATGATAAGTACCTAAATATAATAATAAAAATATTTTAACAAAGCATTTATTAAAGTTCCTTCTTTTAATGAAGTGTAAAGACCGTAACAGTTTTATTTACTTTAGTAAGATATATGGTACAATTCTATAAAGAAACCTTTAAGTTCATAAAAATTATATAAATTATTTTGTCACAATTAGACATTTATATTCTTTCCCCAAAATTACAGAGGAAATGTCTGCTCTACATTATATAAGCGGTCCTTAGAAAAGTAAAGAGTCTGTAGGCCAACCTTATAATCTGAAAGATAAGACAGTAATCATTTTTATTAAGACAGTCAGGAGATGTACCCTTACATCTGTAAAGTGTTGCATGTTGACCTCCATCAATCCGTAGACATTGAGCTTTTTAATGTGCTGGGTGTGCTTTATCCACATGAGAATCAATTTGCGATTCTTCTTGCTGCACAAATACCACTGTTGATTGTAAAGTGTCGTATTCAACTGGAAGGACTAAGAACACATCCTAATTTTAATTTACTCTTGAATGATTTTTATATTAGGATTCTTACAGCATCTTCCAGTTGGGATCCTCGCAGACAAATCTCAAAGGTAAATATGAACAAGTTCACGGTGGGAATCAAGTATCTTACCATAAAGAAGAGATCGTCTGTCTCCGACAGCAAATACAGATGAAAACAAATCGTTGTTGCAGCCATAAAATCAGCTATCATAACTCCAGCGTTAAATAAGTTGTTGAATTGATCGCAAAGTAAATTAAGATCCTTATGACGACTTATTAGTGTACAAAGCTGGTCATAGAGCTGAGTGTCGTCTTCAAAAGTCCAGTTAAGCATCTCCATCCGCTTGGACAAGCTCTCCAGATGCATTATGATTTGCCCATGCGTTGCGTAAAATATAGGATCGAAGGTGGTGAAGTAAGAAGTTCCACTAACCGAGCACAGGATATCGTAGAACAATGCGAATGGATACGCCATATGGCTCTCTCTGAGGTTATATGGTAACCAACAGCGAAGGAGCTGTTGTTCCACAGTTATGGGACCATTGGGATCCATGGTAAAAATATACACAACAGCAGGTAATAAGCAGAAACCTATAATGGCGCTGCTTATGCCAATTTCAACGAATTTATTTCGTTTGAGAGCCCTCTCATACGCCTGAGGCACACGGAGTGCCTTTTGTGCGGGCAAATCATGTGGAAATTCCTTATCCAAGATGTTAAGAAATTTCACTACATCGTGACGTTTGTTAAACATGGCTATACCACGAACTCCGAAGTATGATCCTATAGTCAACACTGGTAGAATTGCATCATTGGACATGCCTCGATAGAAATTTTGTACCAAAGCAATGACCATGCCACTTACAAAACATATATGAAGGCCGAATGTCATTAAAAACACTATTCTCGCTTTATCAACTAATCGTCCGGATTCATCGCGCTCGATATGAAAGTGCTGCATATGGAAAAGATCCTGAAACTTCTTAAATATTAAAAACTGCTCAAACTTAACGGGTTCTTCTACGTTGTTCATGGCTTGTATTTTAGGCAACGATTCGAATCCTTTCAATTTAAAAAAAAACTGTCCAATGGGAATGTATGGACGTCCTTCTATGTACAAACAACACCTGTATTCAATTTTTTAATTAAAGCCTATCGGCAAATTTAATTGCTTTCGAACCGCACAAACAGAATTTTATAATTTCGCAAAGTACTTAATAACTAGTTATCGTTATAGTTATAGTAATCCAATTCAATTTGAATAATTGCTGTTGAAATATACTGGTGTAATTACCTAGACTTCAATACTTTCCCTCTTCGAAGTTAACGCTTTAAATTTCGGTTTTAAATTTCAGTTAAATATTGAAAGCAATCGATTAGTTATTGAGAATGCGCTTTTTTGCTTTTGCTATTGGACAACTCGTATATCTTTCCGGGTGTGGCTCTCGGAGTCTTGTGTGCTGGCATGCTGACTATCCCCGAGGAAGCGTTTCTGATTTCTGCCCAATGCCTTGCCGAAATAGTGTCCAAGGAGGATCTGGACAAGGGCAGTCTGTATCCACCGCTAAACTCGATTGTCAACTGCTCTATAGCCATTGCCGAGAGAATTGTTAGCTACACCTATAAGAACAAATTGGCCACCGTTATTCCTGAGCCATCCAACAAGTTGGCCTTCATCAAAGCCCAAATGTACGATCTCGAATATCCGCGTGCCGTACCCGACACCTATCACTTGTAAATAGAAGTAGCAAAGAAAGCAGTACGTCATCCAAGGACTATTGTCCTCATTCTCATCCTCGTTGCAAAAGAATTTTCATTCCATTTGCTTTTTTCGGGTTGACGTACGTTTGGACAGCAGCAACAACATGCAACAGCATATGTTATTTATTTTTAAATAAACACATCCTTTAAATATCTTATTCTACTCCATGCACCCACTGAACTATATTGTTTGCTGGCCCAAATTACTAAGAGAAGGAACACATTGGTAGACGGATATGATGGTGTTTAATAATGTTGATGATATGTATGTAAATGGGATATTAATATGATAGATATTTATATGTACTAAATACAAATTCTATGTTATTGTGTAAACCAACTATGATAAGTACCTAAATATAATAATAAAAATATTCTAAGCAAAGCATCTATCAAAGTTCCTTCTTTTAAGGAAGTGTAAAGACCGTAACAGTTTTATTTACTTTTGTAAGATATATGGTGCAATTCTATAAGAAACCTTTAGGTTTTTACAAATTATTTAAATTGTTTTGTCACAATTTGACATAATCTTTGCCCAAAATTACAGAGGAAATGTCTGTTCTACATTATTTAAGCGCTCTTTAGAAAAGTAAAGAGTCTGTAGGCCAACTTCATAATCTGAAAGATAAGACAGTAATCATTTTTATTAAGACAGTCAGGAGATGTACCCTTACATCTGTAAAGTGTTGCATGTTGACCTCCATCAATCCGTAGACATTGAGCTTTTTAATGTGCTGGGTGTGCTTTATCCACATGAGAATCAATTTGCGATTCTTCTTGCTGCACAAATACCACTGTTGATTGTAAAGTGTCGTATTCAACTGGAAGGACTAAGAACACATCCTAGCTTTAATATACTCTTGAATGATTTTTATATTAGGAGACTTACAGCATCTTCCAGTTGGGATCCTCGCAGACAAATCTCAAAGGTAAATATGAACAAGTTCACGGTGGGAATCAAGTATCTTACCATAAAGAAGAGATCGTCTGTCTCCGACAGCAAATACAGATGAAAACAAATCGTAGTTGCAGCCATAAAATCAGCTATCATAACTCCAGCGTTAAATAAGTTGTTGAATTGATCGCAAAGTAAATTAAGATCCTTATGACGACTTATTAGTGTACAAAGCTGGTCATAGAGCTGAGTGTCGTCTGCAGAAGTCCAGTTAAGCATCTCCATCCGCTTGGACAAGCTCTCCAGATGCATTATGATTTGCCCATGCATTGCGTAAAACATAGTATCGAAGGTGGTGAAGTAAGAAGTTCCACTAACCGAGCACAGGATATCGTAGAACAATGTGAATGGATACGCCATATGGCTCTCTCTGAGGTTATATGGTAACCAACCGCCAAGGAGCTGTTGTTCCACAGTTATGGGACCATTGGGATCCATGGTAAAAATATACACAACAGCAGGTAACAAGCAGAAACCTATAATGGCGCTGCTTATGCCAATTTCAACGAATTTATTTCGTTTGAGAGCCCTCTCATACGCCTGAGGCACACGGAGTGCCTTTTGTGCGGGCAAATCATGTGGAAATTCCTTATCCAAGATGTTAAGAAATTTCACTACATCGTGACGTTTGTTAAACATGGCTATACCACGAACTCCGAAGTATGATCCTATAGTCAACACTGGTAGAATTGCGTCATTGGACATGCCTCGATAGAAATTTTGTACCAAAGCAATGACCATGCCACTTACAAAACATATATGAAGGCCGAATGTCATTAAAAACACTATTCTCGCTTTATCAACTAATCGTCCGGATTCATCGCGCTCGATATGAAAGTGCTGCATATGGAAAAGATCCTGAAACTTCTTAAATATTAAAAACTGCTCAAACTTAACGGGTTCTTCTACGTTGTTCATGGCTTGTATTTTAGGCAACGATTCGAATCCTTTCAATTTAAAAAAAAACTGTCCAATGGGAATGTATGGACGTCCTTATATGTACAAACAACACCTGTATTCAATTTTTTAATTAAAGCCTATCGGCAAATTTAATTGCTTTCGAACCGCACAAACAGAATTTTATAATTTCGCAAAGTACTTAATAACTAGTTATCGTTATAGTTATAGTAATCCAATTCAATTTGAATAATTGCTGTTGAAATATACTGGTGTAATTACCTAGACTTCAATACTTTCCCTCTTCGAAGTTAACGCTTTAAATTTCGGTTTTAAATTTCAGTTAAATGTTGAAAGCTATCGTTTAGTTATTGAGAATGCGCTTTTTTGCTTTTGCTACATCAAAATCTTTAAAATTCTATAATAACTCGTAGAAAAAAATCTAGAAAAATCCACGAATTTCAGGAAAATTAGAAAAATAAAAAAGAATCAAAGCACAATTTTAATTAAATTGAATTTTCCGAGTGTCCTTGGCGCCATCTTGTGTTTGTTAGCGCTGCCAGCTGTCTGTTGTTTAATTTTAAAAACAGCTGTTATTGAATCTGGCAATATTCTCAAATGGAAAACGCTAGAGCTGCCAGCCTGATAAAAGCTGGACTAACACTAACAACAACAACCACAACAATCACGTTAACAAAAACACAGACAAACATTGTAAAAGAAAATGCAATAAACTACTAAATTGTAGCGGAAAGCAAGTGCAAAATTAATGGATAGGTTAAAGGTAAGTGCAAAGAATATTAAATAATTGTTATTTGCCAAACAAATGGGACATTTTATAAATGCAGGAAAGTTTTGGGCGACGTCAACTAGCTGACGAGCTAAAACAAAAGCAGGTGAGTGCCGTACGAAAATAATAATGCACACATCTAACGCAGCTACTACCATAATAGGCTATAACAGATCAATTACTGCAACGCATACTCTATTCAAAACGTCTGCTGGTGGACCACGTGGAGGCACTTGAACAATGCATGCAACAGTATCCAGCTATTGTGGCCGGCCGGCAGCTGTTGACCACGCGGAATGCGTGCCTTCTGCTGGGCAGCACCTTGTTGGAGCATTTTATAACTCCTCGTGGTTTGCGATTGACGCTGCTTCCATCTGTGGTTCTCAGCAGCACCTTTGGCGCACTCTATGCCGTCAAGAGCGTTTTTGTGTGCCGAAATAAGATGGTTGTGCGCAAACTGGAAGAGCTGGTGAAGACCATCGATGAGTTTGGTAATTGCATCAGGCGCAACATGACTTACTTTCAGGAGATTATCATCATGAAACAGGCAGAGCTCATTGAGTAATAACAGTTGCAGTTAATCAATGACAAATGTGTTAAATTGAATGTACACTTACAGATCACGTCAGATCGAACGTGCCTGGGACTGCATCACAGCAGCTAAGGAGGTAACTGAGATACTTTACGATGCCACGCGAAAGCTGGAAGTCGACTATCCTCTACCCGCCAAGTATGGTCCCTACTATGCGCCCATGGAAGAGCTACGCGAATGCGAGTACTTTAAGAACAACGTTACGGACTACAGTCCGAAGCACATAAAGGTATGTATTGCATGTTAAATTAGAGAGCCTATTAATTAATCGAATTTTGCAGGATTTCCATAACATATTTGCCTATGTGCAGTCCCAGTATTTGCTGCGATTGGCGTTGTCAATCATGACACAGCCCTCAATTTCTCAACTGAGTGAGGACTTGGTGAAGATTGACAATTTGGTCCGACAGCTGGTGCAGGAGGAGGAGCAGCACTTTAAGAATCTAGGCTTGGCGATGCAAAACAAGAAGCAACTGGAGCTGGACCAGCTGCATGCCACCAAGGTGCAACAGCAGCAAAGTGGTCCCATTGCCGTATTGCAGCATTCGTCCCTCAAACTCAGTGCCTGCATGGTGGCCGTGGCCGGCGAGTGTCAGGCATTGGACGTGACACTACAGCAGCTGACGGCGACGGAGGCAGCTAACAAAAACAATGCTAAGCAACTGGTTGCCGTAGCCAACAATATGCGAGGGATTGAAAATGCACTGGCTGTTTGCTGTGATGATTTCCAGCGATTGATGCTGGTTTATAACAAGTTTCTGCATAGCAAATTAGATTTAGACATGGACACGCCACGCACAAGCAATGCGCCAACCAAGGATAATGAGTTTCCCGAGAGCATATTACGCGTGGAGTTCTCACAGAATCCCAGTGAGCCTCAGAAGTGTGATGACTTTTATGCCTACATGTACGACGAGCAGGAAGCGCTACAATATGAAGACGAGCAGCAGGCTCCATACCCCACACCAGAAAAGGAGCTGCTTAACTTTGAGAAGCGCATTACCAAAGGCAAATTCAAGCCCGTGCTCAGACAGCTCAAGGATCGCATTGATCCCATACGTCAGGTGATGTTAGAAAAGGAGCGCGAAGTGCTGACTGCCAAGGGGATTAATGTGGATGAATTGTTTGGCAAAATGGAGGAAGTGGAGCAAAAGCAACAGCAACAGGATAATCGCCTAACAGATGCTACACGTCAAAGCGATTACGATGGCTCCAACTCGGAGTCCGACTCTGCAGATGAAGCCTACGAGCGTCGTAGTAAGCAAATCAAAGATCGCGATAACTTTGCCGAAATGCGACAATTTCTGGCTCAAAAGCAGGCCGTGAATCTGTTTAATCTAGATGCACAGATGCCAAGACCGCCACCTGCTGTTACAGAGGAGCTCCTTGAGAGCGAATGCTAGAAACAATTATCTACTTACCTTATAGCTAAGCACTTTGGCATTACTCACATTATCTTCGCTTTTGATTATTTTATCTATTAAACATTTAAGAGATAAGAAGCATTTGTCATAAAGTGCGTTCTGTTTGTTCCTTCTATTGTTTTCGTTGAAATATTTTGCTGTACAAAAATGGCAAACAAATTAATAAACTTATACACAGAGAATGGAAAATAGAATGGGTATAAAAATGCATTTTATTTGACATTAATTATAAACTATCGAAACTTAAGTACAATACAAACAGCAATGGCAACACTAGACACTAAGGATGTGGTGGCATGAATCCTCTATAAGATTTAATATCATCTAGAGGATTCAATATGTACAGAACATGCATGCACGCAAAGTCTTTTTACTGGCTGAAACACTTTCGTGGATATCTTTGGCTCATGTGCACGTGCAGCAAAAGTGAAACGAGACGGAAACTGTGACAATAATCCGGATCAGGCATTTGGTGCTCCCGTTGTCCCAGCTCCTGCACCTCCGGCATTATTGAACTTACTGGTAACCGAGACTGGTTGCAGTTGCGAGAAGGCGGACAGATTGCTGCCCCGGACACTGGTGTAGCGTATGGGTTGAACACCGTAGTCGTTGCCCTTGAGACGACGTCGCACACAGACTACAATGAAGCCAATAACCAGACCAGCCACAACCACCATGCTGGCAATGATGACGGTAAGGATTATGTAACGACGGCGTAGAAATCGAGGTGGATCATCCTCTACGGCACGATACTTCTTGGGTATGACCATGTTGCAGATCTGCTCAGCGGTCATATTAGTCAGTGGTGCTCCTGCCAGTAGATAAGGCGTCTCGCAGCGGGCGACAGCCGTCTGAGGCTGCAGCAATTGAGGTGCTCCGGCATGCTCCAGTGCCTCGAGCAGTTCACAACTGCAGTACCAAGGATTTCCCGCAATTGACAAGCTCCTCAGTCGTGGCCAAGTCGGATTGGACGAATTACTGCTCACGTTCAACGAGAGTGTGGTTAATGCATTCTGCGAGATATCAAACTGCGTTAAATAGCGGCTATCCAACAGATCCACCAGCTCCAGTCGCTCCAGTTTTGGATTGCGTGCACAGTCCAGATGCTCCAAGCTAGGCAGCTTCAAGGCGCCCAGCTCAAGGCTGCGAAGCATAGGCATTCCACTGATGTTGAGACGACGCAGTGCAGACAAGTTTTGAAAGCTTTGTGCATCTATTTTGGTCAAAGGATTTCCCGCCAGATTCAGTTGCTGTAGGGATTTTTCCAGCTTCTGGATGCTCGTGGGCACGACAGCAAACATGTTGTCAGACACGTCCAAGATGTGGAGGTTTCTCAGTGGAGGAAAAAGCTCGATGGGTAACGTTAGCAGACCATTAGAGGATAGATCCAATCGCTGCAGATTCGCAATCGATGCCAGAGCAGCTGTCGTAGCTGCATCCAAGATGTTGAGGCGATTGTAGGCCAAAGAGAGCTTCTTCAGCTGCGGTGTGTGCTCAAAGAGTTTGCGATCGAGACGAGCAATGCGATTGTGACTGAGATCGAGATCCTTCAATGCAATGGGCTCATACTTGGTACTGTTAAAGGGACCACGGAATAGATCCGGTTTCAAAGCATCATCCGCAATATTATTCCAGCTAAGGTACAGTCCTTCCACATTGGGTACATCCATGAAGAGAGGCGCTTGCAACTGTTCCATGTTACAGTGACGGCACGAGAATGTCACCACCGCAGTCGTGGCAGGAAGTTGTTGCAACAACCGAATATTGTTGCCCGAATATGAGGCCACAATCTCTGTGCCCGTATGCTTTGTGCCAAACTCTGGAGGCCAACGAGCCAGAATGTGCTCAAAGTTCTTCATGGCACAATTGAGTGTCCTGTGCACTCCATTGTTGCTATCCTGGCTGCTGAGGCAGACGCATGTTTGGCAAATATCCGTTACAGACTGATACGGTATGTCCTCATGTTGAGCTCTTGCCACACTAAACAACAGCGTTGATGCATTCAGGAGCTGCAACAAAGCAAAGAGGTCATAAGAATTAAGTTAAATATAAGATTATATAAAGTTAAGTCGAGTCTGGACACTATACTAATATTTAAAGATTGTTCACTATGATTTTTGTCGGTCAAAAATTAACCTTTATGGCATGGTAAACTTATCTGTTCTGTGTATTTGGGATGGTTTTATACAACTTGACCACACTTAATTAAAATCGGACTAATACATCATGCTAAATACGAATGCTAAATTCAAGTTTCTGCCTTTTTGTATTTTTCTGCTTGAAGGTGCTTTCAAAATTATCTTCGAAATTTTACATCGAGCTGTTCACTTTATCAGGTGTTTAATATAAACATCCAGTTTCGACTATATTTTCAAATTCACAGAAAGTCTTCAAAATCTTCAGCTTTTCAAGACATTGGATAACTTGGCTCTTTTGTTACATTTCCTAATAACAACATCGCAAAGGTAGCTACAGTTAATACAATTCATCAATTTTCAAGTTAATTTACAAATTATTTTTTAATTTTTAATACTGGATTTTACAGTAAACTCTCAACAATTTAAGCCAATATTTTCATAAAATTATTTACATAAAATGGCTAAAATCTGTAGCCCCCACTTTATCAATAATTTTTATTTTTATGTGCCACACTTAAAACTATTTTTAACCTATTTACCAAAAAGAAGTGTTGAAATAGTATCTCTCATAAAAAGGTTTCCCTAACTAACTGTATCTATTATACATACTGCATACACATAAAAGTATATATATATTGATATGTACTATTTAGGTGCTCCATAGCTGACCCCAACGAAAAACAATTCCAGATAAGATAAGGATAACGTTCGAAATTGAAGATACTTTTGTACACTTACCAGCAGCAAAAATTTGTACTTCATTTTGTACACGTAGTATGTGTGTAGCTGTGTTTTTACAGTCTGCTGGTTTTTATGGAGAATTCTTATATCTTTTCAATATCAATTTCAATAAAATGCACAAAGCACTTGCAGTTTTAATTACGTACACTGCTCGAATTGCAGTTGGTTTTTGTTTCGAACTTGAAACCGTTTAATTCGATAACGAAGCCACGAGCACCTTTCGAAGTAAAACTGGAACTAAACTAATGAATCAAACCGCAAAACCGTTGCTTTTCGTTATTTGTTTTGATTAGATATCAGCTGAGAGAGCGAATTTACACACACTCTCTCTATCTCACTCTGTCTGTGTCTTTCCCACGCACACTTTCGCTCTCTTTGGCTGTCAAGCCGCGACGTCTATTTAAAAAGTAGAGTAAATCTTGAGTAAAAGTGAATTAGTTTTGAGTCATCAGCATATAAAGTGTTCTGCGGCAAGGTCGTTGATGTTGATGATGTTCTCTTGAAAGCCAACTGCAGACTGTCTTGATGTTGTCACTTTAATTTCAGAACTCATTGCACACACATGTATACATATTCACACAGATATTTGATGATTGCAGCTGATAAGATAACAGCTACATAAGGCGACTCCTCGCAGAAGAGAGTACTTCTCGCTGTTGACTCAGCTGAATTCTTTTTGGAAAAACAAGACTGGAATAGCGGAAACTATTAAAGAAATGCCGACTGTTTGGCCTCTCCAATTAGATCGTGGGGCCAATTGCAAGGCAACAACAACAGAAACATCAACAAAGACAACAACAACAGCAACCATGTGTCATTCGGTTTCATTGAACTTTGCGCCTTAATTTAAGCACACATATGAAACATATTTATGTATGTATGTGAATGTATTGATACAATAAGGCAAATTGAGATGTTCAGCGAAGATGCAAATTGATGCCACACCATAAGGGGGCAGCTGCAGTAGCAACCAAAAGAGATGAGAGAGAAAGAAGGAAAACAAACAAATGTTTGTGGTCGAGTCAAGTGGAAATTGGTTGCATAAACATTCATCCGTCTCACACTGGACACACTTGTGAGTCATCAGTATTTGTGTTATTCTTAAATTTCAATTTTCGATATTGTTTTATTTGTCAGAAAAGCACATTTTGAGAACACACACACACATAAACACGCACACATTACGACTTTTGTATACATGAGCTTTGCCTTTCAACTTGCAAATGAAACTCGTTTCTTTGTTGTTGCACTTTTGCAGCTGCCTCTGCGATGATGTTCCTGCCTCATTCTTGTCTTAAATCAACGCGACCGAGCAGAAACTGAAAGCGATCGTTACCTGCCTGTTGCTCAAATTGAACTGAAACTGGAAATCGTTGAGGCAGCAGCAACCGCAATGCTGTATGGCAGCCGCAAGCTGGAAATCGATTCCCGTTCCCACAAGCCACCCTGGATACCTCTGTGCCCCCTCCTCTGAAACAGACCCTACACTGACTTCTTTCTACTAATAATAAACGTTAAACCGGTCGTTGGCCGAATTTGAGACTGTGGCACATTGTTTATGCCACACTGTCGACAGCACGACCGCGCTTTTCATTGGATTTATATTAATGTGTGGCAGCTGTGCTTTAAATGTCTTGAACCTGACTCCCGACTTCAAATGCAACGGAAATGCTCGTCATGCTAAGCTCGTTAAACAGCCATTTGGGGCTCACTTCCGGTGCGTGCCCCATGCGGCAACTTAAAAGCGTGCATAAAACCAGATTTGTAATTAAGAACAAACATTTTTATACAAGTTACAAGGAAAACTGCACCTATCTCGAGTGCATATAATAATCAATCGCAGTGGAGAACGCCGCAAATCCCAAACCGCCAATTACACCGGCCTTAATGCCAGCTCGAAGGCCAATTAAACCGCCGGTAATGCCTCCCGCGTAAGTGCCATTTTTCCAGTCGGTGACGCCTCGTTTCTGTTTGATATGAAGAGACATAATTAAAGAATGATCCATCAAGTTGATCTACAACTTACGCTCTCTATGGTGCATTCGACAATGGAGAACACGGCGCCAATTAATGCAAAATTCTTGGCATAGGAATGCGTTGTGGATCGCATTTCCCGAAACACCTCCCGTGCTGTCTGCTTCTTTTCATTTGCAAATGGATCAGCCATATTGGGATTCACGGAGGCGGTAAATAAACCCAAGGCTGCTCCTAATCCATATCCTGCAATGGAAAAACGAATGATGAAATTGTTTTTACTCATTTCCTTGGACTTACCCATGACACAGGCCATTGCACTTTTGAAGGCACAGCTTTCCACTGCGGTCTCAATTAACTTTTCCTCGTTTGTTTTGATTTTGATCGGCCCGTTCCCCTTGGGTATTATTATGTTCTCGCGATATCTGTGCATGTTACCCACAAAATGCATGGCCATCCTATCAAGCTCGGCCGTATCTATTAGGTTAGTCTTTGCGGCATCTCCAGCCTTGGGGTCAGGGTTGGGTATTACCGACATGATTATCTTTTAGAAAGTATTGTGATTTTAATACAGAAAAACCGATAAATAAAATTCTTTTTAAAGTCGTGTGTTACAAAAATCCAATTGTTATCACATCGCAAGACAGCTGTTGGGCCAGAGCTGTCGAACAAACAAAAACATTTCGATAACAGACTAATCGACACTTGTTTTTCACTACTCTAGCGCCACCTGCTGTCTGTTTTACGAAGCGTAAATTGAGTTTTGAAAATGTCCCAAGAAATGGGTATTACGGTGTATTTTGTGCTATAAATGTCCTATGAGATTGGGTTTAGGCTACTTTGTGCTATACATTTCTTGAGAAATTGAAGTTATGGTCCTTTGTTGGGCGGTCTTTTAAATAAATACAATTGATTAAATAAAAAATAAGATCAAATTGAAACAAAGCAATTGAACAATAAATAAGATTAAAAAAATCTGATCTGTTTAGTGAAGTCTTCTCAAACTTTTTGGAACAAAACGACACAACTCTACTAAATATTAAATTTTATTGCTATCACAAGTTGATTATACACATATTACATATACCAAAGAGCGAAATATACAGAAATTGCATTTGTCAGAAATGGGCCGAATGGAAAACTTCTTTATCTTTGGACTTCATATGCTATGCTCTTGGACACTGTTAGTTAAAAGCATAGAGCAGCAGCAGAATAACACAGAAAGCTATTACCGCCCCCAAAATAAGGGAATCCCGTCGTTTTTTTATATTGATGCGCTGTATGAGACTGTAAAAGATAAAAGATGGATGTTAGCTTCCACAACGGAATTGATATGAATGTCATTACCTGGATATTAATGGAAAACGATTGGAAATGTCGTTGAAACGCGTCTGTATTCGCTTAAACGCCTGTCGCTGCGCATGAAGATTCTCTCGAGTCTCGATGGCAATGTTAATCTGATCATTAACCATGTTCCCAGCGCTGCTCAAGTGTCCACTCTCTTTCATGTACATCTCGCGTCGACTAAGACCAGAAATCGATGGACTACCGCTGGTAGCTAAGCCAGAACCGCGAAGAAGCTCTTCCCGTTCAATTCGCATTGTGTGATTGGCGTATATCTTATTAAACTCCTGTCTGTATCCTTGCAGTATCTCCCTGTGCCTCTGCAACGTGTGCATTGCTGCACTTCCTGTTGCAGGCAGCTCTGACATGGATTCGTTAAGCGACGACAGCTGATAGTTAAACAAGTGCGTTAAATAAATATCTAAAGAAGTTTTGACACGACTTACCTTCTCGAGCATTTGCTCAATTTCAGCTGATAGCGAGTCAAATACATGTTCGCCCAGCAGAGGTGATGTGTCAGCGCTGATGTTGCTGCTGCTTATGCTGCTGCCAGCTCCAATTTTACTAAATGCCACAAGTTTGAGGTCAATTTCATTTTCCAGTGTTCGCGCCTGCTTACGTAGCACTAAGAAAGCAAATGGTATATAGAGGAGGCATGAAGTAAACAATTTAGTTGTAAATAAATACCGTCATAACTAGAGCCAACCATTTGCATTTATTTATTTGTCCGGATATAATTTCACTTGATATGAAAACAATGAAGTATATGTATCGATAACATCGATACTTCTTTTCTATATAACGAAATGCTATCGATATTGATCATCTTAAAAATATCAACATCGATTGTAGCAAAAAATGATAGGGCTGCATCCATCGTCGAAGAATTAAAATTTTCAAGCTTCCCTTCTTTTCATCACAGAAAATTCGGACGTGTTATCGATAGCTAATATCGATATTTGATGACATGCCAATCATATGTATACAATTGAACGCATTTCTGTTGCCGGCAAAACGTTGAAGTCTTTTATAAGAATTTAATTTAGCATACATTTAATAATGTCGCAGGCACAATCGAATAACGATTCACGTGTGCCCGATGAGGAAAGCGATCTGTTGCAAATCAAACCGCTGTAAGTAAACACAAACGTGTTATTTGACCCACCACGATATATTAATTCCATCTTGCAGTGGAGCTGGTCAGGAAGTGGGACGCTCCTGTATTATGTTGGAGTTTAAAGGCAAAAAAATTATGCTGGACTGCGGTATACATCCCGGGCTAACTGGCATGGACGCTCTACCTTATGTGGATTTGATTGAAGCAGACGAAATTGATTTACTATTTATATCACAGTGCGTATGCATATGAGGTTTTGGTCTGCCGAATTATTAAATCTGTATGTTTGTGGCTCTTCTAGTTTCCATTTGGACCACTGTGGTGCTCTGCCGTGGTTCCTAATGAAGACCAGTTTCCGTGGTCGCTGTTTTATGACACACGCCACAAAGGCCATTTATCGCTGGATGCTCTCAGATTACATTAAAATCAGTAATATATCCACTGAACAAATGCTGTACACAGAAGCTGATCTGGAAGCATCTATGGAAAAAATCGAGACGATTAATTTTCACGAAGAACGTGATGTCATGGGTGTGAGATTCTGTGCATACAATGCTGGTCATGTGCTGGGCGCAGCAATGTTTATGATTGAAATTGCTGGCATAAAGATTCTATATACAGGCGACTTTTCACGCCAAGAAGATCGTCATTTAATGGCTGCTGAAGTGCCGCCCAAGAAGCCGGATGTGTTGATCACCGAATCCACATATGGAACACATATTCATGAGAAGCGAGAAGACCGTGAAAGTCGCTTTACAACGCTAGTGCAAAAGATTGTACAGCAGGGAGGTCGCTGCCTCATTCCGGTATTTGCATTGGGTCGTGCACAGGAACTTCTTTTGATATTGGACGAATATTGGTCGCAAAATCCCGATCTGCACGAAATTCCTATTTACTATGCATCTTCACTTGCCAAGAAGTGCATGGCTGTCTATCAGACTTACATCAATGCCATGAATGATCGCATCCGTCGACAAATTGCTGTGAATAATCCATTTGTCTTTCGTCACATTTCCAATCTGAAGGGCATCGATCACTTTGATGATATTGGACCATGTGTGATCATGGCCTCACCGGGTATGATGCAGTCAGGCTTGTCGCGTGAGCTTTTTGAGAGTTGGTGCACAGATCCCAAGAATGGTGTCATTATAGCTGGTTATTGTGTGGAGGGAACACTTGCCAAGACCATACTATCCGAGCCGGAGGAGATAACTACACTATCTGGGCAAAAGCTGCCGCTCAACATGTCCGTAGATTACATTTCCTTCTCGGCACACACAGATTACCAGCAGACAAGCGAATTTATTCGCATGCTGCGGCCCAATCACGTGGTTCTCGTTCATGGGGAACAAAATGAGATGTCTCGTCTGAAGCTGGCTCTCCAGCGCGAATATGAAGCGGACGCCAGCACAGACATCAAGTTCTACAATCCCCGCAATACGCATGCCGTTGATCTCTATTTTCGTGGCGAGAAAACTGCCAAGGTGATGGGTCATCTGGCGGCCAAGAAGCCTGAAGTGGGCAGCAAACTCTCCGGCGTGCTGGTCAAGCGCGACTTTAAGTATCACCTGCTGGCACCCTCGGATCTTGGGAGTAAGTAATCACAGATTTATCCTTGTTGCCCGCACTAACATTTTACTCTCCCCAGAATATACGGACATGAGCATGTCTGTGGTCACACAGCGACAATCAATTCCATGGACAAGTTCGTTGTCAACACTTCAACTACTGCTGGATCGTATTGGAGCTGGATGCGTAGAGATTGTTGAGCCAGAGCGCAAGCTGAGAGTATTCAATTGTGTGGAACTGACTGTGGAGCAGAAGATCATAATCATGGAGTGGCAAGCAACGCATGTCAATGATGTCTACGCTGATGCTGTGCTGGCTTGCCTCATGCAATCTGAACTGGGTGGCACCAACATTAAAGGTGCCACAAAGCAAACCAAATCAGAGGAATCTCGTTTTCGCGAGTGCCTCATCGAGACCCTGCAGGACACCTTCGGCGACACTTGTGTACCCAAAATGTTTAAAGGGGATCTGCTGCCGGTGACAGTGAGTGGCAAGCATGCAGAAATCAATCTAGAGACGCTGGTAAGAAATGATTGGTTATTAATTTCATTGTAGTTTCCTTAATTCTTCCTTTTATATTACAGATTGTTAACTGTGCCGAGGACGAGGTGCTGCGTCAAATGTTAAATACTACTGTGCAGAAGCTTCACCAGACACTGGTGTCAGCTTATTGATTGGGTGAACCCACCCACCGCTATTCCAAACAACATGTGAATCTTTTCTATTACTCTTTATTATAAGGATCCAATTCAAATGATGTTAAAATAAACTCAACAGGTTATTTACGAGTACTTAGCGTGCGGTCCTTGTCTTAGCAATCTGTTCCTTGAGCACCAGAATGCTAGCACGTTGCTCTGGTGGCAGCTGTGCAATCTGATCGTCGGATAACTGCAATACCTGCATAATCAGTGCTGCCTTCTCCTGGTCAGATGCATCTGAAGGCAGCACTCCATGTGCTCCCAAGCGACTCTGCAGCTGCATTGCCGCCGATTGCTGCTGCTGCGTTACCGGCTGAATCTGTGGAGGCAGCTGCTGTTGCTGCACTGGTCCAGGTGGCATAGCGCCACGTAAGCGCGGGTCCATTGGACGTTGACGTGGATCGCTTGGGTATGGGATGGGCCCAGCAGGTGGTCCTTGTTGCTGCTGCTGCGGTTGCATCTGGGCACGAGTTCGTGGATCCATAAGTGGCGGTGGCACTGGATTGGGCATTGGTCCGGGCACCTGGCGCATATCCTGATCCAGGTTGCGGGCAATCATACGCGGATCCATGTTAACAGGTCCACCAGACACCATACGCAAATCAATGTCGTTCGAATGCATGTTATTGAAATTCGGACCCGGCATCTGTCCAGGTCCCACAACCACGGCTGCTTGTGGAAGCGGCTGCTGCTGTGGTGGTGGTTGTTGCGGCTGTGGCGCTGACACCATGGGCATGACACCTGGATTGGGATGCGGATTTCCGCCGAGTACAGGCGGCATTTGGTTAGCTTTAAAAAGCATGCCGAGTGCTTGTTGGGGATCTACGATGCGCATTACTACCATGGCTTGCAGCAATGCATAAGCCAATTGAGGATTCAGCATAAGCATTTGACGAGCCTCTGAGGGATTGCTAACAATGCACAGTTTCATTTGCTTCATTAACTCGTACATCTGCTCCGGCGGCAGGGAAGCAACCGTTTTGGTAATGAGCTCGGGCGCATCGTCAGGATCACAGGGCTCTCCATATGGATTCTCCACCTGTGGTCCCTGCAGCAGCTGTTGCATCTCCATGCGGGACTTCTCTGTACAGGCATTGTCAACACGCAGAGTGCGTCCTCCGATTTCGTACCCGTTCAGATTACGCATGGCACTGAGGGCAGTTTCCTGATCCTTGTACTCACAAAAGCCAAATCCTTTGGGTTTGCCGCTCTCGCGATCAAACACAAGTCTGTAATCAAATGTAATAGGAGAATATAAATATACATAAGCATGGGGGATAGATATGGGCAGTGGACTTACTTGAGGGAAAGTACTGGGCCGACTTCACTGAAAATTTCCTTGAGCTTCTCCTCAGTTGCTTCGTAGGGTATGTTCCCCACAAACACTGAACGCATGGACTTGTCCATAATACTTTGTTCTTGTGCCTTATCCGCCATTATGCTTTTATTTATTTGCCGATCGTTAAATAAAACAATATCAACAATTTAATTATACTGTGGTACAAGTCGCCACAGTCGGCAAAAAATTTCCCAATGATGCAGCCACACAGAGTTGCATTTGCGATGGAAGTGTTGGTAACTTTTCGATTGTTCGTTTCATACGTTTTGCAACACTCTAACGCCTGGTGTTGTAATTTTTCATTTTGTCGCAAGGTGAAATCGAAATTATGGCTATTTAACAGAGAAAAGTGCACTAAAATCACTAAATTTAGTATCAAATTGTAGTTAATAAAGGCGTTGCAATGTTTTGCATAAATGCACACTAAAAAATTTCCATAAAGTGCATGAAAAACGTGATTGAAAATTTTACTTTGTGTGGAGCACACACACGCACACACACATGGAGATAAACGCAGCAATGGCCTCGCACTCGCATTCGCAGCATATATAAAAGCTCAGTTGTATATTGAAGAAGGAGCGCACAAAGCAGAAAACGAGAAGAAAGATTTCTGTGTCATTGAACGAGGCTATGAGGCGACGACCAGACCAAGACCAAGGAGCTCCAAACTACAAAGTTGCAGGAACTACATACATAAACACATATATGTAATAACAGCTGCAGGTGCATAACTCTTCAAGGATACCCCCCACTCCCCAGCAAAGAAAACTTGCCCTTGCCTCACACACATACACACTTGTAAAGATCGATACCGACGCCGCCTGTGTATAAGTTTTTATTGAACTCACATATGCCACATACTATTGCAACTGCATTTCATTTACAATTAGTGCTGATTAAACATTATTCTCGCTCGGTGTGGTGTATTTAAGCGTTGTCCAGTGCGTGTGTGTGCGTGCAGTGTAGACGACTCTCCTTGAATGAATTAAAAAGAGAACAGAGAAAATTAAAAAGAAACGCAAAGCGGAAATACACTCAAATTGTGTCTACCTTTCGTGCGTGCGTGTGTGTGTGTGAGTGTGAGTTTAACAAACAGCAACAACGCGTTGTGCGTGTGTGGAAAATCAAAGCAACAGAAGACAATACACAAAGCAGAGCAGAGCAGCCCACAGTCCTAAGCAAGATCACACCCTACTGCAACAGTAGCAGCGAAGGTAGGTGGTAAACTAGTTGGCAATTAATAGTCCCACATGAGTAGTTTAATTAATTTTAAATGTACATACTTATCCATTTGTACATATGCAGGTACATATGTACGCTTTGTACGCACTTTTGAGTTGTACGACTTTTTCGTCACTTTGCGTGGTAAGCTTTGCTCCAAGGAAAAATCAATAGCAACAGACGTAGACATTTGCTGCTATTTGTTTTTGTGCAGCACCCATCACAACCCTTATATCAGAACCCACATACTATTTCAATATTTAGCAAATAAAAAACACATACCAAAATTATTCACTGTGAATGTGAGAAAAAAGAACGCAAAAACTTTGACCATTTCCACTTCCAATGGCATTGCCATTGCCTTAAAACAACAAAGCCGCGCTAGCAGATGAGCACACTCAATGTACATATGTATGTATGTGCCCGTACATACATAAAATCATGTACGATACACATGTGTACTCTGAGAGTACTTTAAAGAAGAGTAACGATATTCTCTGGAGGAACGATAAAAAAGTAAAAAAACAAATTCTGATCAGAGATAATTGTGTAACGATTTGAATTTATAGTACATGTATACATAAATATAACTACATTGTGTTATCAGCTAAATTGATCGATAATCAATAAGAGACAAAGCAAAATCATTTGTGTATTTCAAAGTTTATAAGCCAGAAAATTAGCTGTGTTTATATTTGATGACCAGCTGTTTGTTTGTTTCACAGCTGATGTACAGAGTTAAAAAATTACTTTAATCAGTGGTACGTTCGTGCACACTTTAACAATGCAATGCAATTTGTTTATCTTGCAATTGATTAAATTTCAGCACACTTTGCTTAAAAAAAAATAGAATAATCGAGTTCTTGGTTATTATTTGCTCAATGTTCTATGTTCTTTTCTTTTTACTTCCACTTCAGAAATCACTTTCAGAGTGATTTGCGCATTCAACAGTCACTGTATTCTCTGATTCATCGCATTTATTGCTCATGCTCAACAAATAACTCATCATTATCGTGATGTTGCCGTGTGCCCATCGTCCTCGATGCACAAAAAGCTGTTCCAAAAGTTGTTGTTGTCACAACTGAGCATTCCATTCCGTTCCATTTGCACCTTACGCTCTCTCGTCTAAAACAGACCGATGGCGGATGAAGCTTGAAGCTTTGCCGTTCTTGTTGTTGTTTTTGTTGATGTTGTATGTGTACATGTGCGCGTATGCGTGTATTTATGTTTATTTGTTGTTTTTGACTTTGGCACTTGTCCTTTGTTTAGCCATTTTTTTTCATTTAGCACTTGCTTTTGGGCATGACTCTCATTGTGCTCTCACAGTTTATTCAGTTGAAAAAGCTTTGGCTCTTGGTGGGTAAAGCAGAAAATTATGCACGTTTTTGTAGATAACGTTGCTACGATCTGGGTCTAAGCTGCACATTCTTTGCGTTGCCATATCAGTTGGATATCAGTGTCAGCTTACGGGAAGTCTTATCGAGTTTCACAAATGCATATATCTTTGGACATATATATTTAAGTAAATAAATTCAATTAAAAAGAGTATACTGACATTTCTTTTATCTTTTACAGCAACCCGGTAAAGGATTGTGGAAAATGGCCGCCAAACGAGCACAATCATCTGCAATAACAGCACCAAAAGTCACAGTTTTATGACTTTAAAGTGATCACACGAGAGAGAGAGAGCGTGAGCGAGATTGAGATTGAGAGTGGAAGAGAGTAGCAGCCGAGTAGCAGCAGCAGCAGTTAAGCTTGATAAGACAGTGGGCGAGTGAGTAAGCTAATTGTCATCATGGTTGACAGTGTGCAGTGCCCCGTGTGCACCTTGTACCTGCACGCGGGCATGAATCTCTCAGATCACTTGGAGACCCATCCCAAGGAACAAGTGATCAAAGCCCTGGTGCAAATGACAATCGCTGGCAACAATGCATTGGGCGGCGCCCTGGTGGCAGCTGCACTCTCCACTGCCGGCAGTGGTGCATCATCAGACAGCGCCGCCTCCTCCTCTTCCCCAACAGCGGCTGATTCAGATGTGAAACCAGTTGTGGCAGCAACAGCAACAGTAGCTACAGCAGCAGCACCAACGCCACCATCACCACCACAGCCACCAATAACAACAGCAACATTAAAATCAACAGCACCCAAGGCAGCATCATTGCTGGGAAATACAAGTAACAACAACAGCAGTAACAGTAGCAACAGTAACAATAACAAATTGAGCAATCCACCGATTAAGGCAGTTAAAAGCGCGCCAACCTCGACTGAGGCGTCAGCCACCACATCCAACACACCCACCATAAGCAGCGCAGCCGCTGCCTATCCTCCATCGTTGACATCCGACTATCGCTATGATCAGCAGCAACAGCAGCCACAACAACAGCAGCAGCAGCAACAGGCGACGCCAACGGCAACGCTTCATGGCTTTCCACGTGGAGCAACCACAATGCTAGTGATACCACATGCACCACAACAACAGCAGCATCATTTCCTGGCCACCCAACCACCGCCTGGTCACTTTACCCATCAGCAGCAACAGCAACAGCAACAGCAAACACAGTCGGCTTTGAAATACACGTATGCAACAACGTTGCCACCACCACCGCCGCCTTTGCAGGTGATTGTCAAGTCAGGTTACCATATTACCAGACTCTAATCTACTATATTTTTTTGTTATTCAGCTCTTTGCACAGCAGCCGACGACTTCGCAGTCACATCAGAAGCCACCGCCCGCCTATGGCGCAGCCATCAGTCAAATTCGATCTCAGCACAACCAAAACAAGCAACAGCAGCAACAACAACATATAACCCTGCAACATAATGTTAACCAAGCACCACCGAGTGGGAAGCACAGCAAATCCCTTACGGAGATTTTTCTGAATCCACCGCCTCCACCACCGCCACAGTCGACCTCCTCTGCATCCGCATCGGCATCCGCATCGGCATCCGCATCGGCATCCGCATCCTCCTCCTCAAGACTGCAACATCCACAACAGCATCAGCAATCCCTTACAGCCGGTAGCAGCTACACTCCAGCTAGTTGCTCCAGCTCCTCATCGAGCCTGTTGTCATCGACAAGCGGACGAGCCAGCAGTCGTCAAACGACAAATTCGCCATTTGGTGCACTGCTTAATGCGGCGGCACAAGCTGCCAGCTCCTCGCCCGCCTCCACTAGCGCATCTGTGTTGCGTTATGCCGAATCGCCGGTTGCCCACTATCTGGAGCGGGATAATGGTGACTTCATTGTTCAAGAAACGCCCAAACACATTGTGGAGTGTGTCGAGAAAGATGATGGAGAGTTCTCGGTCATTGAGCGCATCTATCAGTCGCCACCCAGCGTGTTGCACATACACGACGATGACGAAGAAGAGGAGGAACAAAGGTAAATTCTCCTTAACATTTATTTAATATTGTTCTTTTAATTGTTGAATTACATGCTCAGGGTTTTAATGAATGGAACTAGAATTTTTCAACTAAAAACAATTAAGAACTATAACAATACAGAGTAATGTAAAATGAAAAGTTTGCTGTTAGTTTTACTTAGGCAAAGATATTTAATATCTTTGTAATATATTAATTTGGTTGTCAATAGTGAGCTGCCCATTTTTGTTTATTTTATGCAAATCTCTTTGAAAAATTTTAGCTTATTGCACTTTAAAATTTTTAAAAACAAAATTTGATACAATTAAAGGGAATTAAAAAACTGGAATATTTGAGATAAATACCAAATCTGCACATTTAAATTACCTGTTAAATTACTCGTTAGACAGTTTTTTACGTTATAATGTATATATAACATAACAATATTCACAAAAATCTTGATCTCTACTTGTGTTCTTCCTATGCATTTTATAAATGTAAACAATAATTTCAAATTTAATACCTTCTAGCTGGGCAAACAGCGAAGATGAAGATCACGCAAAGGCGGATAATAATGTGGAGGATGGCGATGATGAGCGTGAGGACAGTATCAGCAGAGTTGGCCTTAAGACAACAACGAAAAAGTCGCGTAAAACCAAATCGAGTGGCAGATTGCACAAACGCGCGTCTAAACATCAGATAACTACTACGGAGGATGAGGAAGAGTTCATGAGTCTGGGCAGCAGTGAGAACGAAGATCAGGCAGAGGAAGAACTGCAGTCTTTAGGTGATGCACAGGTTGTGTCACCAACTCCTCCACAACTTTCCACGGCGCCTTCTACGAGCAGTGGAGCTGCTGCAACTGCAGCAGCTGCTGGCAATGTCAGCTCCACGTCAAGTGGTACCATCAAGTCGAAAAAGAATCGCGTTACAGTTCTGAGCGATGTGCCGCTCAATATGAATGAGTATCTGGATCTGGTGGGCAACATTGTGGCATCTAGCCGCATTGGGGCAGCTCGTCCATTTGCCGCTGTGGCACCCATCCCCTTGGTCAAGGTGGAAAAGGAGGAACCGCTGGACGAGTATGACAGCGTTCAGAACGAGATGCAATCTGTGGAACAAAAGCCCAGCCTAGAACATGCCAGTGGCAGCAGTAGCAGTAGTAGCAGCAGCAGTAGCAGCAATGGACATGGCACCACCAGCGTCATTCGGATGGCCAGCACAAGCAGTAGTACCAATGTTCCGCCCGAGGATCTCACACAGCCGCCGCCAATGAAAGTTGAGGTAGAGCCAACGATGTTGTTGCCACAACGCTTCTCAGCACCGGCTCAGCAGCGTGGACCCAAGAAATTAGTCATCAAACCAAAGGCCACAGCAACGGCGACGACGACGACTACGAAAAAGACTGATAATAATGCTGCCGGCGTCGGCGTGAGCGTCAGAAGCAACAACTGCGCCGAATCTCTTAGCATATCAAAGGCATCTGCAGAACTGGTGCAGGTCAAGAGCGAGAATGTGGAACCGTCCACATCGAGTGGTAGCATTCTAGAGAAGCATCTGACCACCAGCTATATTGGTCAACAAGCACGCAAACACTCCACAGTCAATGATGATGATGCTCGTGTGTTGCTTGAATTTGCCAACTCGAAACAAATACCATTGGCAGGCAGCAGCAGCAATCCCACAACATTTGTGGTGAATGCGGCCAGTTTTGCATCGGCGGGATCAGTATTTGCAAGCAACATGCAGAAGCCAATCAAACCGGGTGACGAGTACATTTTGCCAGATGATAACAAAGTGGAAATTGATGAAATTGTGATATCCTCTTCGTCTTCCTTTGCCTCCTCCACGCAGCAACCGCCGCAGCAGCAGCATCAGCAGCATCAACACCATCAACAGGCAACTTTGGCAGTTCAAGCCCAGCACTCGACGTTGCAACAGACACAGCCACCTACGTTTAATGACTTTAACTTTCTGTACCACCAAAATGCAACAGCAACAACGACACCGGCGGCTTCCAGCTTTACGCCTTTCGGCCTTCAGCAACAGCAGCAACAGCAGCAACAACAACAACACGGTTCCAGCGAAGCCACCAACGCAGCGACGCTCGCCTCGTCCTCGAGTAACTCGTCAGCATTGGATCACGACTCCTCCATGAATGCAACGTTCCGCGTGGCCAAGCCGCAGTCATCGCTGAATGCCTGGTATCAGCCACAGCATCAACAGCAACAGGAACAACAGCATCCACAGCCAACAACCTCCCAGAATGTGGAACAGTCGAACAATTTCATTGCAGCATTGGCAGCCGTCGATTGTTGCAGTGTGGCGATGGACAGTGATGCAAGTGATGCCAAGTACTTGGATTTGGATGCATGTAAACGGGAACAGTTGAGCAATAGCAGCAGCCATTTGCCCTCTGCCTCGGCATCCACGTCCACAACATCGTCTTCATTTGCTGCTGCAGCCACAGAAAGTAGCCTTGTTGGTGGTCTAGGATTAAACATTCGGACGGATGAGAAGATGCCTGCCAAAGGGGAAATTTCCGAGCAGGAGAGCAACTGCGACATTGAGAACTCCTGGAGTCAATCGGTAAGTGTGCCAACAAATAAAGGAGAGTATTCTTTACAATAGATATGGATAACCATTGCTCTCTTACTAGAAGATTGGCATAGATCATAAAGATAATATAAAAGAATACTTGTAGCACAATAAAACATAAGATAATAAATTAATATTACAGATGTATGGAGACATATCACAGCGGTACTTTAGAAACCAGTTTGCGGATGGTTACAACAATCAACAGCTGACCGATTGGCGTCAGGACTATTATCCTGCGCAGGATCTCAGTGGTCAGCAGCAACAGCGAGAGCACAAACGGTAAGTTATAAACAAATAAGTCATGTACTATAATTTTCATTCATCAATTAATACTCAAACTGTTTTAGTTTTGACTTTAATGCGGTCGCCTCCGAGTACGCGCAGCCAGGTGAACTGGACGCCTCTTCGGGCTCTGCAAGGAGCAATCATTTGCTAGATGTGCAACCCACCACGTCCACGTCGTCTTCGGCTTTGCTGGCTGGCCCACCAATAGCCTCGACATCCAGAGCTGCCGCCGAAGCGGAGGCAGTCGCTGCAGCGCTGCAACGAAAACCCGCACGTCGAAAGATCTACAAGTGCCCACACTGTGTGGCCATCTTTGAGAAGCTAAAGGAGCGCAACGCACACATGATTGGAGAGCACAACTATGTGCGTCAGAATCGCCGACTCATTTGTACGCAAGCATTGGTCAATGCTGCCATGTTAGCACAGCCGCCGGTTCAACAACAGCAGCACCAGCAGCAACAGCAACAACAACAACTGTTGCTGCAGGCAGGTGGAAGCATTAGCGAAGCTTTGTATGAAGATTCCAAGGATGGCATTGTAAAGATCAAACAGGAGCAGTGCCAGGACAAACCCGATTCATCGGAACAGCTGCTTGATCACTTGGAGCTGCCGGATGTGAAAGATGCAGTCTTATTAGACGTTAACGCTGAGAACAGACCTGATGCGGACGTGAAACCTTCTACCAACGTGGCTGATCTGAAGCCGACCCTGGCGCCGTTGGCAATGACCACACCGGCTGCCAAGTTGGCAGCTATCTATCGGATGCTCATTGCCTATAATGAGTCAAAGCTTGGACAGGAGCATCACAACCTCAGCGAGCTGGAGCAAAAGGCCATGGAGAAATCTATATTTCTATGCTACGTCTGTCGCACCGATTTCCCCTCTGTTAAGCTTTACGATGCACATCTCACCGAGCATCCCGCCGAATGCTTCACCTGTGGCAAGAAATTCTATCGCTGGAAAAACTTCTCACTGCATCTGAAACGTCATCTTGGCTGGAAGGAGTTCGGCTGCTATGTCTGCGATAAGAAATTCGTTGTGCGCAGTGCCCTCGTCGAGCACATGCGCATGCATACTGGCCAAACCCCGTTGAAGTGTAAGATATGCGGTAAGTCAAGCAAGAAAATGGAGCAAGATTAAGATTAAGCTGAACCTTTTCATGCTGGAAAAGATACAAATGTCATCAATTAACATAAAATTTAAAGATATTTATTTAGATTCAAAAGTGCAAAAGATGTTGTTCAAGTTTTATACATTTTAGCGCCGTTTTATTATCTTGCCGTTAACCTTAAAGGGAAGATAAACTTAAGATTTTGTTCTCTTAACCGCAGGTTTAACTTCCCTTTAAGGTTAACAGCAAGATGAGAAAACGGCCCTTAGTTTATTAAATTAAAAATTTAACAATTTTGGGGGTATTTCAAAAATGTGTATATTTAAAATCTTAACATGTTGTAAACTTTAATAAATGCAACTATTATTTCAATTTTATAGGCAAAAAGTTCAAGCGTTACTCCAACTTGACTCAGCATCGGAAGCGTCACACCAAAATGACGGTGCGGAAGAAGGAATATGTGTGTCACTGTGGCGAGGTGTTGCCTTCGAAGGCTCGTTTCCTGTGGCATAAGGAAACGCACGATTTGAAGCCCAAGTGCTGTCCATACTGCTGCGATCGTTTTGTCCATGCCAATTCACTGCGCCGACACATTCGGTTGGCGCATTCGGACAAGTTTGACTATGCTGAGCCCATGGAATGCCCCATGTGCAAGCAGATTTTTGCCAAAACGTCCATCAAGGCACACATGGCCACGCACTCGACGGATCCGCAATATGATTGCGCCATCTGTAACAAGAGCTTCTCCACAAAATGGAATCTTAAGATACATTCGTGGGTGCACGCCAATCGCACCGCCAAACCGTTCAAGTGCGAGTATTGCCCCAAGGCCTTTGTACGCGAACTGGACTTTAAGAACCATATGAATGCGCACAAACAGATCAAGCCCTATACCTGCGAGTATTGTGGTTGCAAGTTCATACGTAAATACAATTACATGCGGCATCGACGAGAGCATCATGGCAACAAGAAGTTCACCTGCGATCAGTGCGACAAATCTTTCCATCGACACTACTATCTGATTGAGCATCGTCGCATTCACACTGGCGAACGGCCTTTCCACTGTACCATCTGCGGCAAAAGTTCGACCACGAAGACCAATCACAACAAGCATCTGAAGATACATCATTCGCGAGATCCCTTCACGGTGGAGGTCTAAATAAATCGTCTATAATGACTAATCATACTAAAGTTTAATACATTAGTTCAGGAAATCAAACCGAAACAATTATTGGTGCCGGTACGTTCCGAAATAAGTATTGCGGGAAAAGATTTCATTTCGCTTTTGTCCTTTCGGTTCCGGTATCAGTACCGGATCCTTCTGATAAATACTTTCGGTTAACGGTTCCGGTACCAGTAGCAACTTCGGTTTTATTTCCTGAGTTTAATACATTAATTAGCTAGCTATTCATGGCTCTTCTCAGTGTGTGTAATGTGTGTCTGTGGTTATATAAACGAAACAAAACAAACTAGTATTACTTATCGAACTATTATAAATATTTACATATATATTAATAATAATATATATGTATAGTTTACATATGCGAATGCCAATTCTTGATAAACAAAGCAAAAGTAAACAAAAAAGATAAACATTATATCATAATAATTATAATTACAATAATAATATTAACATTTTACTAATCGTACATTTTGGATGTGGTTTAAGAGACTTAGCTAAATGTGAAAGTGTTCCCGCCCCCCCGTTTTCCTCTAGATAACCTCTCAACACACTCACTCAACACTCTCGATTCGCAACACTTTGCTTTAAAGTTAAAACACAACACGATTTGCAAAAATTGCTTTAATTTGTTTAAATTGTAAAGATACGTTATATTAGTGAAAATGGCATGCCTAGTTCAGTGCAATATAAATCATTATCATATAATTTTATGCTTTAATCTTAAACATCTCAATTTTAGTTTGATATCCATTAAACTTATTCATTTTATATATAGTTTTTTTTTAGTGTAATCTCGTATGTAATGGGGCAACACAAATCTAGTTAATTTAAGTTAGCTGCAATTGGTTTTAACATAATTCTATACATATTTTGAGTTTTCGAAACTTGAGCACATTCTAAACCACCAAGCAAACACACACACACACACACACACACACACGCATACGTAACACAAACAATAACAAAAAGAAAATTGGGAATTGTTATATAATTTTGTATTTTGTAATCAAAGAGACAAAACACTCTGCCAGCGATCGAAAGTACACGAACACAACTGTCATATTGAATAAACCTAAAGCTAAACTTAAACGTAAACATAAAAAATAAACCATTTCGATGTATGTAGCATATATATATTTGATTTGTAGTAGTTGCAACTTCTCTAGGCTATTTTCAATAATTGTTTTCGATGGTTTCGATTAAGAAACGATTAGTTAAAATTTCTAGCTTTTAAGCAAAACACAACACAGCATAAGCATGAGAATTAAATTGAATAATAATAATAATAATATGATATGGAAAACAAAAACAAATGAAAAAAGAAAACCACTTTCAAATATTTACAACTTACATACAAATTTCAACGAGAATTAATGAAACAACAAACAAATTAAAAGAAAACCCATTTTGTGGAACAAATAAATGCAATTTATGAATAATTATTTTTGGATTCATTATTGGATTTCGTCAAGATAATCTAACGATATATAAAGAAACTTTGTGTTATTTACTGATGTAATATATTTATTGAATTAGTTAAAGACAACATAAGATTGGGATACATATTCCTATATGTAAAATTAATATCTATAAGTAACAAAAAATGAGAACTTAAATCATTTAAGACTTCTTTGGGACTTCTTATTCCAATTATAAAAATTAAACGACGTTTCTTAAGAAACTACTTCAATAAGTACATTCTTCTGTCAATTAAAGGCATATGTAGTATTAATTGTTGGATTTCTTTAAGAGATAATCTAACAAATATAAACAAAATATCAAGTATTATCTTATGAGATAAATGATATTTATTAAGACAACATAAGATTGGGATACATATTCCTTTATGTAAAATTAATTTCTGTGAGTAACAAAGAATTAGAACTTATATCATTTAAGACTTCTTTGGGACTTCTTTAATTATAAAAACTAAACGACGTTTCTTAAGAAACTACTTCAATAAGTACATTCTGCTATCAATTAACGGCATATGTAGTATTAATTGTTAGATTTCTTTAAGTGATAATCTAACAAATATAAGCAAAGTATCAATTATTATCTAATGAAGATAAATGATAATTATTAAATGAGTTAAAGACAACATAAGATTGGGATACATTTTCATATATGTCAAAATAATATCTATTAGAACTTAAATCAGTTAAGACTTCTTTGGGCACTTTTTAATCCCATTATTTAATTTAACGACGATTTCAATAAGTACATTCTGCTGTCAATTAACGGCTTATAGAGTAGCTCCGTTTTGTTTCTATTTTCAAAAACAACTACCTCGAGTGGCTTGAATTTTTGCTTTACTGAGCCAGTAAATGAACTTGGGTCAGAGTCGCTGCTGGCCTCGTCACTGTTAGTATGGTAATTAGGTGGATAGTGGACTCGGGCGAAGACCACGGGATATTTACATAGACAGGCTTGGAGTGAATGGCGCACGGAGGTTTCACTAAAATTCCTATTCACTTTAATGCCATGTAGCTTGACGCGGAATGAACGCTGAGGAAACATAAACAATTCTTTCGGCATCATTTTAAGGTCGGTAAATGATACCATTTCGGTGTCATGAAAGTCAATATAAAAGACGGTTGCTTGCTGGGATGACTTATGGATTTCCTCGACAATGGCGCGATACCATTGATTGTCTTGGGGAAGCGTGCCAGGCACAAAGAATTCAATTTCACGGGATGTAGCAGTTTTGCTTTCCTAATCAATGCGCTCGTCTCCTGGGCCAAAACTATCTCTTGTTTTGCAAATTCGGTGAGCTGTGGGGATATCTGCAATTCCGTTGCGGACAAAACCTTATCGATTCTGCATTCAAACTGTTTGACGCCACGGGGCAGATTTTGTGATCTCAAATGGCCGACATCAGCATGATAAGAACGTTCTGTGGAAGTATCCATAGGGGAAAAACGTGCGTTTTCCAGCATTTCCTGCTGAATGATAAAAACAATGCGTTAGAGCCATATCAGACTTCAAGTAAGTGAATACATACCTTGTTACGCAAATGGATGCGAAGTTCCAACTGTTCCATGGCGGAGATGCGTTGAGGTGGCATATAACTAACTTGATCTCTGTCGGGACTAGTAGAGTTCTCATCTTCCTCATTAACAATACCCTCATCCTCCTCCTCAACAATATAGTCATCTGAAAAGCCATCTATTGATTTTTGTTCATTCTCGCTGTCACCGCTGACTTTTTCAAAGTTAAAGCTCATTTGCAATTGTTGCAAAGCTTCCTCTTTACAATCAAAATCTTCCTCGCACTCTAGATTTTGCATCTGTAGGCTATTCATCATTAACTTCTTTTTGGTCGGTGGGGGTTGTACCGTCGTATTGTTAATTTCAGATAAAACCTGAGGTGGCATGTCGCCCAAATGTAGCAGCTCATCAAAGATTTTAAAGCTCTCCAGAGTCTCTTTTGGAATCTCTACCGTCTGTTTCTTATCTGGCGACGTTGCAAGCAATGCAAAATCGTTATTTACCATCATAGTGGCTATGTCCAAGCCGCCTGACTTGATTTGACATGACGGCAATCCGTTGGGTCCTTTGGCTTTCACAACGCGAATACTGCACATCTTTGTGACAATGCGGTGGTGTACAGTGTCCATTGCTATTATACTATATTTATCTTTCTTGGGCTGCACTCCGTAGATGGTAACGCGCCAACACAACGCTTTTAGCTGCGAAAAGGGAGCATAGGGAAGCATCTCTGATGGCATTGTTTCCTCTTCATTCCCGTAATCCACATAGTACACCTGGTAAACTCCATCGGCGTTCATCTCGCTTTTTACAATTCCACGATACATTTTGTGGTCCGCATGATACATGACCAACACCGGCTGCCCCACAACGTAAGTGGTTGGCTTTTGGCCACTGAGCATAGGCTTGAATCGCTTATCCAGCACCTTGCACATATGGTTAACAAATGGTTTATCGCTAGGTAATCTTAAGTAGATCTCACATTCATGATTCACGTTTGTGGGCTCAGCCGTAAATATACTTTTTTTGCACTCGCGATGCACAAGCCAGGCTGGTGGTGCCTCAGTACACCCTGTGGTGGGCGTTGCCAAATTGAGATCGTTCAGAAGATCAAGCGGTGGCATTTCTTCATTGTGTTTAAAGGAGTTGTCAATCCATTGTTCATCCAGAAACTGAGCACCTTCTAAAATAAAAAAAGGGAAATAAATAAGAATTAGGTTACAGAGTTACTTTTGCTTTACTAGTTACATACTATTCAATCGCTCTACGCTCTCCAGGCAAGCCTTTAGTTTAGAATCATCCGCGTCCAGTGTTGACGTAGTGTTGGCGGATGTAACTGGTTCCTCCAATTCAAGATTGATGTTCTTCACTGCCCAACCAGTCGCAACCAGTTGTTCATTGATGCTAACATATTTGGTTTGTGCCGGGGTGAAGGGACCCAAGATTTTAGTGTATGAGCCCGACAAGTTGACGGACAATATGTCACCCTCACGGCCATGGCTAGTGACATGCAGCGAGCTATAAGCAGTTAATTGGGCCTTGAAGAATTCTATGGCCTCTTGTGACCACTCAGCATCCTTGGGATTAATACCGTAAAGACAGCATCGTACTGCGCTGTTTTTAACGCCCAAAAGATGCTCATCCATGGGTGTTAGGCATGAAAAGGGAACTCCCTCAATCACCTCGCCAATATCACGTAGTTTCACATCATATTTTGAGCCGACTTCATCGGCTACTGCGACAATCTGTCCACGATGCCATAGCAGATCCATGTCTGAGTTTGCCTTGATCCTTATGTAGCACATGTCGCCTGGTTGCCAATCGCCCTTGGGGTCACAGCGCTCGTACATCACTTCGGCTATATCCTGGACGCTGCTCCTCATGGCGGCAATGGCGGGCATAAAGTGTGTCATGGTAACATAAAATTCGTTGGGATGCGCTACATGAAGTACTTCGATGGTGCTTCGTTTGATTTTGTGTTTTTGGTCGGGCGTAAGGGTCTCACATTTATTTGTCGGCGCCTTGTTAAGCTCTATAAATTTGCGCGTATCTGCGTCCAGGGGTGTCCTTACAGAGACCGGCTTTACTACCTGGCTGCTTGGACCATTCGACAGGCAATGACCCTGAGCCACTAGCAATGCAGCAACGTTAGAATTGTCGTTGCCAGAGCGTGAGAAACTCAAGGAAACATGGGCTACATTGTCACGCATACGGATTACCTCCATTTGTAGCTTGGGATTGGAGGTCAACTGCTTGAATGCGGCAATGGATGACTGTGTCCAGGTATATTCATGCTTCTGCAGTGTTTCAACATCTGCAAGACAACATTGAATTGCATACTCCTGCTTATAAAACTGATCCGGCAGCATAAACAGCTTATCCCAGAGCAGCTTTTGCTTTTCACCGCTGTCCACCAAGCGAACCACCACATAGCCTGTGGATCATGATAATCTTAGGGTTATAATTCTCTGCAATGAATCTGAACTCACCTTCGGGCAACATTTGCTCAATGCAGGCGCGATGCCAATGTCCCTCCCAATTGATCAAGCAGCTCAGCTGCAGGCGTCCCAAATAGATGGGCTCTAGATCTTTAAGACTCGTGGCATTCATGACACGTTGCAGTTCGTTTTGCATGGCTTTTCGTTTGCTTTCTTGATCATGTGGCATAACGTAAAACTCGTGCGGATGCTCCACATTCAATATCTGTACCATTAGTACCGCTCCGACATTGGGCTTATATCTATTTAATCTCTGCCAATCGAGTGTTACCAGTTGCTGCGGCTTTGACACCTGCCCAAAAGCATCCCGAGAGCGTGCCCAGCCTGTGTATAAAAAAGACTCGCGTACTGAAATGGACGACTTGTAGTTATTGGTAATGAGATCCACTTCGTAGAACTGTGGTCCCAATGCCCGCAGTACGTTCACGTGTACAGGATAGCTGTTGAATAGATTTGAATGGATAAGAACTTTTCTTAATGTGTATAACGTTTAACATACTTCTGAACCACCTGTTTAAGGAAGGCACCAGCCTCTGGCTCCCACTCTACACCTTGTCTTGGCTTCAACTGCTTCAAACTGCAATGCACGGCGGCATGAGGCAACATCGCCAGACTTCCGGGCAGTTGACGAAAACTGAAAAGGAAGACAGGTCAAATTAGAAGCGCTGTTTAATTATATGATGATCTTTTGGCATCCCATAGCGCTGATTAATTATCAAGAATATTCTTTGAAAAAGAGATACTCATACTTACTTCTTGCTGTGCACAGAATGCTCTAGTCCGATGTCCGGTAAGAAGACATTATAGTTACCAGTCTGTCCCGACTTGCTGATAACCAGGGCACGATGCCAGGGATCCATTTCGGTCTTATTGAGGTAGACTATGTACTTTTGGCCCACAACAATGGTGTTGGGTGTCTGGCAACCAGAGGTCGATGAAAACGCCATCAACTCGCTTCGAATGTGTTGAGCAAAATTGTCACCCTGCACATAGAAATCTTCCGGGGAGTTGACGGTACGCACATGGACAAGTACATCCGATTTGAACCAATCTCCCATTTGTCTGGCCAAATTGTTAAATGTGGATTCGCTGATTTTGCTGATGTCCAATGCGGAAAAAGTGCGCAATATCTCGCTGTGTTGGGTGTGGAGTTCAATGTCGCTTTCATTGGAGGAACTAGTGATACTCTTGCTCTTATTGGCATGACGCTTCTTCAGCTTCTTCTTTTCTTTGGCAGAAACTGGAACTAAATCCAATTTCGATGTTTGTTTCTTACTGCCACGGCAAGGGAAGTCATTACTTTGTGAGTCTTGAGAGAAGCTAATGTCAGAGATTGTGGTCGAATGAGTTTCATCAATCGCGTGGTTGAAGCGCACCTCAATTTTTGGATCTTCAAATTTACTGATGAAATGCCGCTTAATCATATCTGATAGATTATCAATAGAGTTGCTAAAACTGAAAGAAAAATGATTATGATTATGGGAAAAGGGAATCTCTATACTATTACTTACTGATATGGATTCTTATCGAACTTGGTGACTTGCACATTGGTTGGTATCTTCTCCAAATGCTCGTGAAGCACACTAATAACATCCATTAGGAAAGCTTCCTGCGAATTGGCAGGATCCAAAAATGTACGAAGTTTCTGTAAGGCAAAAAATTAAGAAAAGCTTAGATCAATGTTGGATTAAATTAATATTTGCACTTACGTTTAGAACCATCTCATAGGAATTCAGTTGGCTCATTGCCTCGTTCAGTTGCACCTGTGGCGGCAAACTGGACTCGCGGAGCATCTCGATTGCCCGTAGCTCCGCATTTTGCAGCTGGCCGTGCAAGAAGCGGAAATGCTTTGAGATCCCGGCCAGAGTTTCGTCGGCAAAGTCGCTGAGCTTCTTCTTGGTGCTCTTCACCACCTGCAAATGAAGAGGAAAAGATGTGGGTCATTCAAAGACATTCTAATGATTCGAATGATATGCGACTGCATCCATACAATCTAGTTGTTGGTGAATGGTAAACGGTCTTTGAAGTTGCCACTTTTAATTGTGCATTTCTCAATGTGCTTCTTCTCGCAATGATCATTATCAGAAACTTTGACTTAGAGACACACTTGTCTTGCTTGTTAGTGTTGCTTTTATTATTGTTATTGTGTATGCATTTGAAAGTGATTGTAAAAACCGCCAAAATACCTACAAATTTATATATAAAAAAAAACAACTTGGCTTCGTCGCTTTGGGCTTTTGGCTTATGACAGCTGATTTGTAGCAGATGACAGGCAAGTTCGCGCCAATCTCTCGGTTCTACCTTAAATGGCAGCATCTGGTTAACCAAGAGATCGATGGATCGCCGAGGCGTCAAGTTTTGTAAATGAAACCATGTAGGAGAGTCAAATCTTGGCACATCATTAAAACGAAACGCGGCTCACTTTTGGCGCTTTTGAAATGGCCAAAAGGTTGAGGCAGGGCGGCCAAAATGGTTTATGCTTTACATGCCTTTGAAGTGATCGACACGATCAAGTCAAGTCGCTCTTGACCTTGTCTTTAAACTCTTGGCAGACCCATTGAAATCTTCTATTGTTCGGCTCAATTTCAGTTTAATTGGTGGCTGTGTAAGCTATGTTCTCAGCCAACTTGCTTGCCAATTAGTTTTAATGGCCAAAATCTAATCGCAAACGCATACTTCCTACGCCAGGCAGACTAGGCTTACATAAAGTCAGCCAACGAATCAATCAGCTAGCCAACAAGCAGGCTTTTAAGAATCTTTCGAGTGGGCTTAAGTAAATAACGTAACAATAACAGGTACAAAAGTACGCAGCAATTGAAGTCAAAGTGCTCTTAAAATATTTAATTATGGGGGAAGTAAATGTATCAGATTATGTTGCTCTATACGAATTTCAAATATCCTGCCACATAGTTTATAATCTATTTATTTGTAAAACATCACTATTGAGAAAATATTAATTATTTAAAGTAATTTTGTAACTTTTAAATAAGAATTTTGAAATAATTGTTATATTGTAATTTTTATTTTAAAAGTTAACACAGTTACGGTCCCTGGTAAAAACCTTTTAAGCCACGTGCAACAACAGAGATCAATCTAAGGTATTAACTCATTTGTTTTAAGTTATTCATATGGTTATTTTTATGCCTATTTCAAAAGATCGAATAATGCACAAAACTAGTTTTATGGTTCAGTTGCTTTACATTTAATGGAACAACACTTCGTATACTTTATATGAGCTAGTTGAGTCTGTTAATTTAGCCTTTAAGTAACCACTATTGAAATGGACAGTAAACATTGGGCTGCAATTATTCTGGCTATAATTTGCTCATAGTACATGTAACTGAACAGCAACATTTAGCACACATTAAAACAATTAGCGTGGCAATTGAAATTTGAAAAAAAATAAATTAAAAAAAAATGATTACGCGCAGTAAAAATGAATTTTTGTTTAATAAAGTTTACCGCCAACGTCAGTCAGTTTGTTAGCCACTCTGTGTGAGTCAGTCAGCCATGGAGTTAGACACTTCATTTGGCCAGTTTATCAATTACGGATGGACACAATTTGCTGGCGCTTTGAGTCGCCTCGTTAGTCGCATTGCGATTTTTGGTATTTGATTTTGGTTTTTGATTTTTGGTGCGTGCCGCAGACTTGTAATGAGAAATCAACTTTTGCTATTAGTAATTTTTTTGTTTATATAATAGATAATTCGTGTAGCTCGCATTGTTTATGCGTTGCTATTATTTTTATGTTTTTTTTAGATATATTTTCAATTTTTAATGGACACGTGTGGGCGATTTGGGGAAGCTGCCTAATGCGATTATGATTTATGTGTATAAAGTGAGAGACCTTGAAGGCTATCGTTGCTGCTGCTGCTGCTGCCTGTCTGCCTCCTGTCTAAAAAACAAGGCTAATTAGACATGCTGGTCAGCGTTCAAGCGTTAAATAAAATATAAATCAGGCACCCAACAATATATTGAAATGCGGCCAGAGTAAAAGAGTAAATGGAAGTGAATGAAGAAGAAGTCGCATAAGAATTGGAACTCAGGAGTCTCGAGGGCAAAGACATTTGTGGCAGCAAGAAGAAGAAACTGGCTACAAGGTCAGAGCTGCACAGTGTGTTCCATTCGAGCTTTGAGCTTCAAGATTCTCAACGCTCCACTTCAACTACGATTAGCAGCAGCTGTGACTGCCAAAAAAATACAAATATATATATTAAAAAAAACATTTTTTGATGGATAAACAAAAATGAAAGGAGGCCTCCAAAAGCAGCAAAGTGTTGTACTTTTTGGTAAAGTTTTTCCGTTCTTGCCAAGCGCAGGCAACAAAAACTTCTTAATTACATGATTTGGAGCTGTGACTTGGGGTCATATTTGTAGTTGTCTTTTTTTTTCGTTTGTTTTAGCTGTTTCTCTCTCATCTAACGAGCTGCTCGAAGGCTGCCCATTGACTAGGGTCCATGATTGTTGGATGTGTGTCTGACTCATCAGGCGATTTGATTTAATTTGATTTGTAGTTGCGTAAGGCCAAGTCTAGTTAGCACAATTAAAAGCGAGCAGCTGAGCAGCACAAATTTTTGGAGGCACGACAAACGAGTTCGGGCCAGGCTCAAAGCGCTACCAACGGCAAGTAGCTACCAACCAAGCGACTCAAGTTTCGACTCAGTCTGAGTCGCAGTTACTTGTTGCTGCTGCTGTTGTTGTTGTTGCTGTTGTTGTTGTCTGGATGCTCGTTGCGAAAATTGAACAACAATTGAAAACAGAAATCAGTTGAAGCTGAATACCCAAAGCGAACGGTCGTTGAGTCGCGTCTAGAAGGCAACAATCAGATCTGAGCTATATATCTTTGCTTTAACTGAATATAAATTGCATGCAACACAATTGAGGCAAGCTGTACAGTAGCCTAATAACAATAACAAAAACTATCAAATTTGTGTCTGTACTTGTATTTGTGTGTCTGTAGTAGAAGTGTACACTATTGTTTGAGGCAACTGGTGGCTGTTTGCAACTGTTGCTGTTGCTGTTGCAACAAGCGCCCGCCCGCTACTTTGAGTCACATATTAGGCAACAACATACAGCATAACAACAACAACTCTAGTTACAATTTTATAGGCCAAGTCATGCAAATTTAATACATACTATTTAGTCTGGTGTGGCAGGAAAAATAAAAGCCAGCAGTGTGTGTAATTGGCCGTGTTGCAGCTGCACCTAATGGGAAACCGATTAATCGCCTTAGTTTAACGATACATTAAATCGCACGCGTTTTTTGTCGCGCGCGTTTACTTACACACAATCCGAGGCGATTGCGGTTTTTGCCTCATTCAAGTGCATGCAACCAGGGGAAGAGCGAAAGAGAGAGAGAGAGAGAGAGCAGTGAGAGACACTTGTTGTCGCCTTGTTGAAAAAGGTCAAAACAAATAAGTGTATAACAACAATAATAAACAAAACAAGTACTAGAAAGTGACGGGCGTAGCAGCAGCAACATTATCATTATCATCAGCAACGTTATCTGAAGCAACATTTACAGCATACGTTAGCAACATGTTGCCAAGGATCACACTGGTGTTTATCGTCTTTTGTGGATATTTACTGTTTACAGGTAAGTTGCAAGTGCTGTGCAAAGACATTAATCAAAATTCACACACATAAATGTTTATGCAACTGCAACAACAACAAGAAGAACATAAATTATGGCCACAGGCGGCTGTTGTTGTTGTTGCAACCAAATCGAATTACAGAAAAACGTAAGTTAAACGCAATAAATTCAAGCAGATTACATGTCGCGAGTCGCGACTTAAGACAGAGGGCGGGAATGAGGTAAGAGCCGCCTTGATGTGTCAGGCGTTAAATATAAAAAAGAAGCCAAAAAATAAAAAAACAAACGCACACAGGTTGAGTTTTTGGCATTTATGGTCAACTCGATGCGTCGTCATGTTGTTTTGAATTTATTTTATGGTTAGAGACCAGGGGGCAGACACTTAGCCGACTGGCTGCTTGCAACATCGACGGACACTCGTCGCGGGAGTTCTCAAAATTCAACGCTAATATCTCTGTCCAGTTATGTAAACTCTTATGTAATTGTCATACTTGTAGATGTGCATCATCTGGGACTTTCAAATACATACTACTACTGTAATTTGAAAGGCTCAACGTCAGCCATTTGGCTGGGAAAGTTCTATTTAACCTTTGACATTTGCCCGCCACACAATTTGTGTGTCTCACGAAATTTGAAGGTTGCCACAGTCCGCACCCATAAGTTGCACGATATTTCGTGGCAAAAAGTTAAGAGTTTAAGTAAAGCATTAAAATTCGTTTGCCATTTCGATGAGGTGTGAGAGTTGGATTCCGCGTCTAATTAATACTCGCATTGGCATTGCATTTTATTATTACTTTTTAATAAAGTTGCCTACATAAAAAAAAATAAACAAACAACCAACAGCGAGTGGCAAATGTCAAATGGTTGACAATTGTTTTTGTTTCTGTTTCTGTAATTTTTATTTGCAATTCAAATATATTATACAGTCGAAGTTTCCTACAAGTAACTTGGGATAGGTTAAATGTAAGTGTGATGGGTAAATTGGAAATTTGTAAATAAATTAAAATATCTGTTAATTCTGTCTTAGCGAAGTTTAACTGTACAAGAATGCTTAATGGTTTTGTAAAGTGGGGGCAACTGCACGACAGTTTTACTAATGCTACGAGGGCTGCAAATGGACAATAAATAGACAGTCTTAACCTGAACATAGGAATAACATAAATTTGCAGCTTAGACATCAAATACAAATTTACTGCTAATTGCAGAATATTAAATAACAACTAAGTTAAAAACATATTACATATTAATTCAAAAATTAATTGCCTAAAGTGTGCGCTTAATTTATTGAGCATTTTATAATTAAAGTGCAAATCATAATCGATAGTCATAATTAAATTAATCAATCTTTAATCCACAATGGGATTTTAGCTTCTACCTAAAATTAGTTAAGCATTATGTACAACTTGAAAAGTCATATGAGCTATGAATAGTTGACATCTTGTTGTATTGTGTAATAACTTTGATGTGGGTCGGAAATTGAATTTTCATAAAGGAAAACAACAATTTATTTTTAACTTTTCATTTCCCATAATAAATTATTAATTTTAATCAAGCAATCACATCAATTTCGATTGGTTTCGAGAAGTGGATGCCGCATCTTATGGCCATTCTAGTCTGTTAACTTGTTGTACCGTTTGCTACCCACTCGCATTAACCATTCACAATTTGCGAGGCGCAACGGCGCGTATACTTAATGCAACGTCGTGTAACTAAGCGCCTTTTGTTTCAGTCTTAGAGTACACACATCCGCTACAAGTACAATAGCAACAACAGCAACAACAGCAGCTTGTCAAAACATTTGCCATCAATAAGAAGTATGCAAATGGTTAGCAGTTTATGCAGCGATAGGAAAATAAATTTATGAGCCAAAAGGCAAAAGTCTTTCAATACTTTTTTGCTATCGGCTTAATGCGAAACGGAAACTTTTATGCAATGATAAAAGTGCCTGATATATGGCAGCAATAACTGCATATTTGAGCCTATAAATTGAGCTAAATGCTCGTTGTCAGCTCGTATACAAGTATATCTGACATATATGCATGCAGATAAACCTCTCCGCCTGCCTGCCTACAGTTGTCACTTGTTCGCAGTGCGTTTTTGTCCCACTGTCGCCAGGTGGTAAAATGCCAAAGTTGACAGAGGAGAGAGAGAGAGAGATAGAGATGGGTGTGTGTTTGCTTAAATTTACATGAATTTAATAAATAGGATACAAGTTATGAATTTGCGTACTAGTTTAAAGAAAGATATATTCATTTAATGTTCACAATATATTCATTTAATAGCATACATTTAAATTAGTTTAAATTACTTCTACATAATCACTATGTCCATAATAGTCACGAAGCAGCACGAAGGGTGGGAAGGGCAAAATATACAAGTTATACAGAAAGAATAAAAGATTTCCACCAATATCCGATCAGACAGAATTATAAACTAATCAAAAGGTTTGCCTTAACTGTAAAAACTGCATAATAAAAATGTTGACAACTGGTTCCTGTAATAAATATATGGAAGAAGAGTATAACTTGGAAATGTATACGATGGTGTAGTCTGTAATATATATAGACTATATGTTTTAACTATTGTCGTGTTCGACATTTCGACTTAACTTCGTGTCACGACACGCGCCCATCTCTAGCATAAGCTTAAGAACGCATTTGCATTCGCATGTTCAAAATTTCATTGATTTATTTGTGGATAACAAAAAGTGGCCCAGTCCACACACACACACACACACACACACACACACACACACACACACACACACACACACACACACACACACACACAGAGCGCACACACGCACAGTGCATACAAAAGATTAAAATGTACAAATATTTTTTGGCGCGTAAGTCAAACATTTGGCACACATGAGAAAACAATTTATGCGGCTGTCGGACAAGCAAACAACCAAATGGCCAACAAAACAACAGTAAGAGTCGATTGCCGCCCAGCTGCCATATGCAAATGGCACAAAGGCGATAAGACCAAAGTTATATCTGTATATACATACATATTCAGATTATTTAATGGCAACTTGTAATTTGATTGAGGTCAACAAGTTGGCAAACGCCTTCAATTGGCAAGCGGTAATTTCCTTACAATTTTGTGGAGGATCAAATCAGATCTGACCATAAACCCCAAGATCTCTCTTTGGCACTTTATTGTGATGGCGTTTTGCCATTAATTTGCGATTAATGTTAATGCCATGGCATAATTTTCAATTAAATTGAAATTTGCTTTGTGCGCGACAAATTGCAAATATAAAATAATAGAGAAAAAAGAAAACAACAACAGAAAAATACAAAATTTGTGCTCATTTATATTTATGAGCTGGCCAATGATAAACTGCCTGTGGTTGAGGCGGCTTTCAATGCAATTAATATGAAATAAAAATTTATAATTACATATGTACGCAAGGTATAAGCGCATTAAACACTTTTTGGCAGCCGACTATATCATTAACGTGGCCTAAAGTATAGACCATTGTACAGAAATTTATGTTGAATGTTATTTTTGCACGGAACATTACTCTTGATGTCCAGAGCTCTTTAATAAGTATATGATTCGTTGATTGCAGCTCATCTTTAAGCAAAGCTAAGTTATCATTAAGATAAATTTAAAGTTTCTCTTTCCCACGCTATCAAAAATTAGACTGAATTTATGAGTTACTTACTTACACAAAGTTATTAACGAATAACTAAAATCCGATCATAACTAAATTCTGTCATATTATCTACCAAAGAACACATTTTTTAACCTAAAGAACATATAAAAATAAAATTGTTAGTGCCATTTAACTAATATCAAGTCGTAACTAAGTTCTTTTTTATCCTCACTCACAATCACAAAGAGCTCATACTTTAACCTAATCGTATTTAACCTGTTTTGATGCCTATCGATTCAGAACAATGAAAACTTTAAATTATGTGACAATAATGTGACGAATATTAACAAATTGTCGCTATAATTAATTGAAAAACTGAATGGTCTGACATTAACTGGGATGATCCATGCACTTAAGCACGCAATCCGTTAAGGGTTAAAAGCCAGCGATGCAAATGGTGCAGCATTTCATTGACAATTACGGGTATATAAATCATTTATGATAAACAAAAAACAATCAAAAGACGACGCAGCATATCCTTTCACAATGCGACCGCAGAAAACAACAATAACAAGCCCTGGTACAACAATCAACAACAACAACAAACAACAAACAACCAACAACAAACAGGCAATGGCAAGTGACTGTCGCCGCAAACATAATTCAGTTCCACGATGATCCGTCGAGTCTCGCAAAATAAATTAAGCTCATTATATAATTGAATCCTTGATAGGCTGATTATCCACACGGCTAGCCATGTGACAGTCTCTCTCTCTCTCTCTCTCCCTCGCTTATTAAAAGGATAATGCCCAGTCAAGCGCAAAGGATGCCAATGGACATCGCAAAAATTATGTAAATGAATTTCCTGTTGCGTTTGCCTTTCGCGACCGCCGACATCACATAAATCTGCCAGGTGAACTGTGGACCAATCCCAATCTCCCTCACTCCTCTACACGCTATATATTTATGTGTATATAAATATACATACAGATTGCGCCTATATAAGAGCGTTACTTATATATACGTTCAACCACTCAACTTTACAGTATTGCAGGTCCTAAATATGCTTATTTAAACTACATATAACTAAAAGTATCTGCAGTTAGTTTATAATAAGTTATATCCTCTAAAAGTATCTTAGACTTACACGTATAGGCACAGATACGAGGGCAACAACATAAACTGCAACTAATATCTTTTATTTCTTGGGTCACGTTCTGAGTAAAATCGCTCATAAAATTTTGGTTTAGGAAAAGAGCGAGTCTCGTTTGTTGATTCACTTTTTATAAATTCATCAACTGTTTTTTCATCCAGCTTTTAAATCCCTACGACCATTTTTTATGTTAGAGATGAATTGTGTCCATACGCAGATAAATTACGAAAAACTTGTAGTGAAAAGAGAATATAAGATTACGTATTGTCTGTTATTTAATAAACATTACAAAAAAATTTAAGATAAGCAATTAAGAGAGCACTTAGCATTGTCACTTCCTTATGACTGTATGGAAAACTATCTGAAATGATAGCTATAATTTTGTAAGCTAGTGTAAGAAACGCAAGGCTCTTTTTAAAATCGCTTTAAATATTATTGTCGATCCCAAAAAAGCGCAACGAGCTCCACCTTAAAAATGTGCATGTGCCTTGATCGCGGCGTTGCGGTGAAGTCTGAGATTTTAACGGCAACTTCATGCAGTCACGATTTGTTACAAATACACACACACACACACACACACACACACAGACATTGACACATTGATACATACATGTACATGCACGTGAGTGAATACATGTTCCGATGGGCATTGCAAATACATATATAGCCGGCTCCTTAATCTATTGACTAAATGCATTGCATAAACTGCTGGCCAAACCTAAACGCGACGATTTAAAGCTGAAACAATGCAACAAACGAGTTCGCCGTGGTTTTTATATATTTTCAGTTTTCAGTTTCAGTTTCATTTTCATTTTTATTCGTGCAACGCGACGGCAACGATTGTAAATAGCTCAAAGGCGCTTTGTCTTGAGAAGCGGGCCGTAACCGGACCTCCCTCCCCTCCCCACCACTTAGTCACCTTGTCTGCCACATGCAACGTATTTTTACGGCCATGTCTAAAATTATGAATACACACAATCCATATCCATCCATTCGATATGGTTAAGTTTGCCAAAATATGCAAATTGCCAAATCGAATTTGACACAAAAGCCGTTAGAACAGCTTTTAACTTTTTGATTCCTATCGAGGCTATCTAAAAAAATACGCCCTCAACTGCCTACGACTAACTAACTGGGCCGCTGTTTTGCCAGAGGCTTTTATAAACTTGGAGGCGGCAAAAGTCGCGCTTTTAACTATCGCCAAATGACTAATTGTTGATTTGTGAGCGCTTTTTAAATAGGTAGGAGGAGTAGATTAACATCAAGGATACACTGTAACAACAATAATAACAGGTTTCTTTCAAATTGGATGAATATTTAAACAAACTTAAAAAGAATATCCAAAGGGGTTAAATTCGGGGTCTGAAAAACATTCTAATTGATCAACTTTTTAACTAAATCAATCAGCTATAAGAACTAACTTAATTTGTGGCTCAAACATACTGTAATGTTTGCAATTACAGTATGTGTACAAACAGCCATCAATTAATGCTATAAAAGACTGTAGGAAATAAGATTGTAATTATTGATGAATATAACAAAAGTTAATTATAATAATTATTTGAAATTTTTATTTTAAACCTCAAATAATTTTTAAATATGAAAGATAAATTAAAATGTCACAAAGAATTATTAATAGTTATTTTGCTTTTTTTATATTAATTTTTTAGGTTTTGTTAAATCTTTTAAATTCTTTTTAAATATATAATTGTTTTATTAAAAAACCAATAAATTATAAGCAAATAAATGCAAAATTAAATTTGCTTCTTATCGTATTAAATATAGAATTTCTATTCTGTCGACTTTGGAATAATTACTAAACAATGTGATATTTGATCAATACTTAAACAAGCTTTGCATTAATATTAAAACATACATCTTTATTGAAACATTATGTAAAGGGGTTTATGTCAAAAAGATAAAAAGAACGTTCATGCCACTATTTTCAAATACTGTCAAAAATCTTGAATTCTTTTTGAAAATAAATTGTTTAAGCAAACATGTTCAATAAACCTATAAATTATAAACAAATAAATGCAACATAAAATCATTATCCGCCGACTTTTGGATAATTACTAAACCAAGTGAAATTAGCGCAAAGCAAAACCAATCAGCACCACAGAGAAACCACTCAGCACTCAACCACCCACACGCAGACTAAGTGAAATATGCAATTCAAAAACATATTATTAGCCACACTCTACACACACACACACACACACACACCCATAGAGAGACACTCTTACTCATGGGAGGCGACAAATTGCAACATTAAATTTTCGTAAAATGACAGAAAAATTTATTACAATTGAAATAATTACTGGGAAAAACAATCAAATTGTAATTAGAGTCGAGTCGCGAGGCAAACAAAAACACAAACCCACAGCGACAAAAATAACAAAAATAACAACAACGTGTTGCCGGCGACAAATTGTACAGCCTACAAAAGCAACAAGTAACTATGAGAATGAGTGTATCTGTATCTGTATCTATATCAGCATTTGTATCTGTATCTACACGCAGTTAAAACTTGTGCGTAACCATTAAAGAAAAAATGTGCGAATTTAATGAAACATTTTAGTTGAACGTTATGTGGACCCTGGGATTGGGGCTGAATTGGGCTGGGCTGTTGTCCAACGGATGCAGTGCATCATGCCTGGCCAGTGGCACACCCCTGTGGCACGTTGTGGCATTGAGTTGGGTAACCTATGTACAGTCAAACGTTGCAAACACTCGTCAATCCACGATCCACACATTGGTGGCTTGTCGTCGACTCAATGTGATTGGGTTTTTTGGTTTTGCAGTCGCATAATTAAAGTAATTGCCTTTCGGTGGAGTGAGTGTTCACCAAATTGTGGCAGCTGCTACATTAAACAGCTAACAACGGTAACAACGGCTACAACGGTCACAACTGCCACGCATTTCACAATTGTAATTACTTTGCTGGTGCTGCACAGCAAAACTGACCAATTGATAAAAGTCGCGGCTAAAATCACACCTAGCCACGCCTACCAAACTTTACACCCTCAGTGCTTAGTTTTCCTCTATTCAAATCTCTAACAGACATTCAGACATCATCTGTTGCAAATTAACAATAGGTCCAGGGTGACATTTTCATCCGTTAAATAATTTAAGATGTACCATTATTCGTCTTAAATGCTCCTTCGGGGCTGGTTATTAGACGGCAACTTAAGAGAGGATACAATTTTTAAAGCTTATTTAAATTATGAAAGAATCTTACTTATATTGATTGTAGTTGATTGTCTCGTACATTGGACCTTTTGGTATTTCATATTACTAGATGTGAACGAATCCTAAAATCAAATGCATTTGCAAATTAATTGACCCATTTGTACTTTTTTAAAGTACAGGGTCTGATAAAGCACTTTCCAATATCAATTATAGTTGTGACAGTGATTTTTAATATTATTAACATGTCTTAAGCCCGTTTTTACATCTTACCGATAACTTTACAGTCTAGATTAACATGCTGATAAGAGAAATAAATTTATAATTTAACTACACTGTAGGCTTTAAGATATTTATCCTTATCGGAGGATTGTAACTCATGTGAGGATGTATACATTTATCTAAAAAGAGACTCTTGTTAAATGTTGCCCTTCTCCCTGATCGATAAAAGCGGTGAGTTCATATGCCTTAAGATAATTAAACAACAGACAACACATGACTTGAATGACAACAACTAAGTACTTATAGCCACAACAACAACAACAACAACAATATCGAGAAAGAGGCAAAATGAACAATATCGTAACAAGGTTAAGGTCAATTACAATTACAACAAACGACAACTGGAAACTGACAACGACATGAATAAATTGCGCGAATTGTAGAATGAAATTAAGAACGAGTTTCAGTTGCAATTTCAGTTTTGACCAGGCCAACGGACTGACTTACTGCCTGACTGACTGAGCGAAGGCAAATCAAGAGAGAGAGAATAAGAGACTGACCCTCAAGCAATATGCAAAATTCGTGTGGGTTGCGATGGAGGAAGCGGTGTTGCAGCTGCAAATCAAGCTAATGAATGCAACTGACTGAATGAGTGCCACAAACAAACAGCAAACAAAAGAGCAACAACAACAAATTATTACTAAGCAATTACCATCTTTTTGAGTTGGACAATATTTTCCCACCGTTAAAGAAGCTGCAAGGTCAACGGCTAGAACGACCGCAAGAAAACTTGTCAACACTGCCACAATGTTGTGCAACATGTGACAAGTGAGAACATGTTGCACAATTGTAGTAGTCACTGTAAAAGAAGAAAAAACCAGGTCATAACTTGGTTGTTAAAGATGTGACCGAACACAGCTCTAAATAATGATCCATGGGTGTAAGCAGCCAAATTATAATCTTGACATTAAAGCGATTTGTATCGCCTTCGATTGTTTCGCCGAAAACCTTGAACTTTAAGATCTGACTCTTGATATTTGAATAAACGTATTTAGATTTGATTTATGTTTGTTTCTTTTTGTGCCACAGATTGTCGAGAAACGGTTCGATCCAAGCGGGCCAAAAGGCCACGAGCCCCTGAACCCGTTAACTTTGAGCCGGAACCACAGCAAGATCTGGAGAATGAGGAGAGCGGCAGCCAGGAAAAGGATCTGCCCGAGATACCCGATAATTTTTTGAGTCCCTCGGTACGTGAATATCTGGAGCTGGGCAAGTCCATACCGGGTAAGTGTTATTGCTGACAAGTCAATCAATATGCACGCCGGGGGCGGCCTAACATAAGGATGCGACAGAATTCATTGACAAAAATATGTTTTCATTTCCATGAACAGCGTAAAAATACAGCTTTTTTTGGTGGATTTTCCGAATGGAAAATTTGGAACAGAACTGCATCTACTCGTAAATTCATTTATTAGCGATCCGAACCAGGCTACGAATTGGTTGGGGGAGGGGACGTGAGAGGAAAGCTCAGATTTGTTTATGCCAACATTCGACACTTTTTATGCGATTCGCAATTGTCACATGCAACTGACAGCAGTTTCAGACAGACACAGTTGTGTGTTTTTATGCAGTTGCACTTTCTTTTAAGTAAAGCAACATGAAGTGAAATTGATTGGAAACAAAAACGATAGGACTCGACAGGATATGTTGTTTATTTGTCAGCGCTAATTGCAATAACCAATAACCTTGCAGGTCGACCAGGCGTGGACTATCCCATACTCTCGGCAGTACCCTATACTAACTTCTACTGTGATGAGCAGGCCTATCCGGGTTTCTTTGCTGATATGGAAACCAGATGTCAGGGTAAGTAACTATCTTTAATAACATTTTATAGAATACAATTAAAGATATATTTAATTCTTTCTTCTACTTAGGCTGGCACTATTGCGATATTGATGGACGTCAGGCCTCGTTTCTCTGCCCCAATGGAACACAATTCTCACAGGCGGTCTTTGTCTGCGACTGGTGGTTCAATGTACGCTGTGATCTCTCTCCTCGACTCTATGCAATCAATGCCCGTCTCTACCAGCGTCCAAAGGTAAATCCAACGCGACCACATCGCATCATCACCAAGCAGCTGGTCGAGGACATCTTCACCTGAACAGCAGCCTCTCTTAAATAGACTTACTTAAATAGTTTTGCAACGACTATTAGCTGATAGGTTTATATAGCCATAGGCAATACACATACTTAAATAAGGATTAGATTTTCATCAGAAAGATTTAAAGTTACACGATTTATTTCATTTAGCATTGCATTTTATTTTAAACTGAAGAAAATCTACATCAATTAAGACATTTACAAGTTTACAAATAGTTGAAATATATTAAATGACACTCGCACTGTCGCAAATGTTGCTGAAATGGCTTAAAGGGTATGCCTATCATATCGCCAGACTTTAATCATGTTAATACTGAAAGATATTAACTCTAAATCGGGATATTTTCATTGTGCTAATTTCCGTGTGCATGCATTTTCTAAAACTCTTTTCATAAATATATTTTTAAGTTTCCATTAAATATAAATTTTGTATATATGAAAAGATCGTATAAATAAAAATAATCCTAAGGAAAAACAAACTAGAATGTCTGGTTCTCTCTTAATGGTATTTGCTAGAAGATGGGTTCAATAGTTCCTACGGATTGGGATACAAATCTTCCCCTAAGGAGAAGCATCATTTCTCCTTTTTATTACAAATAAGTCAAATGTTAGTATTAACTTTAGCGATACCCTAATAATTGTTGTTCAAATATGTGCTGCTCCTTGGTACTTTTGGACTGTAAACATTGAAAAAGCTCTGGGTTTCCCTGAAATTGGAGATTTAGATTAGAAAACCTTCTAAAGCCCCTGGCACGACGCCTTCTGAATTGCCGCACAACAAGGGGATGGCCTATGAGAAGAAGATTAAGGCGACATCATCCAATAGATTTTGCCCCTAGACAACTATAAATTCATTTAATACCCTATAATCTATAACTAATTAGCATTACCCAACCTTTACACTAAATGTAAGTTGTATTAGAAGTTACCGGATTAGTTTAATTTAAGTTGTTGTTAAGAACAACATAATAATTAAGTAATTTAAAATGAAAAACAATACTTGTTGAATTCAGAGCAGAACTTTAGGCGCAGGTGAAAATAAAAAACAGTTACCAAAACTGCTGCATACTTTTAGTTCAAGCATGCGTTGACTAAAAATAAACTGAACATGGCCAAAACGAAAAGCATCGCGTAGCTGAACTTGGGCGATAAAAGCTTTCTTTGCATGCGGCTCAATGGTCTAGGGGTATGATTCTCGCTTTGGGTGCGAGAGGTCCCGGGTTCAAATCCCGGTTGAGCCCGTCTTAAATATTTTAGCTCTTTTGGCTAAAAGCCAGCGTTTTACACACATTTTCGGTCTACGACGGCGGTTGTGGTAAGTTTAATTAAGCAAACAAGTCGAGCGATTGACAAGTGAAGATATGAAAAGCATTTGGCGAACGGCTGCCGGTTGGTCGATTTGAGTCTTGGCTGCCGGTTTGAGCCAATGTTTGAGACGATAATGAAAGGCCCCCGGTTGGTCTATGGCTAAAATATTTTCGAGCACATGCAACTTGTTTAGAGCGGCATCGATTGACTTGGCGATAAACCATTGTGTGTTGTGTGTGTGTCTGTTTTATCGATGACAATTGGAAATTTGAACAATGAATGTGTTTTGCCAGCTTTTTCATTTGCTATAGCCAGTTCAGCACTTTGCAGCTGGTTGCATCTATTGAAAGTGTTAAAGATCTAAAAACCGCAGCCACAAGTCCACAGATTATGACGTAAGAGCATCGGTGCACATAATTTCTCCATCTTTTCTCTATACGTACTACGCGATGACAAAGCCTCGAGCTTGTGTCATTAATAATTTCGATCAAAGAATAGAGCCATCATATTTTGTAATGCCAAATAACCAAATCCCCACAAGCCACTTTCACTTGCCAGTGCAATGCAAACCAAATCGGCCAACAAGCAGTAACTTTTAATATAGCGTGGCCTTCGCATCATTCACAAATGCGGGACTCAAGCTGCGGGCCAAGAAACAGAAATCTGTAAAGCAGCTGCATTGGTCGAAACAAGCAACCACATCCAAGTGCCATGAATCCCATCTACAGTGTAATATCAACAGCATCAGTCAACCAAAAGAGCTCGACTTTATAGATAGTATTTACTCAATCCATGACAGACCAGACCGTCAAAAGCAGCTGTGTCAATACACAAATCCAAAAGCTTAGACTGCGTTAGAGATGAGTCCTGTCGATATTGTCACTAAATAATTTATTTTCTAGCCATTATTTAATTTTCTATAACGTGTATCAATATGGAATTAATACTTTTGAGCCAATAGAGAAATAACTAAGTAGAATAAGAGTTCAGTCAATTGTTTTATTTATTTAATAAAATAGATACGCTAAGATTTTACACAAGGAAAATATTTAATTTATGCCAAAGCTAAAGCTAGACACATTGTGATAACAGGTGTAGTAAAAAGAAGCCCATTACATTTGAATATATGATTTAATAATCTGTACTATATCTGGTTATAAGATGTTTGATTTTGTAATTTACTGCCTCAGTTTTGTTAGAGCGCACTTTAAAGTTAGTTACCAAGAAGACGAAAATAGACATGTTTTAGTTCTTTTTTCATAAAGGTGACTTTATAAAAAACAATTTGGTTATATAAATATAATGAATTTCTTTTTACTACACTCAAATCTTTAGAATAACAAGACAATAATGAAACAAGCATTGTAAATTCAATTAATAGAAATCTTCCACTAATAATAAATTTACCCAGCAGTTGCAGTTGATTTCAGATAGAATAACGATGAATCGTGCTCTCATCTCTAATTGACTTTTTCGATTGGGGACTTTGCTACATTTTAAAGTTATGACACTGCAACTGAAGTTGTTGTCGTTTTGTGCCTACAAATACTTATGACGAATAACTGACAAGAAACAAGCTGCAAAAAAGTAGTTAGTGTTCTTTACAGCTGGCAAACATGGCGTATGTGTTATTTTTCAGGTTAATGATTTGTAAAAAGCTGCAGCTAAAATAAAGAAAAATCAATTGGATTGCACTTTACAAATCACGAGCAGCGACTTCTTGTTGCACTTGTTTTTTGTCTCAGCAAACTCAATCAGTGTCAGTCTCAGGTGTGGTTCACCTGTTAATGACTTCTGCTGACGGCCACAAGTTGCACTGGAAACACGTTCAAATGGGCATCGTCAGAAAAAACTAAACAGCAGGTAGTTGTATCAATGATCTGTTTTGTGTGATCAATGGTTTGTTATGCTTGTTTTTTAAGCTGGTTAAACACCAAGTGAATGCCACTCGCTTTAAAAGTGAATGCAAACGGTGAAAGGATACACTCAAGGTGCGCCCCTAATGAGGGGGATTCTCTGATCCCAAAATATAATCCAAACTTTCGATTGTACAATTGCCACAGCAGCTAATTTGCCTATCAATGCTTCTTCAATTAGATTGTCGGATTGCGGAATCTACCCATGAAGAGAGCTGAAGAATTGAAGCTGCCTTACTGTGAAATATGAGAACCGCCTCAAGTCACGCAATTAAAGTGTAAAATTACAATTTTCATTCATAAATACAACAACAACAACAACAACATGTTGGTAACACATTGGTGCTTCAAAGAAAAGCGTGCACATTTTCACTTATACATTTTCCCTTTGCAATGAGGCAACTTCATTGAATACTTGCTTCGTTGTTGTTGCACGTTGTTTGGTTGCTTGCTGCCTGTTTTTTGTTACGTGGGCAGGCACTGTACTCTGCTCTAGCCATAGTTGTAACGTTAGCTGGCGTAAAAAGTCGGTTACTTGGTCAGCTGCAGGCAAAGCACCCACAATACACACACACACACCTACACACACCCAGGCACAACCACAGGTATCCCGTCACGCAGTTGTCCATAATAAAAGTGAGTGTTGCATCATAATTTGAATTACTGCGAAGAATGCAAAACTAGCAGCTTATTGCTTTATTACAATTTAAAAATAATTTAGATATGTTTGAGGTCTTCTTTTGAAAGCTATCGATGCGGTTCGATATACATAAGATTTTATTGTAGAATACAATTCAATTAAGTTAAAAAACTTGCTTAACTTTTCTGATAAAACTGACATTTAAATGATATCAAGCACAATGTATTTTGTATATAGCAACATAAATTGTTTACTGACAGAAAGCTGACTGATAAACTAACAATTTGGTAAAGATCATCATAACTAATAGTTATTCTTCCCAATCATTGTACACATAAAATATCAATCAATATGAACAATTATTATAAGCGAAAGTCTTTAATATTTTGGTCTCAAGAAAGTTTGTAGTGTAAAGCCTCCAACTGTTACGGTTGGGCAATGGTCAGTCCGTTAATCTGTTCGGACAAAGAACTTTAATTCAATTAAATTTAAGAGTTCAACATTGTAAACAGTATTTAAAATACTCGAATATGAAGATTGACGGCAATAGAATGAGTGAGGTACAGATTTATGTATCTTTCCAGAATTAACTTAACTTTGTAAATAACTTTTCAACAGTCACGAGTTCCTAAATTGGATATTATGAATCTATCAATCATCGTACAAAACACCTTAATAAGTAATTGAGCTACATAACTTGTATGTACTACCTAAAGAAATTTTGTTGATGTTTTAGTTAAGCATATGTTGTTGAGAATCGTATAAGAACATGGAATGTCAATCATATCTAGTAATTTTCAAATTAGTAACAGAGCCCAAATTTTCCATTTTTAGTTGAGGGTTAAGAAATATCAATAAAATAAATGTAAATACAAAAACCATTTACTTATCAAAAATGATCTGATTAAATATTTTAAAATATATTTTCAAAATGTTATTAATTGCAACTATGGATATATTTGCCCTATCCATAGGATAGCTATTCGAACACCTCTCTGTTCTATAATTTTAATCACACCTTTGTTTAGAAAACTCGTCGACCGAGGTTGGTAATCATAGGTGTATTTACAGGTAAACAATCATGTTTATACACTCAGGCTGTGTATACCAAAATGAGAATGTGTGCAGGCAATAAAAGCAAATTAAATCCCGAAAATTCTCTCAATTCTCTGCTAACCATTACACGCATTGACAAATTAAGTGTAAATAACTCGTTTGGATAAACAAATAGATCATGTGAACGGAAAAATGGTGATGGCAGCAGATACATACGTCAGGTTGACAGGCGGAATGAATTGAGGAGGCGAGGGTGTGAGTAAAGTGCATTTGCATAATGACAATGCAATTTGAAATAAACGCAGGACACATGTCAACGAATAAATTAATTTACTCTCAAATTATTTATGCAGCAAACAAACGAACGACCTGTACCAGGCAGACAATGGATGACGAATTTGTCACTGATTAGGACTAGGTAATGCCCCGATGCCATCAAAATGATATTTTAAATGGACTTGGAACCGAACCTGGTTGGCACTGTCCATGTGTCTAATGAAGGAAACGTTTGGAGTGGTAACTACTGCTGTTGCCACTAAAGACACACCTGAGAAACTTATGTATAGAGGAAGCCTACACGTCAAGATTGATGGCATTGCAGCAACGAATGTTGCATTAATTGCATGGCTCAATTTGCTTAATGCTGGAACCCAGAACTTAAATAGCTGGGCCATTAAATGTTGCCCCCACTGTGGCCTTCTATTTCTCCTTCCTCAAGCTAAGCCGTTGCCTATATTTTCATTATAGGGAAAAAAACAAACTAAAATGAAACGCAACCAAACTCAAAGGCGTGCAATTTTCAAATGCCAATTGATTTTGCAGCACTGACTGACCGCCCGTACCCCTCTACCCACATCACCTTACCCTCCCCCTTTTGCCTGTTGCCTACAAAAATACATTTCCGACGCCGCGGCGTTGAGCGGGCGACTTGTTAGTTGCAGTGTTTTTGTGCAGCAAGCAAACAAATGCGGCAATTGGCAGAACAAGACTAGTAAGAACTAAGTATTCTATGCTAATGCTCGACTAACATATACTCTATTTGTGCTGATAGAATTACAGCTAAGTAATTACTATATTTTGTGTTCCACTTAAAATGCGGTAATGAGTTTAAAAGGATTGATAACCAATTTTTAACTTAGCTACATTATGGAAATAAGTACTTATAAACAACTTTTTGCCAGTGCTAGTCTTGTAATTGTTAGATTCGAATATTAGATTAAAATGATCAAATGATAGTTGAAATCGTACTAATCAGATTTGATCAGAGTCTGTATTAATAACAGTCATTATTCTGTTTTTATTTTTTTATCGCAAAAAAATCATTTACTTATAGTCCCTTTGAGAGAGCGAGAATAATACTAATATTTTTTGTGCATACTTTTATTAAAGTTAAATTGTCTCTGAAAAATAATGGTTATGGGTCGAGATGTAGAGTAAAACTCAAGATTAGTTGTGATATTAGTTGTATATTGTGAGTGAATCAATAACAAAGTAAAAATTAATTGTAATTTGTAATTTTTATAATGAGACTTATAGTGATTACATTCCCTGCAAACGATACCTATCAAAACGTTGAGGATCTAACAACTATCAGAAATATATAGTCACATCGCTGCTGATATTTTGATAACACAAGTTATAGCTCAGAGGGTATTTGGACACTTTTGCTCTATCAACTGGCAAAGCCAAAGTTAGACTACGAAAGCCGAGGTGCGGGGGCGTGGTAGTGGAGTTTCAGTTGACGCCCAGTTTCATTCAATTGAGTTTTGCTATTCGAGGCGCGTGATTTTGCAACTTGTGAGCTGGATTTGCCTTGTACTATTTTCGCAGGCAACAACCGCAGAACCCGCAACATTTCGCCAACAGCCACCGCAGCTACAATGTTGACAACGGTGCTGCATTCACATTGGCGTCCTTTTTTCCATTCCCCACTCCCTCCACCCATCACTATTTTCATAGTCTACAATTCAAAACCATTTAAGCGCTTTGCTAGGTCGGTGGTTCTTGCCGTCAGAAAGATGTTTTTTATGCTCCCTTTTTATGGGTTATTTTGACGCCAGTGGCACTTTGCGTTTGCCTCTTTGCGGGCAGTTGGTAGAATTAAAAAAGAAAGAAATAGAAACGGGGGAAAAAAATAGGAAAAGGAAAAAAACAATCACTAGAAAGAGCATGTCATATTTCTTTGGCTGGGCATTATAATTGAAAATCCCACAAAGGTGTCGTCTGTGCTTTGTGACTAAATTGAATTTAGTAATCGGTTTTTTATATTCCGATAGAAACTAAACAACTAACTAAAACCTAGCCCAATGTACTCGGTCCTGCACGCATACTAATGGTTTAGAATTTAATGACTTGATTTTTCTTTTTTCTCAAATGAAAAAGAAAAGCTTAGACCACAAACACATTTTGTAATATCTGCAGGTGGCAGATGTTTCCACCTCAGGCATTAGACCAATTAACAAACGATTGGGAATACTCTGAGTGCTCTGCCAAGGATTTTCCACTTCAAATGCAATAAAAATTCAAAATGCAAGACTATTGAAGAGTCATAAAAAAATTACGACCTTATCAGGTTTAACACGCAACTTTAGCTACAAGTTTCCACTTTCATTGCCGCACTTTTTAATTGCTTTTGCATTCACTTATGGGAAGTAAAACAATTATTTTCACAACAATTTATTCATGTAATTAAGCTGCAAATATGCCTACTCCGAATTGAACTTGAAAATGAACAAATTAAAAGTATGTAAATGTTGAGAAATTAACGACATCCATTATACATCATCTACAACAATGAGAAAAAGCAGTCATTGAATACAAATGGTATACGTGCTCATAAATTAATCTCTCGACTTATCAGTAAACCAAACTTATAGAAAGTGCAACTATTGCGTGCAACATGGTATGATATCTTCGAAAAATAAATTCAAAAAAATTGGTCGCCAAATAAATACGCTCTTCAAATCAATAAAATTATGAGAGTACTCATTAAAGCATCAATATTACCAAATTTTTTTTTTGTAATAATAGACAGATTATAAAATAAGTAATGTCAACCTTATGGATACATTTTTAATCTTATACCTAAATTACTAAACCCAGAAGAATAGCTTTCATATTGGTTTGTTATTACGACCACTAATAAAAAAGGATGTCAATCTTATCGAATTGCTCCAAGCTTTAAAATGTACTTCCATATTTGATCGTAAAATTATATTACTCTATGAAACCGAGTAGATAATGGTGTGTCAAAATTGAGTTTCTTCATTAATTTGTGGGATGAGCTGCTTACAAAATTTGTGGCTGATTTCTATGGAAAGCGTCTGGGTAAAACTATAGGTAAGTGAAAGGTGCCAAATGATTTTCATAAAATTAACCCCTGGCTCGAACCCGGCGAATTTAAAATAGTTAAGTTTTCTAAAAAGCCATGAAAGTTTCAAATTTGTGAATCAATTAAAACTTTACGTTTAAATACGCTTAATAATATATTATTTTTTAATTATTAACAACAACAAAAAACAACTATTTACAATAGCAATAAAGCGTCTATAATAGACTTGTAAAACCGCTTGTTTTCCGAATGTAACTTAAGTGAATTATAAATAAGACATACCAATAGATATATGCAGATATAAGTACTTAGATTTTTAAATATTTTGGAATACTCTTCACTCCAACCCTTCAAATAATCATGTAAAACATCGATTGTTTATTAGAAAATCAATCAATGAAGAGCTCGGCTTAGTAATTGTTCGTTAATGGCTTCATTACAAGCTACAAGAGTCAAGACACAAATAATAACACCAACAGCAACACCAACAGCAACAGCAACAGCAACAACAACAACATCTACATCCCAAACGCTAGTATAAACAAAACACAGACCTGACCTAGGGCAATGCAAAGAGGTAGTCAATGGGGCAGACTAAGATAGCTGCTCAGTGGGAGGGAGAAGGGGCAATACTATCATCAGTAAACGTCTGGCGATCACAGCACGCGTTGTCTGCCCGAAGAGTAGAGAGAGAGAGAGAGGCAGACAGAGAGAGAGCGCATTCACTTTGGCTCTCATGCAAGCGGACTCTTGCTCAGTTAGCCGCGCAGTCGGCGAGCAAGCAGTGCGTGCACTGCTTTGTCTAAGTTGCAGTGGTTTAAATAAACAAACTCGCTGCTGCTTCGTCTCAGTTTCAATTGGAACGTTGCGCATGCGCCGTGGTCGCTGTCGAAAACTGTAAATCGGTTGGAAATTGTTATTGTGTGTTTTGGTTTTTACGAAATAATATTAAGATTTAATCAATCAATTAATTAAGACAAAATTGAGCTAGAAATTCTTAGCTTGAAATACAAAATAATTGCCGGATCTTTTGAAACGCGAGTGAATCATTCGCTTAACATTGAGAGTGGATATGTGAAAGTTATTGATGACTGAATAAAATAAATTCTTAATAAAATTAGTTTATTGTATGTTTCTACAACAAAATGCAACAAAAAAAGTGAAAATAACACGCAACGTTGCTGTTGTTGTTAACACAAACAACAACGAACCCTAATCAACGCATATCTAAATACAAACGACCCTTTTGAGTTGTCTATAATAAAAGATGACAGATTTATGCACTAATTTGCTTGGCTAGGAGAGAGAGAGCGATAGATTAGTGTAAATGGCTGATAATTTGAGGTGTCAAACGGCCATAAAATGCGAATGGGAATATTGCAAAATAAAGGAGGCATAACTTTTGTCTTCGGTATTCTGCATGGAAATATGCGTGCTAATAGAGGCTTAGTTTTCTGATTTAATATTGCCATAATTCAAGACATTAGCTTCAGCATTTATATAGTTTTGTTTTTTGGGTCACTTCTACATTAAGATTTCACCTAAAGCTTCTAAAAGACTTTCATTTTCGGAAGACTTTTCACAGCACTTTCAACTCTACTCCATATCACATTCGATTGCACTCAAAGACACCTAACAACTGTTACATTTATCGCTCCAAAGATACAATCAAGAGACCCGCACAAAAAATAAAAACAAACACAATACCGAAATCGGCATTCTCTTTTATGTATATTTTCTTCTGTTAGATGCTCTTGAGAGATTGTTTAATTGTATGTGTTGTAAAAGAATCAGAACTTTAAAGAGAAGCGAGATTTTGTATTTGTTTTCTATGCAAATATTATGAATAAATTTAAAGTTGAAATTTTTGTTTGGTTTGTTCGGTCATAAATTAATTAAATTTGTTTTTGTTTTTTGTTGATGTCTGTCCATATATCAAAGATTTAATATGGTTCTCTAAGCTGCCAAATAAATAAAAACTACAGGTTGAATTCTATACAGACAGACCGTTGTATATCGAACAGGAATCATCATCAAATTCTACTCAAAAATGCGGAGCCAGATCCACAGCAGCTGTTGGTGGCTATTGCCATTGGCATTTGGTAAGTACAAAATCTACCAAATTACCCGTTTATACCATACTAACTATAGTCGATAAACTCGTTTTGTGCTGAATGCTTCAACGGGAGCAAGGTCGCAAATGTCGCTCGCGTATTGAGTATTGGCTAGAAATTATGCAATTTCCCCCCTCGAGGTTGCTGCATTGCTCCCTCACCCTCCCCACCCACCACAAAGGATACTGATAATGTATTACGAAATGTCAACAATGACCATCAATTGCCAATGGCTTCATTCCGAGTTGATCCAACAGCAACAACGAAAATTATGTTTAAATACATTTCCATCTCGAAATGACAAAAATCCCAAATACGTGCGAATAGCGGCGATTCGAAAATATGCACGGATGAGCAATGTTCTGAATGCTGCAGTTGTCCATTGGCCATTGCCTGTTGGCAGCAATCGAGTCTGCGGCTAAGCTGCAGTTGCTGTTGCAACATTTGTCTGACTAATGGAATGGTATCCAAAATTATCATCATATTCATTGGCAGTCCATCGACACAGTCATTGAATTACAACGTCGAGTAACTCTACCAGGATGTTGACCTGACTATCTGTATCTGTCTGTATGAATGGGAGAATGATGGTTGAACGTGCTTCATTTGGTGTGTTCGGCATTTGCAGCTGCGAAATGCTGCACTAATTTATGCAGTTCATCAGTGAGTGGAATGTACTTTTGTGGGAATTCGGCAAGCTGCCTTTTCATAGACTTACATATGTTAGTAACAGGTGGAACATTGTATTGCTGAATATGAATTGCAACTTCCTCTGCTTTAGACCAGAAAAATAGCTTTGGCGTTGGTCTATAACTAACTAACCTTTTCTTGGACTTCTCAGATAGTGAAATTTAGGGGATATGTAAGCTTAAGTTTTCCACTGTATAAACTCTGGTTTAATCCACAAGAAAATAAATATCTGCATTTAACAGCATCAAAGAGATGAGATACACCTTCTTCTTTGAGTTCAGATACCACTTGACTCCATTATGATCCCAAACTAGCGTGTGATTAATGTTTTCAATAATGAAGGAAACAATGTTAATGAAAAGTATCAATGATGTTTAACAATTGTGATGCTGTAATTACACATCCACATTCAGTTTTCCAAGTGCACCCAAGCCGGTTCGCGTGTCAGCTTATTGTGTACACACATATATCTTAAGATGGATTACTTAAGCTCAATTTAACGGATGCGTAAGGAGCTTAACTAGAAATATAAAGATTTTAAAGTGAATGACTAGCAAAAATGTGGAACCACTTTCCAAACTATTATACTAATAACTTCCTGAACTTTAGCTAAATAAAATATTGCACAAAGAGAAATGAATAATGCAAAATATATCTTCAAAGTTCACTTTTACTAATTACCTCGAACTGTGCAAATTTGTAAACATTTTGTGAATTTTGACCATGTCATAATTTACGTTTGTCAACTTTGGAGCAGGAAAAATGAACAAATTTTGTGATATTTTCGGTAAAGTCATGGCGGCTTAACTTAAATTATAGTCATCAGGCGGCTAGCTGGCTGGCACAAGCGACCTCCAATGTGTTTCAAGTTGCAACAACGCCTACCGTTGGGTGAGTTGCATGTGTTGCAGGCAAGCGAGGCAGGTTGAGGGCAGGACGGGGGACAGCAAATGGAAAATGCTGTAACTGTTGAGAGTGGGCGCCAGTTAAAACAAGATTTTTCACTTGCCGGGACTGGACAGACACAACACTGGACGGCAGCAATAGTTGGTGAAAAGAAAAAGTAAAATGTTTGCCGAAAAACACAAAAAAAAAAAAATAAGAAAAAACAGAAGAAAAATTTATCCGTTGGCCGCGAGGCATTGCGGCAGTTAACGGAACCGTTGTGTCAATGACTTTGAAATGATTTCAACGCGAGTTTCTCATTTCGAATTTCACTGATCTGGGGACGGACGCATCGCATCGGATCGGATCGATGGTTGTCTTGGTGGCTGCGGGTCAGCAGCTCTCGTACGTGAATTTGATTAGCAATTGGATAATTGATATAATGCTATTTCCAACTGATGGAAAGAGAAAGACTGCCACTTACATTTGCTACATTCGTTAACTGGCCACGTCGCGACGTTACACTTTCGATGGCACTCCATCTGATGGCTTGAATGCAAACGAACCTTCTGTCTGTCAAGCTCGGAGATTTGTAATATCAGTTGGTTGTCCAGCGGATATGACGCCTTTACTTTTAACCCAATTAGCAGCACCTTGGCTAAAAGTAAGTTGCGCAATATTTACGCAGCAAGAAATGGACTGTGTGGAAAGTCAAGTTCAATGCTGCTTTGGTTTTTCCATAAAACTGCACCACTTCCTGACTGTCCCGTCAAATTTAAATGAAAAGATTATGCATCTTGAATGCGTTTACAAGTTGGCAGAAGCAATTTCACACTCTGGCCAATGTACGTTTAAGCCAACCGGTTGAACGCTAGGCCAGTTGCCCACTTTGCTATCCTGCAGGCAATTTCCCAATTACTACAAAGCGGCTCTCAACTATTGCAACATTATTTGGCAAGTTGCTTTCATTTGAATTGGACTTTTCATTTGGCCATTTTTTGTGTTCAACGCTTTGCTTTGCTTTGATTGTTTTGTTGCCATTGGCAAATTTACACAATTTTAAACAAAACAGTTAATAACTTGGCACCACACAGTTTAATGCTGCCCGAAAGCCGTTCAAGTGTCTTAGTTAACCACGCGGAAGACATTTTTGCAGGTCATATGCAAATTTTATGCTATTATCGCGATTAGAACGTCACAACTCGTCTCAACGCCCTCAACAATAATAACTGAAAGGAATGTGGATATTTTGATTAGAAACCGGTGACTAATTTAGTTTTACTGCAGTTATTAAGTCAGATTTAAAATCATTTATATCTAGAGTGCAATAAAACTTTGCATATTAAATAAGAGATCAACCAATTTGTTTTTCATATAACGTAATTTTGAAGCGATTGTTCGTGTTATAGAAATTCGATACGCTTTCAAAAAACAATGTACAAATTTCGTGACAAATTTATAGTATCGACTTTGAAATTTTGGACAAAACCGGTGTCAAATTTATTTTAAGTGCATTTCATGTTTAGAAAGATCGTCTAAACAATTCCTAAATCTCTTTCAACTTTTGTTTTATGACAACAGATTAATTACCAAGCTTTGCCAAATTCAAATGCTAAGAATTTAAAGTTGTCTATCCAAAATAAAAAGTCATTTGTTACTTTGCATAATAAACAACATTAACGAAATGTGTCATAATCACATTCAAAGACAACACCAAAATGCAATTACATAAAAACAAAAGAGCCAGGGAAAGCCCCTCATATGAGTATGTACTTGTACAAGACTTTTCTTCAATCAAAGTGAAAATGAAAGCTAAACTCAGCGAACCGCAGCGTAAATACTCTACACTAACCCAAAGTGTCTTCAATGAGGAACTAAATGAAACTTGGTATATACATGGAACTTCTCAGTTGCGGTCTATCAAAGAATGTGTAAGGAATATGTAAATTAAACCCGTTTACCGAACTGGTTTCGCGAACTCAACTGGCTTATAATAGTGAAAGCCCCATGCAACCAATGCCAATCCAAAGAGTTTTAGCCTGGCCAACAGAATAATATATGACTGTATTAAATGAAGCGAGCGTTTTTATCACCTAAAGTTTAGTTATTCTTCCGTTTAATGTGCGAATATTTATGCCAAGCTCCAAATCACGAATACTCCAATTAGGCGTCATGCTCATAAAGTATATAAACACCATACATAGTTCACATACGACGAATGCATAATAATTAGACCCGCCTCTCGCAAGGGTATATTTACGAATAGAGTATCTCATATATATTTCATGCGCCGCTAAACAAGCCAAAAAGATTCCATACCAACTTGGTATTACAAGCAAACAATTGAAAACTGGGCTAACAACAATTGCATGAGCAGATGATGTTTGGCTCTGGCTGGGACCGCTGTGGTGTGTGAATATTTTTCAGTCATTACACGCATTTTTGGCAAACAACAACCACATGGCGCCGTTGGCCAAATAAAGTCAAAAAGTGTCAACACATGATATGATTTTTTCACGTCATTTTTGTACCCCCAGCACATTGAAACTCACTAGAGTGGGTATGCTAAACGTAAGTTTGGAAAGTACAAAACCAACCGATAATGCATCTGATAAATATTTTTAGTTAGTTTAAATTTAATTATATTTTTGTTAACATACTTATACATCAGAATGACTGAATATTTCCGTCAAATGGAAGGTGCAAAAATCTTTCCCTTATGATACCTTTGGAGGAAAGAAGACAATGATGTGGCAGTATCTGAAAGTGTGACCATATCTTGCCTAAAATTTCATTGAAATGTATTTTTTTGGGTTTTCGATAGCAAACAGCTGATTTTGTCAATTATAAATATGTATGCAAATAATAACAAGATAATTAATCTAAAAATGAATCGCGAAATCCAAAACCAAATGATTAATAAGCATTTTGGTAAAAGCAGTATAATTACAAAAGACTTATTTTTTAAATTATCACTAATAAATGTGTCTATTTTAATAAATTAGTTTGGCTTCCATCTGATTGCTGCTTGGGTGTGTTTACATTTTTGCATATTCATATTTTTGCATCTAAAGAAATAAATCTGATAAAACATACCTTGGATTCTATGACAGAATTCAAGTTGCATCTTCTAAGCACAGGGTATCTATTTGGTGATCTCTCTTGTTCGTTTTTATTTTGATTTCTTCTTTTTATTTTTGTGTGTTAACTTGTGGATGATTATTATTGAAAAGTGCAGAGAGTCGGTTAGTTAAGTGGGTAGACAATGTGTAATGCTAACCCAAACAAAACGCTGCATTTGGCAAGACATTCCATTGTTTTTGTACTTAATTGTTGTTGTTGTTGTTGTTGTTGTTGTTGTTGCTGTTGCTGTTGTTGTTGCTAAGCCTAGAGCTATGCGATTTCATATTGCATTGCATTTGGGAAGGCTCGTGCGTAACAGCTTTTAGACCTTTTGAGAGGTGAGGGGGGATTTCACTCGCTGAAATGTAGACGAGTTGCCGGCATGACATGACATAATTGGTCATTGTTTTTATTGTTGCTGTGAAAATTACACCTCAGCTGACTTGACTTAGAAGTGCCATAATTAATGATCTAATTAACTGGAATATGATGTACTATGCATGACATAAGACTTTACCTTTAACATACTACTTGTATGCATATGTATCAATGGAAAGTTGTTGGAATTGCAGTTGTTGAATTGCAACCAAGTTGTGGATCTCGAAGCCATTGAGAAAGTCACAGACGGTCAGCCGTCAGGTATGGCATAATTATGGATGAGACGGGTTATTGGACGGTCGCCAACTGGCAGCCATCATTTTCATTGCACAAAAGGCATAATTGAAATAATCACGTCACTAGCGATGCAATTCAATGTGAATAGTTATTACTGCGGTTTCAATTGATTACTTTATTCAATAAACACTTTAAGAGTTGTTCCCCCTTACTTGTGTCTTTCTTGCCTTGGGAGTTATATGGCAACACCTCTAAGGTTCTTTTTGAAATTAATTTTTCAACACGATTGATTTGAACACTATACTTGTTTCCCAATACCAAATTTGATTGTCAAGGTTGAACTCTTCGCAAATTATTCCATCCACACATCAAATTATGTTTATTTGTTTTTAAAAGACTTATGGCTACAACTTACGACATAACTGACCCTAGGGTTACGCTTATAACGGTACCAGACTATTAGTGAACTAAGCTTTGGGTTATCGGGCTGCGCAGTTGTTAATCATTTACATAAATTAACCACAATTAAGATAAACTAACTAACGAAAACCAACACATTTATCATTGCAGCTGAAGGTCAGCTTAATTATGCTAATAATACAATACTAATTATACCGATATACTTTTTAGATTGTGTAATTTTTACGAAAGTGGAATTGATTCTTAATCAAAAATATATTCGAATTTGGTAGTTAAATCAGCGGACAAGCTGCCAACATGCAAACAAGATTCTCAACACCTCAGCATTTAATCTACAGTTAGGCAATTAATTAGCTCGTTAAATCTTAGTGACTGGATGTTTTTTTGGCATGAGCCCAGACCACAATCTAAAGCCAATGATCTCGAGCAAACAATTAACCATTCGACAAGAGACAAGAGAGGCATTCGGTGGCGTAGGCGACACTAGACACATGCCAAGTTAACAAATGCCAAAAAGTGGTTTAAGTTGCCTTTTAAATCTAACTGTAATTAATTAAAATGCTGCACATACTCTTTTAGCCAGCTTTCAGACCAAATACAAAAAACTTGTCGCATTCGCTCGCATTCTTAAAAAATATTCACGTTTACTTGAGAATTATTTATAGCTTTTGTTATATGGCAAAAACAAAATTCTCGTCATTGTCAATTGAAAAGTTCACAGGGTCAATTTTGTCAATGTTGTGCCGGTCAGTTTTCTGGACAAACCTTGACCGCGCAATCGCAATTAAAGAGTAGAGTAAAATTGTTCCCCAACTTGTAATTTGCCATACGCACTTAAGTATCTGTTAAGAAACCAACGCTCATAATTAATAATTAAATGCATCTATGAGATACGCTTTCCAACTTGAAGCTTTTAGTTAACATCACCTTAATTGTTTCCTGTCGTAGCCTTCACTTATCTTATTTAATAGTGAGAGGGCAGTCAATGTCGTTATTACATCTTGACCAATTATACTTAAATTTGGATAAATGGTATTTACTAAATAGTTCATTTTGATCCCTCTTTCAATCTTGTTGTTTGTATAATTTGAATTCATATATTAGTGACAAAAATGACAAATTTAAGCTAAAGAACTAAGCTTTGATTTATGTGGAGAAATGCAAAATATATTGCCTAATATACATGTGTAGCTGGAACTATAACTGACGCTGGAGACGGAAATACTTGAAAGGAAAGATCATTAATATCTTCCCAAATACAGTCATAGTTAAGAAATTCGCTTCGCTACAGATGGAACAAATGTAACAAAATATTTATTTCTTTTTATTTCCGTCCCTATATTAATGTTATTCAATCGTTATGAAAGTGGGAAGCACACAGAAGTATACATAAATTAGGTTAATGGGGAAAAAATAAATAAAGGTTAGACCTGCCTCTTTTGGTAATCTTTCACTTTTTAGTTAAACTACAACAAATATTTGATTTTTGCTTTGGTTCACTGGACACGTTTTGATTAACAATTTTCGTGATGAAGATTAAGACGTTTGCGGTGTCTGTAAAGTTGTTATTAGTTATGGATTTCATTAAATTAGCCCAGCCCCCTAAAAAACGTGACTGTGACGAACTAATTAACAACATTTGGTATTACATATTAGGAAAAGGAACCCAAAAGTGACTGTTCTAAAGTAGACACCCAACGATTAATTCTGAACTTTGTCGACAGGCAAAAACTTGGATTAATTGCCATTAAATGATCATAGCCACAACAACTGACCTCGTCATGAGTCCATGTAGCAGATCATAGACAATGGGCACTATTAGTATTAACCTCAGAGGCTAGCTCATGACCCCAGCAATTTCCGCCTTCAATTAATTCATGTTCCTATAAACAGAAACTAACTAACAAATCATAAGGCGACAGACAACTTAGACTAACTTCTCAAAGTGCAGCTATCGATGGAAACTCTGGCGGATAAACTACAGCTCGTGGTCAACACTGAACCACATTTAGCAGCCACAGCGGGACAGAGCTGACAATAGGCAGCTGGTCGACCTTGATGAAGCCCATTTGCACACACAAAATCTAGACGATCTCTCGGAATCGATCGTTCGATCGATTTTTGTGGCGCTGCAAATCGATCAGAGCCGCCATTAAATAAAGTTTTTCAGTCTTCGTCTAATTTATGCAATGTTTCCATTTTTTACTCTTTTGTCTTTTGTGCTTCGGCTGTAAGTGAATTATATTTAAATTTGTTTGGCTTGGCTGCGCTTCGAATGATAAAATCACATTTGAATTTTGCCGTCGACTGTTGCTTTTACTTTACATTGCAGAGAGGAAATAAATAAATTACATTTAATTTGCGTAATCATTTTTCAATGGCATTCATTGGAAGTGCGATTCCATGAGTATTGAAAATTTCATAATGCAATTACAGTTATTGGAGTGGGGAAAGGCCAGAATATAAGCTCCAATATATGTCAAAATTACAATTGTTATTACAATTTACTGTTGTGTCAGCCTAGATGGCCCGTTGGATTAGCGGTTTCTCAGCCAAGTCTATAAATTAATCGCATTTACAGCAACTGTCAGCTAACAGGCCACACAAATCGTGCACAATCCTGTCTCATTGCTCATACGTCCCGTGGGCGGTATTTAGATACGAGGGGTCAAGCGTTCAGGTCACTTACAGCAGCTCCCAAAAATTGGAATGGGAGACAACTTTTATTATTTGCCAGTTGCCACTGAAGTGGCATGAGTCACAATTTGTACTACTTGTATTTGTAGTTGAGGAAATCGTGTTGTTAACACAATAGAGGAAGTATTTATGTAAATATTTACAGATATCTGTTCAGTTGACCATGAAATGCAATCTCTTAATGAAATTCAGCTGCCCAAACGAAGACAGCAGACTGAAAAAATGTAAATTTATCTACTGCGGGCAGAAAGTGTAACAAGGGCCAAGAGTCAATGCACTGAAACGTATTTCATTTGCATGCAATTAAGGGCCAGTGATAAGCTAACGATAACAACTTGCTGAGCTCGACTAGCAGATACTGCATAAAATATTATGCATCATCAAATTGAGCTCGTTCACTTTTCTAAGCGATTGGCAACAAACTTGACAATTCTAGAGTTGACAACATGCCCGGGGATTGTGACTTTGATGAACGCAGTTTGATTGCCAGTTTCTTAAATGGGCGGTTGGCTATTGGCTGTTGGCAATTGGTGGCACAACATCAGCGCTTAAAATGCTTATGTTTTTAATGGGCACCAGGCCTACAGAGTCAGCAAATGTACCACATTGCGACATTTGCAAACGAAACTAAACGATACAATTCAAAAAACAAAACATAAAAAAAGCCAAACAAACCCCCCATTCACTTTTCTGGCCTGACTAAGAAAGGAAAACGTGGAAATCAGCAAAACAGTTCAAACATTTATGTATTATTTTTTTTCCATTACTTAAATAAATTTGTTATAACAGCACAGCACACACTATGACCAGCTAAATATTAGACGGATGTTTGGCGGACATTCAACAAGCAAACCACAAGACACCTGTTATATTTGCTTTAATATGGTTTTAATAGATTTGTGCTTTTCATACAAAGTCATTGCTCAACATCAAGAACACAATTAAACTGAGAAGTATGGGAATAAATTGACATTGTAATATAAACTGCAGCGACGGTTCTTTGATCAGTACTAAGCTGCAGATTTTGATACGGATCTTTGATCATAAATTAATCAGAAATATCCGCTTTTTGCTTGAATTATTTTCATCTATAAGAAACTCTGCGGTCATCTAAAAAACTTGTTACTTTTTATGCGATTCCATTGTCATACTCTATTTTTATTAATATACAACGAAGTAATGGTTAATTAAAGATTTAGACAACTTTTTCTTACTGGTAAGAATTCAGAAAGATGCAATACATATTTGCTTTGTAGATATCTCAATTTAAATTGCTGGCTTTGATTCGCATTTAATCCCAGTCTTATGCAAATGTATTGAAATGCCTTATAATTTACATTGACCCCAAGTTAATTTTTTAGGCAATCTACGTTATAGTTGTAGTCGCAATTCTTCGCACGTTACGAGCAGTTAGCTAATATTTTCGTGCAGGCTTATTGCATTTACCAGACACTGTAATTTGCCACAAACAAATCGAGTCTCGTGGCACGGCACGGCGCATGTGCAACCGACAGGCTGCAATTTCAGATTAGACGTTGGTGCTGGCGACTTGTAATTGAAGAAACTCCATTTGATATTGTAGTCAAGATAATTTTGAGCCATAAATGGCCAAAAAAAAAAAGACGGTCGACTAAACTGTGGCGTCGGGTTGTTTTAATTTGGAGGCAAATGGTTAGCCAGGTTAGGTTGGAGATGTGGTGGGTGGCTTAAGTTGACCGCAGGCGTTTGACGACGCGGCATGGTCAAACAAAAAAAATTTCAAAATTCCCAAAAACACAAATCGAAACGGCGATGACAAAATTAAAATTCATTTACGCTCAAGTAAATATTTACGCAATAAATTTGCATTTAATTGCATTTGTGAAGCGCCACGGATGGCACGCGGAAAACGCCACAAAACATTGGCCAAAATCAAATCAAATTTGAAAACATGCCACAAAACGCAGTCCAATTGCCAATTGCAGGCCGAAACCCAATACCTAATGTCCAACACCCAATACCAGATACCCGATACCCATTACCAATGCCAATGCGAGTGCTGCAAATCGACGCAAACAATTTGTGCGACGTATCGAAATCTAATCAAATTATGCGCCAGAAATGTCGAAAAAGCGTGAAATGTTATGCCAACGGCGAGAGGTGCCTATTAACCCTGGACGGGGATGGGATGAATGGCAGCCAACACTACTGAGGATGAGGAACATGTTTTATGGGCATGGATTTTGTGCACCTGGGCAGCCTGCCAGGCTTCATCGAGTTCCAAAAATCGCATCAAAATTGCACCAAATAAGAAGCGATTCACAATTCATTGGCAAATGTTATGCAAAATGTGCGCAAAAGTGTTTTGCAAATAACGTGTGTGTGTGTGTGTGTATCTGTATCTAAACACGCATATATACGCAAATTTATTTGTATCTGCATCTAAGTATGATGGGTAGCTTCGCATTTTTGGTACGCTTCAGTGAACGCTACAATCAGGAGTTTGGTTTTTGTGCTGTTTTGTGGCTAAAATGTTTTTATGCGGTTCGCTTAATGTGTTTTAGCCATAAACCAACTCGCAACAGCTAAAAATATCAACAATACCAACAGCAGCAACAACAATAAACAACAGTTTAGACAACGTGGAATGAATCTTTATGAAAAGGGGTTCCCCTCCCCATCTTCAGTCTCCATTTTTTGAAGTGGGTCGATTATTTGTTTTGTGCGCCTAATTGCATTTTCCACACACTCCACACACACTTCTGAGTGTGTGCTTGTGTGTAATTGAAATTGCAATGTGTGGGCGCGGAACATGTGAAAAGTTTATTTGCCAACTACTAAATTATCTCACTTCCTGGCAAAACTTCCATTAAATTCCATTTGTCAGGAGATCTTTACCACATTTATGATATCAGAATTTCTGTTCTACTTAAAAAATTACTTCATAAAGCTATGGGTTAAAAAAATTAATCCCGAATTAGGATTAAAAAATTCAATACCGAATTAGGATTAAAAAATTCAGTCCCGAATTCAGGCTTAAATAAATCAATCCCTTTTCCAGGCTTAAATTAATTAATCCCGTTTCCAGGCTTAAATTAATCAATCCCATTTCCAGGCTTAAATAAATCAAACCCGTTTCCAGGCTTAAGTAAATCAAACCCGATATTCTAAAATTTAAATTAAATCAAACCCGTATCCAGGCTTAAATAAGTCAAACCCGTTTCCAGGCTTAAATAAATCAATCCCATTTCCAGGCTTAAATTAATCAAACCCGTATCCAGGCTTAAATAAGTCAAACCCGTATCCAGGCTTAAATAAATCAATCCCATTTCCAGGCTTAAATTAATCAAACCCGTATCCAGGCTTAAATAAATCAATCCCATTTCCAGGCTTAAATAAATCAAACCCGTTTCCAGGCTTAAATAAATCAATCCGATTTCCAGGCTTAAATTAATCAAACCCGTATCCAGGCTTAAATAAATCAATCCCATTTCCAGGCTTAAATAAATCAAACCCGTATTCAGGCTTAAATGAATCAAACCCGTTTCCTGGCTTAAATAAATCAATCCCGTTTCCAGGCTTAAATAAATAAATCCCATTTCCAGGCTTAAATTAATCAAACCCGTATCCAGGCTTAAATAAGTCAAACCCGTATCCAGGCTTAAATAAATCAATCCCATTTCCAGGCTTAAATTAATCAAACCCGTATCCAGGCTTAAATAAATCAATCCCATTTCCAGGCTAAAATAAATCAAACCCGTTTTCAGGCTTAAATAAATCAATCCCAATATTCTAAAATTTAAATTAAATCAAACCCGTTTCCAGGCTTAAATAAATCAATCCCATTTCCAGGCTCAAATAAGTCAAACCCGTATCCAGGCTTAAATTGATCAAACCCGTATCCAGGCTTAAATAAATCTAACCCGTATCCAGGCTTAAATAAATCAATCCCGTTCCCAAGCTTAAATAAATCAATCCCGATATTCTAAAATTTAAATTAAATCAAACCCGTATCCAGGCTTGAAAAAATCAAACCCGTATCCAGGCTTGAAAAAATCAAACCCGTATCCAGGCTTAAATAAATCAAACCCGTTTCCAGGCTTAAATAAATCAAACCCGTATCCAGCCTTAAATAAATCAATCTCGTTTCCAGGCTTAAATAAATCAAACCTGTATCCAGTCTTGAATAAATCAAACCCGTATCCAGGCTTGAAAAAATCAAACCCGTATCCAGGCTTAAATAAATCAAACCCGTTTCCAGGCTTAAATAAATCAAACCCGTATCCAGGCTTAAATATATCAAACCCGTATCCAGGCTTAAATTAATCAAACCCGTATCCAGGCTTAATATAATTCAAGCCCATATCCAGGCTTGATATAATTCAAGCCCATATCCAGGCTTGATATAATTCAAGCCCATATCCAGGCTTGACTATAATTCAAGCCCATATCCAGGCTTGATATAATTCAAGCCCATATCCAGGCTTAATATAATTCAAGCCCATATCCAGGCTTAATATAATTCAAGCCCATATCCAGGCTTGATATAATTCAAGCCCTTGTCCAGGCTTGATATAATTCAAGCCCATATCCAGGCTTACTATAATTTAAGCCCATATCCAGGCTTAATATAATTCAAGCCCATATCCAGGCTTGATATAATTCAAGCCCATATCCAGGCTTAATATAATTCAAGCCCATATCCAGGCTTACTATAATTCAAGCCCATATCCAGGCTTGATATAATTCAAGCCCATATCCAGGCTTACTATAATTCAAGCCCTTGTCCAGGCTTGATATAAATCAATCCCATTTCCAGGCTTGAAAAAATCAAACCCGTATCCAGGCTTAAATAAATCAAACCTGTATCCAGTCTTGAATAAATCAAACCCGTATCCAGGCTTGAAAAAATCAAACCCATTTCCAGGCTTAAATTAATCAAACCCGTATCCAGGCTTAAATAAATCAAACCCGTATCCAGGCCCATATCCAGGCTTAATATAATTCAAGCCCATATCCAGGCTTGATATAATTCAAGCCCATATCCAGGCTTAATATAATTCAATCCATTATCCTGGTTTGATATAATTCAAGCCCATATCCAAGCTTACTATAATTCAAGCCCATATCCAGGCTTAAAATAATTCAAGCCCATATCCAGGCTTAATATAATTCAAGCCCATATCCAGGCTTGATATAATTCAAGCCCATATCCAGGCTTAATATAATTCAAGCCCATATCCAGGCTTGATATAATTCAAGCCCATATCCACGCTTGATATAATTCAATCCATTATCCTGGTTTGATATAATTCAAGCCCATATCCAGGCTTACTATAATTCAAGCCCATATCCAGGCTTGATATAATTCAAGCCCATATCCAGGCTTAATATAATTCAAGCCCATATCCAGGCTTGATATAATTCAAGCCCATATCCACGCTTGATATAATTCAATCCATTATCCTGGTTTGATATAATTCAAGCCCATATCCAGGCTTACTATAATTCAAGCCCATATCCAGGCTTGATATAATTCAAGCCCATATCCAGGCTTGATATAATTCAATCCATTATCCATGCTTGATATAATTCAAGCCCATATCCAAGCTTACTATAATTCAAGCCCATATCCAGGCTTAATATAATTCAAGCCCTTGTCCAGGCTTGATATAACTCAGCCCATATCCAGGCTTAATATAATTCAAGCCCTTGTCCAGGCTTGATATAATTCAAGCCCATATCCAGGCTTACTATAATTCAAGCCCATATCCAGGCTTGATATAATTCAAGCCCATATCCAGGCTCACTATAATTTAAGCCCTTGTCCAGGCTTGATATAATTCAAGCCCATATCCGAGGCTTGATATAATTCAAGCCCATATCCAGGCTTAATATAATTCAAGCCCATATCCAAGCTTACTATAATTCAAGCCCATATCCAGGCTTAATATAATTCAAGCCCATATCCAGGCTTAATATAATTCAAGCCCATATCCAGGCTTACTATAATTCAAGCCCATATCCAGGCTTGATATAATTCAAGCCCATATCCAGGCTTAATATAATTCAAGCCCATATCCAGGCTTACTATAATTCAAGCCCATATCCAGGCTTGATATAATTCAAGCCCATATCCAGGCTTACTATAATTCAAGCCCTTGTCCAGGCTTGATATAAATCAATCCCATTTCCAGGCTTGAAAAAATCAAACCCGTATCCGGGCTTAAATAAATCAAACCTGTATCCAGTCTTGAATAAATCAAACCCGTATCCAGGCTTGAAAAAATCAAACCCGTATCCAGGCTTAAATAAATCAAACCCGTTTCCAGGCTTAAATAAATCGAACCCGTATCCAGGCTTAAATAAATCAAACCCGTATCCAGGCTTGAAAAAATCAAACCCGTATCCAGGCTTAAATAAATCAAACCCGTATCCAGGCTTAAATAAATCAAACCCGTATCCAGGCTTAAATAAATCAAACCTGTATCCAGTCTTGAATAAATCAAACCCGTATCCAGGCTTAAATAAATCAAACCCGTTTCCAGGCTTAAATAAATCGAACCCGTATCCAGGCTTAAATAAATCAAACCCGTATCCAGGCTTGAAAAAATCAAACCCGTATCCAGGCTTAAATAAATCAAACCCGTATCCAGGCTTGAAAAAATCAAACCCGTATCCAGGCTTAAATAAATCAAACCCGTTTCCAGGCTTAAATAAATCAAACCCGTATCCAGGCTTAAATAAATCAAACTCGTATCCAGGCTTAAATAAATCAAACCTGTATCCAGGCCTTAATAAATCAAACCCGTATCCAGGCTTAAATAAATCAAACCCGTATCCAGGCTTAAATAAATCAAACCCGTATCCAGGCTTAAATAAATCAAACCCGTATCCAGGCTTGAAATAAATCAAACCCGTATCCAGGCTTAAATAAATCAAACCCGTTTCCAGGCTTAAATAAATCAAACCCGTATCCAGGCCTTAATAAATCAAACCCGTATCCAGGCTTGAAAAAATCAAACCCGTTTCCAGGCTTAAATAAATCAAACCCGTATCCAGGCTTAAATAAATCAAACCCGTATCCAGGCTTAAATAAATCAAACCCGTATCCAGGCTTAAATTAATCAAACCCGTATCCAGGCTTAAATAAATCAAACCCGTATCCAGGCTTGAAAAAATCAAACCCGTATCCAGGTTTAAATAAATCAAACCCGATATTCTAAAATTTAAACTTAATAAATTTAATCCCGTTTCTAGGCTTTAATAAATCAATCCCGTATCCAGGCTTAAATAAATCAAACCCGTATCCAGGCTTGAAAAAATCAAACCCGTATCCAGGCTTAAATAAATCAAACCCGTTTCCAGGCTTAAATAAATCAAACCCGTATCCAGGCTTAAATAAATCAAACCCGTATCCAGGCTTGAAAAAATCAAACCCGTATCCAGGTTTAAATAAATCAAACCCGTATCCAGGCTAAAAAAATCAAACCCGTTTCCAGGCTTAAATAAATCAAACCCGTTTCCTGGCTTAATTAAATCAATCCCGATATTCTAAAATTTAAACTTAATAAATTTAATCCCGTTTCCAGGCTTAAATAAATCAAACCCGTATCCAGGCTAAAAAAGTCAATCCCGTTTCCAGGCTTAAATAAATCAAACCCGTTTCCAGGCTTAAATAAATCAATCCCGTTTCCAGGCTTAAATAAATCAAACCCGTTTCCAGGCTTAAATAAATCAAACCCGTATCCAGGCTTGAAAAAATCAAACCCGTATCCAGGCTTAAATAAATCAAACCCGTATCCAGGCTAAAAAAATCAAACCCGTTTCCAGGCTTAAATAAATCAAACCCGTTTCCTGGCTTAATTAAATCAATCCCGATATTCTAAAATTTAAACTTAATAAATTTAATCCCGTTTCCAGGCTTAAATAAATCAAACCCGTATCCAGGCTAAAAAAGTCAATCCCGTTTCCAGGCTTAAATAAATCAAACCCGTTTCCAGGCTTAAATAAATCAATCCCGTTTCCAGGCTTAAATAAATCAAACCCGTTTCCAGGCTTAAATAAATCAAACCCGTTTCCTGGCTTAATTAAATCAATCCCGATATTTTAAAATTTAAACTTAATAAATCAATCCCGTTTCCAGGCTTAAATAAATCAAACCCGTATCCAGGCTTAAAAAAATTCAACCCCGAATTCAGGCTTAAAAAATTTAAGCCCGAATTCAGCCTCAAAAAATTCAATCCCGAATTCAGGCTTAAAAAAATTCAACCCCGAATTCAGGCTTAAAAAATTCAATCCCGAATTAGGATTAATAAAGTCAATCAATTGCCCGTTACATTGTTAGTTGAATAACTTCCGCGTTTATCGTCCGATTGGAATGAAATTTTCAGTATATTATATGCACCAAAAATCAAGGCGCTAGCATTAAAGGTGCTCTCGCAACTCGAATGGCAAAAAAAAGGTCTAAAACAGACTCGTTCAATGTAAAGTATAGATAAACGTACATGACAAGTTTGGTTTCTCTAGCTCTTATAGGCTTTGAGATCTAGGTGTTCAGAAAAGGGACAGACAGACAGACAAACGGACGGACATGGCTATATCGACTCGGCTGTTGATGCTGATCAAGAATATATATACTTTATGGGGTCTGCAACGCCTCCTTCTGCCTGTTACGCACATTTGCACAAACGTAATAGACCCATTTGTACTTTTTTTTAAGTACTGGGTCTAAAAAACTTGATTTTGAACTATTTATGAGATTTACAACATTTGAATTTCTGCTCTACTTAGAAAATGGCATCACAAAACTACGGAAATGCACGGTAATCAAATGAATCCCTTTATATTGTAACTTCTGGTATCGTATCTTATAGCATTCGTATCCGATAGAAAAATTTTGTAAAATTGAAAAATATTGTTATTGAATTATTTTATAATAAGGAGTTTTGCAATTCAATTTGAACAGAGAGCCATAACAAATTGATCACCAAATTGTACAATCGATGAAAAGTGCAATAACAGACAAAGGATTTGTGAACGGAAGTTGCCTGACAACTTTCCACATGCAACTCCAAATAATGCACCTGAAGAGAATGAAGAGTTAAGAGGGGTACAACTTAATAAGCCGTTGCAATAACAGCAACAGCAAGCGCCCATATAAAAGCATCCAATGGATGCAGTCATGAATCTGACACGTTGCCTGGAAATTAATTCAAAAGCATCCAGGTTGGGGACCTCAGAGCACATGAGATGGATGAGCCAATGCACAACATTTAGTGCCGCCGGCAAGCACACACAGAATACACATACATATAACCACACAGAGATACAGGCACATGCATGCACATATTAATTAATTCAAAATTGCATTACGCATACGCACAGGTGTACAAGCTCTGCTCAAACTAATCTATACCGAGCCAAAAGCAAACCGAGCCGTGCCACACTTGCAGCTGCTGCTGCTGCTGCAACACTTGGACAACAAAAGAGTCGTAAAATAAAAACTCTTTGGCAATAAAGAAAACTACAAAACTAACGAGCCAACGAGAGACCAACAACGAGTATACAACACATTTTGATAGAAAATTAAGGCTCCACATGGCCAAATTTAGTTAGCTACTGTCAGGCAGCCTAGTGGGTGTACACTGTACTACAACACACATGTCACCCTGTCCGTCTGTCGGCCTGGACTTGGCCAGGCCAAACCAGGCAAATTCAGTTAAAGACTGTGTGGCCGGAGCAGCCACTTAAGCTGCCCGCGCTCCAATGCAAATTATCTACCCCAGAGCTCAGATTTGGCTCGTATTCTCGTACTTTCGGACACTTATTGTATCACTGAAGTCTGAAGATTGTCGCTGTCGCCATTGTTGTTGTTGTTTTTGTTATTGTTGTTATTGTTAGCGTTGTCATGGCTGCCAATTGCAAGTTTGCAAGTTTTCTACACATGCCGCCCAGGATATGGACAACAAACAGGCACTAGCGACAATAGAGATGAAACAATAAAGGTGACTTGTATTGACAATTTGCAAATCCCTATTTTGAGGATATTATTTTAACGACCAATTTTTTAATGTCTAGAAAAAGTAGTTCAAAGCTCTTGTTCAAATAAAATGATATGTTTTTGAAAAATCGTAAATATATGTATATGTCACATTGCCATTGTGTGGGTTTGAAGCCTTGATTGTAGTTCCTACTTGCTTAGTTTTGCTCAGGTATATAAGATTCAGTAAGTTTAGGAATAAATATGTCGGATGAAGTACCAGATAGCGCTTAAAAGTTACATGGTCTATTTGGGTTATTAAATATACGCATTATCTTACAGTTTAACTGGCAAATAGGGCATATTGAGACTTTGAAAAAATGGTCCTAAATATAGTAAATATTTGAAATAACAGCTCTAACAATATTAAATTAAATTAAGTTTTTTTATTGGTCGGAATTTCCCTTTTGACGAGTTGTGAAGCCCAATTAAGTCGTGACACAATCGTATTGTGAAAAATACAAAGTTTTGTCCATCTCTAGACTTAAGTTTGCCTCGTCTCGGCTCACTAAGCGCATGCAGGCACAAGGTACGATAAACAATATGAAGAAAATTTGAAAATTTGCTTAATGCTATTTTATAATAGTTTTTCCTTAACGGTTATGACAGCGTCTGTGGTTAGGCTACGTTGGATCTTCCCAAAGCTCTTTTAATTGTTGTTTGCACAACTGGCAACAAAGTGAAGAAAAGCGAGCCCATAGGTTGACAATTTGTATTTTTCATTTAGGAAATAGACAAAAGGATTATTTAAAAATGTAGCCTACTATGAACATGTACATATATTGTAAGATATATGTAAATTTCATACGTTTACACAATTGAAAACAGATAAATTGAATACAGATATATGTATATTCAATTTAGTCTAACATAGGAATGCCCTTAATTCATCGTGTAAACCAACAGGCTGGCCACGCTTAATCAATAAGAGGAATAGATCAGTCCTATATCAATTTGCAAGAACAGATCACGATGTAATAAACTTAAAAGTAAATAATAAAAAATGGCCAAATAATAACGTAAAAGCTTATTTATGCAAACAATTGATCTGACAATGAGTGTGCTTCTATTTTATCCTCACAATATGTAAGGGTACACGGATATCCAAAGATATATATATTTATATATATACACATGTTAGGAATTTTGAAATAGCAATATATCGAGACTATCTGATAATACAATTTCAAGTTACAAGTTACCGAAGAGTGAGTCCAGGACATTTACCACCCTCTCAAGTGGATGCCGATGGACGCGACTCCTCAATGGATTTTAACCAATTGCAGTTGAGGATTTCACGTAGATTCCAACGTGCTTCAGCATCTGGTTCGAGCAGCACCGCCACCGTGGCCTTGGCATTAGGCGAAAGCACATCCTGTAACTTGCGGCGAAAGGAAAACTTCTTGCCGCGCTGATCCTCCAACAGTTTGGTCAAATTTCTATCATCGAATGGCATTTTGGCGTTCATCATGATATACAAAATGACCCCCAATGACCAGGCATCGGCCGTCTTGGGATCGTAAGGAACGCCACACACAACTTCAGGAGCCGCATACGCAGCTGAACCACAATAAGTCTCCGATTTGATTTGATTTCCGCTCTCATCGCGACAATAGCGTGAGAAGCCAAAATCGGCAAGTTTAACATTGAAACGTTTCGAGAGCAAAACATTCTCACATTTTAGATCTCGATGGGCTATTTCATGCACGTGGAGATATTTTAAAGCCTTTGCCATTTGAAAGAACCACACCTTCGACTGTTTCTCTTCTATGGGGCCCGTTTTCTTGATGTGCGTCAAAAGATCGCCTCTTTCGGCATATCGCATAAAGATGAAGATCTTCGGACCACGTTGCAAGATGCTGTGAATTTGTATGATATTGGGATGGTCAAGTTTCGTCAGGATTTCCAGCTCGCGTGGAAAGAACTTGTGCACAAAATCGGAGGGTGCCTTGGCCTTGTCAATGATCTTGCAGGCCAAATTGACACCATGTCCACTTTGATCTGCAAATCCAGCGGTGATCACAGTCGCATATGAACCTTCGCCAATCTTATGGCCAATGTTGTAGCCTCTTTGAGCCAAGGCATCAATGTCGGAGCTGCTTGTGGTCAATTGAAGATCATTTGCATAATTGGACATGATTTACGGGGAACGAGTTGAATCGGTTTGTTGCCAATGATTGTGGTTCTTAACCAACTGTATACAATTAGAAATATAATTAAATAGACCATCGAAGATTAATTCTTTCCGTGCACTTTTCATATTTACCAATTAATTGAGTGAACTCACTAAACTTGAATTTGATGGTACTTTAAGGTTAACGAAATATTCTATTCCAATCCAGAAATTTTGACAAAACTACAAGCGTTGTGAAACAGCAAGGACAAATAATAAAATAACAGAAACTTGAATTGGAATTACATGGAATTTTGTTTAATTACGCTCCGTCTACTAAGATTTTGAAAGATATATGAATTTTAATAGACAAAAATTTGAGGAGCCTATAACCAAACTTAATTCCATTCGATGAAACTATTAAGTAAACTATTAATATTGTCAATGGCTGTGCTATAGTTCATACAAAGTGGAAGGTAAAAGTAATGCACTTTGTGTAAATAAATTTGTCCACCTTTAATGATTCTCACATTTAGTTTGCATATTATCTATAACTCAATTTAAATATATATAAACAATTTCTAGTGGTAAATTGTTTCTTCTATTTAATAAAATTATTTCAACCTGAAATAGACTTTATTGTTTTTAGTGCAAGTTTGACAAAATATCAGTTTAAAATGTCATTTATATTTTCATGTTGTTACTTATCTTTGATCTGAAAAATTGTAAACTTTTGAAATTTTGGATTGAAAAAGAAAATTTCGTTAATTTTATAGCAATTGCAACATCAAATTCAAGTTTAGAAATATTGACCAATGAAAAGGTAAATAAAACGCTATAATAATACTTTTTCCAACTATTAATCCGCTCAATTATTCAGTTGGTATTAATACACTATTCGCAATATATCGGCTCTGAGAACTTTCAATAAAACATGGCGAATTCTGCTAGCAACTGTCAGCAGGCCATGCGCACCTCTGACATAGATGCCTTGGCCCTACAGGGCTATAAACTTGGCCACAAAATTGGTGAGGGATCGTATGCTACTGTGATTACAGCTAGCTATCACGACGAAGCCGGTAACAATGCGGACTTGGCCTGCAAAGTAATTGACAAGGCTAAGGCACCAACAGACTTTGTAAATAAGTTCTTTCCACGCGAGCTGGAGATCCTGACAAAGCTCGATCATCCGAATATCATACAGATCCACAGTATCCTGCAGCGTGGCCTAAAGATCTTCATCTTTATGCGCTATGCCGAGAAAGGCGACTTGTTGTCTCACATAAAAAAGACAGGATTCATTAAGGAAAAACAATGTAGAATCTGGTTCCTTCAAATTGCAGTCGCCTTGAAGTATTTGCACAACCATAACATTGCCCATCGTGATTTGAAATGCGAGAATATTCTACTTTCGAAGCACTTCAATGTTAAATTGGCCGACTTTGGATTCGCTTGCTTTTGCAGCAACGAGGGAGGAGACAAGTGGGCATCGCAGACATATTGTGGCTCAGCCGCCTATGCCGCTCCAGAAGTTGTCAGTGGAATACCCTATGATGCACAGTTGGCCGATGCCTGGTCATTGGGTGTCGTTCTCTTTATTATGTTGAATGGCAAAATGCCATTTGATGATAGCAATTTAACCAAACTCTTGGATGATCAGCGTTGCATGAAGTTCGCCTTTCGCCGTAAGCTCCATGACGTTATTTCCCCTCAAGCAAAGGCCACTGTTGCCGTTCTCCTTGATCCAAATCCAGCCACTCGCTGGGATATGCCAGAGATTCTCAATTGTAGTTGGGTGCACGTGGAAAATAATCAGAATGCTTGTGTATAATGAAATACGAAAATAAATCGAGCTTTGAGTCTTCATTTTATTCTGAACACTATGACGACAGAGTATCTGAATTACAAAGATACACTAATCATTTGGTACTAATGAATTGCTTTGGGCACAAATAAAATTGATAAAAATTTGACAAAAAACATTTAAAAATTATAAAATTTTGAAGAAATTCTTAATCATTGTAAAACTAGTTTTATGGCAATAAATATTTTCAAACAGATCTCTGAACCAATAAAAATCTCTCCCCCTTATATATATTAAGTTATTGTTGTTACAGTATTAATTAAATAAAACGTAGGCTGTAATATGCTCTACTTATTTATAGATGTAGACTAACGGATCTAACGGATCTTTTAACGTTTAACGTGACTAACGGATCTTTTAACGTTAAATTTTTTTCCTTTAATAATATATATATTTCAATATAGAATAGTATTATTTTATAACTATAACTTAACGAAAGACTAATGAATTGTTTAACTTTACAGCAATTGCAATCCTTCTGCCAATGCCGCATGTTGTGAATGGAAGCAACCACAGTGGCGTCATTGCCGACGCAGAACTCAGCGCATCGGAGCGTAATCGACGTCTTATACCCTATATGGCCTTTTATCTGCCCGCGCCGGAGTTGCCCATCAATCAGCAATATGCTGTGAAACATGCCGCATCTGCTGGCGGTGCACAACTCCGACCACCGGTGGCAGCACCTAATCGTATACCGGTACCGGTTGCCTACATGCCACAATCGCAACCACATCCACATCCACAGCAACAGCCACATGCACATCATCAGGCACAGGCAACGCACTATCAACAGGGCACAGGAGACTTATATCATGCCCTGGCTATAGGCGGACACCAGCATCAGGGTTTGCCACCTGGTCATGGCAAGGATTCATCGTTGCCGACAGATGCGGGCGCCACATTTATTGCCTACAAGCCATTGAACCCAACTCACAAGGCAAGTACTAAGATTGCGCATAAATAAAGTCAAGTAATCGTGAAATTCATAATCTACAGCACAAGACTGTACAGCATTTTCCGCCACTGTCCCAGCAAGAAGAGCATCAACAACAACAACAGCAGCATCAGCAGCAGCAGCAGGAACAGTTTGAGCTGCTTCCTCCACCGCCGCAGTTCCATCGACAGCGTGGCAAACAATCAAAAGTCAATTTAACACCGTTTACAGCGCAGAACACGCTGCCGGGACACTTTATGCCCATTATTTATACGCCAGTGAGCAAGCCAACAAGCATCAATTCCAACACCAACAATAACAATGAGCTGCATAATGGCAATACAATCAATTACAACAAGAAGCCGTCGCCAACAGAAATTGTCTACCATAAAAATTCCCATCAAACACAAATTGTTACGGATTATGCACCATCCGGAGTTGCCTCCTCGGCGGAGCAACCGGAGAGACAGGAGGAGTCGGTGCATTCAACACCAAGGTATGATTAATACTGACGTCACACTGCAAATGTTGTATCTATGTATCTGTAAGATACATATCTTGCATAGATTTTCTGCAATTCGCATCCCATACAAAACAGTAAACAGTAGTTTCCAAAAACCGACTTCTTTTTGGGAGATTCTCACAGACACGCCCATTGAACCCAAAAATTGTTGCAATTTCGTGTCGAAAACAAATTCAATAATTTGAACCAATTTCGTCATTCCATTTTTCATATGGAGTCTCGAATACCCTGCCTTGAAGTTTAAGGCTCAAAACATATTGAAATAATCAATTAATGGTAATTTTCTTTAGGAAAGCAAATTGCAAAGAATTTTAACTTTAATAGGTTATGCAAATATTTTTCACAAAATTATATTTAAATTTTGTGAGAATGTATAACTAATTATTAATTAGCAGATATTATACCCTTGTTTTTAAATTATATTAGCTTTGGCACAATTCCCTTGACTAAATGATAATATTGTTGTGACATAATTACGACACATAATAAAATATCAACTTTAAGGTATTCAGAGCGAACATGCAGCAGAGAGTTGCACTTGCAGCAACATGTCAGACGTTGCACTCGTTGCACGTTGCATGTAGCAATGCCCTTGGGCGCAAAAATCAATTGCATTTAATGCATGGCTCAACCTCTGTTTCTGTTTCTGTTGCTACTTCTGTTTCTGTTTCCGTTTCTGTCTGCGTCTCCTTCTCTGACGACAATATTTGTTGTTGGTGACGTAAGAAGCAGTTTGATGTACCCTATGAGGCGCCGCCAATGGGCAATGGCCAGCGTGCAAGTTGCAACGTGCAACGTGAGTGAGCCGATGACGTCGATGAGAACGTTCGCTTCGTGTTCATCTCGTAATTTTCAAATTGCAAAATCATGTCATATATGACCGCGGGCTGTGGTCAATGGACAGGTCGAAGGCAACTGTTTTTACAAACCTACTTGCCCCATCTTTTTGTTTCCCCTTCTTGCCACTGATAACCTAACACACAAATACAATACTCATATGCTTCTGCATGCCCCACAGTGTTGGCTATAATGTGTACAATGAGCCAGCCACTGTCACTGCCACAGCCACCACATCCTCATCATCGACATCATCGAAATCCGCATCGATAGTGCATCAAAAGTCGCCGGCCAACTATGGACACGTAAGCAAATACGAGAGTTACTTCCATATGGCACCGGATCAGCAATTGACGCCGCAAGAGAAATACGTGCTCTACTTACAACAGCGCATGAAGTTGCAACGACAGCAACAGCAACAACAACAGCAACCAAAGCAGCCAGAAAGATACCATCATGTTACTGATGATGTGCATCATCAGCCAGTGCAAAGCAATACAAAAGCTGGCAAGCAACAACACCACAGTCACAGTCACAGTCACCCGCATACGCAACCACCTCCACCATCACCACCACAATCACACCACAGTCAGTTACACAATTACAATGGGCTATTTGGTCGCCCTGAAGTTGGGGTTGGTCCTGGTCAGCAATCGCATCAACAGGTGTTGCATATTCCATTACGTGCCCTCATGGGCCATCTGCATGAGCAGCCAGAGTACGTAAAGGAACCGCTGCTCGGGTAAGTTAATCCAAGTCCCCATGTAAACCACAGCTCTGCTTTAACATTATGGTTGGGTTTGTTATGTATCTATTTAAATAACACTAGGCAACACGTACTTGATAAACTTTACCAAACCCACTCCAGATGAGATAAAATAATAGTAATAATAATAATAATGATAATAATAATAATAGTCTTTGCTAGGACTTTTTCTTTTAAATTTGTCAAGTGCAGCTGTTTTTTAGGTGAGTTGAATTTTTCATCATTGTGCGAAAATGTTATAAGCAATTAAGAGAATTCTGAAAGCAAATGTTTAAATCTACTAAAATGTCCCTTATTTAATGATCCATAAAGCTATAGTTGAGCAAGGTAGACAGTGGGAGACCCTTTACTTAGGGAAAGAACAAATTGTGCTGAAAAGCCAATACATAGTGGTTTGTTGAATTACTTTCAAGTTTATTTGAAATTTTGATTTTCGATTTAAGAGGGCGGAAGGGGGTGTGGCGAAAGTCTAAAACAAATTTGATCTAGGCAAGATATAGAGGAATCATAGCTAGTTTGGGGTGTATAGCTCTTATAGTCTCTGGGAACTAGGTGCTCAAAAAAGGGACAGACGGACGGACATGGCTATACCGTCTCTGCTGTTAATGCTGATCAAGAATATATACACTTTATGAGGTCTGCAACGCCAAAGTAAAATTTGTTGCCTAGTGTTATAATGTCATGGTTTTGCTTAGGTCACCAGCTCCGACGCAGTTCATTGATTATCTCATTGACGGACCACGACAATCGTTGGATGAGGAGCAGCAACAGCACCAACAACACCAGCAGCAACAGCAACATCAGGAGTCATCGCCATCTCGACCACCACAGCATGCGTATATTCTGGTAACCACTGCAGCACCATATCTGGACCATCCACAGTCACCACGAGTCCATGATTTAACTCCAACCCGTGCTCCCGTTGTGTATAAACAGCAGCCAACTCTTCGATTGCAGCCTGTGACCCCTGTTCATAATTACAAAGCCACCAGGCGTCCTGTCTACATCACACCACCTACTCCCACTCAGACTGTTAAGATCACACCCAAGTATGTCTATGTCTCCAGCAAGCCACCCTCGGCACCCAGTGAGTTGCCCAGTCGTCCAGCTCCCACCTTGCCACCAATTAAGCTGAAACCTGTCTACAAATATGCAACGGATCGTCCACAAGGTCCATCCACTCCCAACCAGGTGTATGCCACAGATGATGCTGATCAACTTCCTGACATTAGAACCTCATCGCTGGCAGAAATTCTGCATAAGCTACAGGCCAGCAATCACTTGCCACAGACCCTCACACCAGATAACATTGACAACTCCATCAAGACGTTGATTCGCATCCTGCAGAATCTGAAGCAGACACAAACCATTGTGCCGAATCCTTCGCAACATCATGAGACCAAGCCCAGCAGCAGTAGCAACAACCATGATTATGACTACAACACGGACACGGAAGAGGAGCATCCGGCAACGACAGTGGCGGGCAATGCTGAGGCAGATCTTCAGCATCTGAGTAAACCGAGTGAGTAAACTAATTTTGTGGAATGTCATTCATGAGCTAATCTTTCACATTATTATCTATAATAGATAAACATCCAGGACCAACCACAGGACGTGCTGGCATTGACTATCCCAACTATGCGGAGATTCCAAAGACAAGCTTTGAGTGCACACAGCAGCGTTACAAGGGTTTCTTTGGCGATCCCGAAACTAATTGCCAAGTTTGGCACTACTGTGATCTAAATGGCGGCAAGGCCTCCTTCCTGTGCCCCAATGGCACCATCTTTAGTCAGGTAGGTGCCAAGTTTTTGAAGGCACCAAAGATTACTATTAATCCAAATTTACTTCTCAGATTGCTCTGACTTGCGACTGGTGGTTCAATGTGAAATGCTCGACAACATCCCAGCTTTATGTCCTGAATGAGCGCCTCTACAAGTATATATTGCCATTTAATCCAAAGTTCCCAGAGGATTACAATGGACCCATTGTCGATAAGTAAATATAATCAAAGAAAAAACCAAGAAATGTATTAACAATTATTCATTCCTTTCGTACAGATACCTTGCCATGAAGTTCCAGGAAATGGAAGAAAAAATGCGTTTAGAAAAGCAACGGAAAGTTAAACAGCAAGCGGAAAAGCCCGTTGCCAGAGAAGAAGCATCCACGCCAGCATTACCCAAAAATCACAAGCTGTCGTCCAAGCATGGCAGCGGCATCAATGCACAGGTCTATGAGCAAAGCTCGGAGCGTAATCTGCTCATCGATGATGAGATTGATGACATATCGGAACGCGGCACATATGATACCTATGGCCAGGCACCAACCACGGTTATGGCACCGACAGCAATATCAACGGACTCGCAAACGTTGGGTCTTAGACCCATAGTTGTGTCTTCTACGCCAGAGCCAGAATTAGACGAAGAGCCAGACCTGAATTCAGAACCTAACCTTGAAGGAGAACCGCCAGCGAATCCAGAAAGCAGCGAGGAGGAAGATAAGTTACAAAGTTTAAGGGACACAAATGCGGTTGCCGGCCAAAAACGGCAGGAGACGACAAAAGTGAGCGTAGAAAAACTGGAAGTGATTGAAATTAAGGCGGACGGTAATACCGGACATCTGATGCCCCTCAGTGGCATAACAAATAGGGAGAGCAGTGAGCAGTCGAGAGAGAGCAAAGAATGAGGATCAACGAGAGAGCCTGGTAGAGAATGCTTGCCATATTTGTAATGAGAATTCTTTGTACTTGTTCGTTTCGATCGGTCGGTTGCACGCCTTAAATTATTCTTAGCGAGCGATTACTGTAAATAGCTAACTGTAAATGAAACTATACTTATAGGAATCTACTAGATATAATAACATAAATGCCAAGTATTAAGTAAAATTTGATAATTTGCTCACCATTTGTGCATTGTTGACTTGTAAAAGGGCCGCATCTATGGAGTTGATGGAAGCTGGTACCTCAGTAATATAGCGTTGGTTCTAGAAATGAACATAACTTTAGTATTTGTAAATGTATAATTAATAAAAATAAGTCTCTTATAAACTTGCAGAACGGTTTTATTAAGCATATTTTTTTTAGCCTGAATGTTGAACATCAGCTAATAACCGCTATCCACGACATCGCAAAATATCTCCTCTGGCTGGAAGTTTCTTTGATAAGCCGAGTCTTTATGGACTTACAGAACATTAGCGTGGATAGAAATAAAACAGCTAAATAGATTTGTAAAAGATTTTGAAAAGCTTATACATCGTGGAAAGGGCTTTTAAACAGATTCCCATTTTACCAATGATGAGCACTGCAAGATTATAAGGACAAATAATATTGAAAAAAAAAACTAACCAATTCGGATACCAAGCCCGTCTTGTGATTCGTATGAGATCGGAAGTAGCACACCTTGCAGCAGGTGGACTGGCAGGAATGACAATAGACTTCTTCAGGTTTGTAGTGCTTGGGGCACTTCATATTAACGGGCATACGAAAAATGTCCTTGCCAACTCGAACATACTTGCTCGTTTGCTTACTGCTCCCTAGGCGCTTAAAGATATGTGCCTTGAGCACTCGGCTGTGATTATGAACCATCTCGAAGCAACGCTTGCAGTAAAAAGCATTACATTTGTTGCACTCTCCAGTGGCGGCAACGTGGTTGCATTCGCTGCACTTTGTCTCCATTACAACGTCGCTCAAGCTGGAGCAAGTCAGGGACTTATTGACTGGCTCCACCGAATAGCGGCGAAAATAGTCCAGACTTGAGACTTCGCCCAGCACATGATAATTGAGCTCGTAATACTCGCGAATATTTCCAGCACATTTGGGATCCTTGGTTTTGATTGTCGGCGGAGCAGAGTTGAAGCAGACAGCGCACTTAAAGTCAGCTTTCATACGATGCCTTGATAGACAAAGTTCGCACATATTGTGTCCGCAGGGCAGCAAGAAGGGTCGATGATTCTCTGTCAAAACAAAAAGACAACAAAAATCACATAAAGTCTATTTAGATAATAGAAAGATATAATAAGGCTATCTTTGGTGCGCCAAAATTGATTACCCTTGCAGAGACCTGCATTCAACTTTCGACATATGACAGTCAAATGGTATAGCAAATCTAGTCAGATTGTTTATAACGATACCACACATATAATCTGCAAGTTTGGTTGATATATCTTAAGAAACCGATCGTTTGTATGGCTGCTATGGTATAGTAGGCAGGTGTAAATTGAAATTTAGCCAGACTGTTTAAGACTACACCAAGCATAAAATCTGTAAATTTGGTTTAGATATCTTGAGAAAGAAAAATGGTATGCCCAAAGATATGGAACTATATTAATTTATCAAGATAAATTCCAAAACTAAAATACTCTGCAACGGTAAAAAAAGCGTGCTGCATACAAGCATACAGAAAATAACGGCATGTCTCACATACATACATACACACGCGCTTGCATATACACACATTTACGCAATTTGCGTAATAATTTTTAACATTAAAGTCTCAATATTAGCAATACACAGAAATTCCTAGTGGTTTTTTCCACAAGAATGTGTAAACTTGTAATTTGTAACATTTTATTACCTGCTTCTTTTCCCGGCATGTGGATGTGTGAAAATTCTCTTGAGCATTTTGGACAGCGCAGTTCACCTCGCAAGTTGGCTGCCACAAATTTGCGGTCAAAAAACTTCACCCCACTATCGTTGCTAATCATTATTAGCTTTTTGGGATCACTTGTTTTTTAATAATTATGAATTAATCAATGAAACGACAAAAGACGCGTCTATTCTTCGAAGCGAAAAAATAAATTGAGCGGCTTTAATGCAGTGCGCAATAATTCCAATAGGCAATAGTGTTGTATAGGGTCCGTTTTGATCTCTGGTTCTTTTAAACGAACATGCTCACCGCATTCTAATGGAAATATTTAATTTGGAAAAAAAGAAATATTTTCTTCGGATTTTATCCAATATTTTGTTTATTAATTCTCATAATTTTAATAATAGTAAATTTTGATTAGTTGGTATTTTTCGGTTGCTTGAAGGCTCACGTAAGTTCTATTAGCATCACGCATCAGCAGTCAGCTGGTCGCTGAGGCTACGTACGCTGCACTACCAACATGAATATAATCAAATATTTGAAAATTATTATTTATATTTTATGTTATAAAGCGACAGATTTTTCCCTTACACCCTTACCAACAAGATGTATGTGATTCTGTATCGTGTGCGTCGCCTCATATCCCAATTAGAGCTCACGAATCCACTTATGGAAACGCACTATACGTCTTGCGATATATCGATTTGAAAGCACCTCTGCTTGAATTATGTACGTTTTTGTTTGTGAGCAGCATACCACCTTATTTGCAAAATGCAACACTGATTAAACTATTTTACGGTTTTAAACTTACCTTTTGTATTTGGTCAAGGGTTTCATTTAAATAAATAAGGTAAGAATTGCAACAAGAATTTATTTTATTCATATTTTTATTACACAAACCAAAATTTGCCATACCCACAGAATATAAAAATGTAATTGTTATTGTTCTCAACCGAACATGGAATCCATTAGAGAACTTTGGCGGTCACGGCGATTCGACTCATCCTGCTTGAATCGGCGCAATTCCTCGTAAACTTCGTCATCGGTTTCCTGAATAAAAATGTGTTGACCTTAACATGCACAAAGTGGATAATTACAAATTATACTTACAAAGATATAACGACAAATGGGACATGAGTTTGCCTATTCAAATGTACAAGGTCATGTATTATTAAATATTGATAGAAGTGCGCATTTTTTAACTTATATTCTTTACCTTTTTTAACCATAACAAAATACACTCTTCGTGAAATTCGTGCTTACAGGGCAGGACCTTAAATTTGTCTCCAGTGTCAGCCTGTTGTTTGCATACAGCGCATTCAAAGTCCGGGTTTACCTCCTCCGCAGTGATTTCGTGGACAGGAAGCTCTTCTATGACGCGCTTGGATGCCTCAGGAACCTCGATTTCCATATCAATGCCATTCATAATTGCGAGGACCTGGAGCCGACGGTAATGACGATCGAAATCATTGGCACCCTCGGGTCCTGTGGGAGTGTGTCCCAGTTCCTCAAAGTAATCGGCCATAATTTCTCTGCAAAGGATATCAATTGGAGACAAGAAATATGTAGATGACAAAAGTTCAATGATAATTTGTTAGGTTTGGTTGGGTTTGTGGAGCCAAATGCCATTTTATTTGTAAGTCAATTCAAATCGTATACAATTTCTGACATATGTATGTATGTAAGTACAATAAGTAATAGTTTGAACCCGATCTTATCTATTAGTTGACACTGACCTGCGTAGAGCCTATGGCTTAGTATTTAGTTAGTAGCTAAGAATATAAAGAGGTCTTTGCTTTTAAAATGTGTTTTAGAGCTAAGTTTAGATTATTTAAAAGTTTTCACTAGTCTACAATTACAGGCATATACTGGCATCTCGGGATTGCTACAGACTCCATAGTTCGTGCTTACTGTATTTTAGAAAAGGTATTCTAACTTGAGCTGAGTGTTAAGTCCCGCAATTAGCGTAATCATTATTGGATTCAAACAGTTATATAGATGAAAGACAAAAATATAAATGTTAGACTGCCAAATCTTGGAATGTTAGATGGTTGTGATAATGAGAAATCAAACAATAAGAAAGATCAGAATTCCGTTCAATTAAAACACAAAATAATTTTGTTTTTATCGTTTTTTTTTTTTTTATATGTACTAAAAGTATGTTCTTTAATATTCATTCTTTATATGTACGTTGTGGTTTCTGTACTCCATGAAAATAATAAATACATTTCTTTCGCATGATGTGACAACAGGCAAATATTACTAACAGTTATTGGTAAGTATTTAGCTGCTGGCGACACAACTGTATTCTCGTGACAATTCGCAATTCGAAAAATCAGCTTAAAACTTATAGGCTACAGTGCAATTAATTGCATTGCATTAAAGAAAACAAAACTTGAACTTAGAAACTATTCATTAAAAGTAACATGTTTAGATCTCTAAAGAATAAATTAAAGGCGCTCCTCAAATTGGGGGTAAAGACGCATCCGATTCATATGGGTCTTGTTGTATGGTATTTTAAAGAGAGTGGCTAGTTAAAATATATACAGAGCGAAGTGCGCTACTTAAGACAATGAAAAACAAAACGAATAATAAGTACACAATTTCGATTAATCGATTACTTTTAGCTACTTTAGCAGAGGGAGCTGCAACTAACTACGGCAGGGAGGTAGGACTGCGGGGCGTATGAAATAATTACAATGCGCAGAGAGATACAATACAAATCAGTATATGCATTAGGTATGTATGTTTATATATATATATACATAGATATACATATAAATCTATGTACATACATATGTAATTTCTATGGTAAACGTACAGCTTGCGTTTAGATCTATAACTAGCATTTACAGTTGTAGTTCTAGACTATTGCTAAAAGCGGCGCAGGCGATGTAACGTTACGCTGCATTGCGTTACGTTACGTTACGTATGGGGGAGACTGAAGGGGTTGGAGAATTATGGCACTAGGCCAACTCCGTGTCCTAGTCCGTGATGGATATTTGCGCATAACCGACAAGGGAACGCTCATCGGGCGTCTCGCCAGGCTGCACTCCCGAGCTGAGTTGGAACGTTATTGTCTTCATGGTATCGCATTGCGCAATCAGCTGATCGAGATGGATAGCCATGGGCTGTGTGTCCAATGTATCCACTAGACCAGCATCGACCAGCTCCGTGGCAATGCCCTCGGCCGTATCCTTGCCAATAGCAAACTCGAACCGAATGTCGTGGAGTTCCCGACGCAGATTTCGCATGCGCAGCACAAGATTAACTGGAGGGGCCTCGGCAGCGGATTCACTTGGCAGTGGCATTTGAGCCATACCAGCTGTCAGTTCCTGAGTTGCTGGAGCGGCTGTTGCTAAGCCCGGTGTAACTGTCGCCGACGACAGGCTGCGGGTAATCTCGGGTGTCGTCTCCTCACGATCGCTATCCGAGGAGTCGGCGCGTTCGAGTCGATTAATGGGACGATCCTCCGATTCAGAGTCAGAGGATGGCTGCTTGCGTCCTCCACTACCGCTCACATTGTCCTCTTCCTCGCTGGACCAGACCCATTCACCGGTCACGGTGCGATGCAGACGACCCGATGCACCCGGCTGACGCTTGGCCGCTTTATGGACACGCGTCTCCATGCTCGGGCCGGACTGCAGCAGAGTCTGGGTGAGATACTTGCGATCCTTGGCCTTCTTGAAGAATGCATGCTTCAGCAGCTCACTGGCAGTTGGACGTTTCGAGGGTTCCTTTTGCAGGCACTCGACGATCATCTTGCGGAATGTCTTGCCATAGGCCTTGTACTGATCCTTGTCCTCGGCGCCCGTGTCCAGTGTGGGTGGCTCATTCTGCAGTGTTAGCATAAGTACCTTCATAGGTGGATACTTATGATAGGGCGCCGTTCCCGTAGCCATTTCAATAGCCGTAATGCCAAACGACCAGATGTCCGCCTTGAAGTCATAGCCATGATCCTGCTCCATCACCTCCGGCGCCATCCAGCAAGGCGTGCCCACAAATGTGTGGCGCACCTTTTGTCGGGACAGATCTCTGCCCGTTGCCAGCCAGGCGCTGACACCAAAGTCAGCAATCTGAATGGTGCCATCATCGCCGATGAGTATATTGCCGGCTTTGATATCACGATGGATTTGCCCGTTGGAGTGGAAATATTCCAAGCCCTTGAGAACCTCCTTCAGCACCGTTGCAATGGTGGCCTCATCAAACACTCCCTGCTTGCAGTTGGCGGTACGCATCTTATGCTTAATAATGTCCAGCAGAGATCCACCTTCAAGCAAACGCAGGACCAACCACAGTTCCTCGCGCACCACAAATGATGTATGATATGTGACAACATTCTCATGATTGCAGGATGACATGGCCTGTATCTCTTTAAGCAACTCATCCATCGAAGTGTTCCATTTCTCCAGATTGATACGCTTAATGGCACACTTCTCGTTCTTGGGTATACAATAAGCACCATGCACCACCGCAGTGGCACCCACACCAATCACATCCCTAAGTTCGTAATCATCCTTAGAGTTTGGCCACGGTTGCTTTTCTGGTGCGATCGCAGCGCCTGCTGCTGCCACATTATTACTGGACAATGTTGCAGGTATGGAAGTCATGCTTCTGACGCCTACGTGTGGCGGCGGAGTTCCTGGACGTTTCTTTTGCGGCTGTTGCAAGATTGCCGGCTGGCTCTGTGAACGTTGTGTTTGTCGCCTTGGTTGTTTGGCAATTACACCACCTGTGGCTTGTTTCTCCCTCAGCTCCTGTTGCTGTGGTTGCACCTTTTGCTGTTGCTGTTGCTGGTTGTTGTTGCTGCTGCTGAAGAACTCGGTGTTCTGTTGTCTGTAGATGGAATAAGTTTGATACTCTTCACTGTTGGCACTTGCTCTCTGTTGCACGTTATAACTGCTCGAATTTGAACGCTCCTTGGGACGCTCCTGTTGTTGCCGTTGTTGATCCTCCTTCTGCTTTTTTCCAAAGCAGCAGACTCGACTTTCCGATGAAAACTGCTCGTTGGCTTCGCTTGATTGTTGCGATGCTTTGTTGTTACTATTGTTGTTGTTGTTGTTGTTGTTGAAGTATGCAACTTCTGCAATAGAGCAAAGAGAGTACATATATAAAGTTGGGCCTTGCGGTAATGTGATAAGAGAGCGATTTGAGAAAGCCGAGAAGAGAGATAATTGTTGGTGAAAAAAGCAATTTGTTTCTTTGGGTTATTGCATGCAACATACTTAAGGGAAGTAGATCTGACTAAAGCACAATTACAATTAAAAGATGCCACATGTGGTCTCGGAATTTTCGAATGGGGGAATCACCAACAATTTCGTAAAGTAAACAAATTGTTTACGTTTAACACATGCCGCAAAAGCAGACCTGCTAATGACTGATAAATCGAGTAAAGTCAAAAATTTTTCCACAAATTCTCTGATAAGCAGCGACGTGACGTGTGTTTTTTTATTTTATGAATCAACTGCATACATATAACATTAGTGGGCACATAATTTTAGATGCTGACTGTACACAGTGGCGGCACGCACAAGAGAGCTTGCTTGATAGTAGCATAAAAATTGCTTGACTCTCGCAATCAGTTGAACTGTGTGAAGAGAGAGAGAGAGAGAGGAGTGAGTGAGTGAGTGAGAGAGAGAGAGAGAGGTGGGCGAGGGACCAATGACCGCATTCAGTTATTTTTAGATGCCGCAGTGGCAACAACAACAACAACATTGACGACAACAACATCAACAATAATAACAACAAGACGTAGAAAGTGCAATTAAGTTTTCAGTTCAAATTTTACTGTTTATATCAATTTGATACAATTGCTCTTGTTGTTGCGACGGACAGGTGGGGAAGGGGCAGGGTAATCAAAGTTGCCACAGCTGATAGGAGAAGGAGGGATGGAAATTTGATATAACTGGGCGCGGCTTACGGTTAACTTTGAAAGCCGACAAAGCGACTCATTAATTGTGGTTAATGCCAAGTCAAGTACAAACAGTGGCAGCCTGAACCAGATACAGATATACTCGTATCTATTCTAGCACACAAGATACTGATAAGCTAAATATCTAACAAAAAATAATAAAAATAATCGTAATAATTATCTAGGGTGCGTTGTCATGTGCCTCTGCTGTGGCGATTATGTCAAGAGCTGTGCTCCAATTAGACCAAACGGAAAACGAATACAAAATCTAACACTTGCGGAATATTTCGCAACTCAACGCATTAGCCAAAATAATAAGAAAAACAAATAGAATGAAAGACCCAAATGTTTACACAACAAAACACACAGCGGAGGGACGATGGGAGAGGGAGAAAAGGAAACGTTTCCTAACAAAATAAAGACACTTGACCGCACCGGGAAAGGGGAAGGTTATGGCCAACAGCGCTAATTTAAGCAAATTCTTAAAAAAAAGAACGAAATCTTTTTTTTCTATCTTTAAAATAGCAACTGTCAGACATAGAATACGTTGCCAGGCGCCTCAAGAATGTCACAATGTATCAATATTAAAGCCAAAAATTATTTATTGAGACGGTCCGACGATCATGTGAAAATGATAAGCGCACACTATATCAGACTGTGTCACACGACCGACGGGCAAGAAAAATAAAAATATGATTCAAATGATGATCACAAGAGTTCAATTAGTTTCGATTAAGGCCTGCTGCATTTCGTATATTTATTGATTTCACGCAATTGAAATCAAAACAATTTACGCAAAACTATTAAGAAATTCGCTCTGGTAATTACTTTCAGTTACTTTACGTTCCACCCCCTCACGGCAACGATCACTGGCAACTGGCAACTGGCAACTGGCAACTGTCAACTGGCAAAACGCACGCGCGCGTTTTTCTCGTAGTTATATTCGTCAATGGTTTTCGATTTCCGCCTTCGTCTTCGTTTTCGCTAACGATTTCGCCGTATCGCTCTCGTATTTCGCTCCACGCGATTTCGACGCGTTTGTATTCAACGCCGCGCAACAACTGAGCGGACCGTGGCGCAGCACAAATCGGAATAGCCCCCAAAAGCCAAAGCGAGTAACGTCAACGGCAACGTCAACGTCAGCAACAACGACGCGTAACAAGTGTGTGCGCCAAGGGAGGGGATTGTGGGGTCTAAAGGGGAGACTGGGTAAAAAAAAGTACATTAGAAGAACTACAAAAATAAATGTATTGAGCAAATATCAACAGCAGGGAATGAAGCGGCCTCTGTGACTGCCGCAAGTGCGGTGGACTGGGGAGCAATGCAGCACTGAGCACAAGAGAGAGAGAAAGAGAGAGCGATGATACTACAGTTGCACAGTGGGTCGCATGCGTTATGATCATTGATGAAATGTATTTGTATACAGAATTATATATTAAAGGTTTTTTTATGAAAATAATAATATAAACAAAGAGTCGGTTTAAAAAAATTTAAGGAATCTACAATTAAAATAAAGAACGGCTACATATTTAATATAATTTAATTAATTCCTTGAAATTCCATTTTAATTTACTTTTTTATAGCATTTATAGTGATTTTATATAATTACCATTAATTTATTTAACCTAACATGTCGTTTGTAGCGCTTCTATGAGTCGTATATTTCGAGTTTTCCATCTTGATTGTGTTGTGTGGTTTATTTATTTTGTACTACACTTTTATCAGCTCTGAGAAAAAAAAGCCACAACAATAGCAACAACAATGCCAATAACAAACAAAAACAATTAGCAACACAAAAAGCTCCAAAATATAGAGCATTGAAATGCATGAATACATTTCCATACCCACACAATAATCCCTCCAAAAACTCATTCCCATTCTTTTGCTAGACACACACACACACATAAATACATGTGTTTATCTCTAGACTAGATAAGTTTTGTATCTACGTAAGAGGAGAAATTATAAAGAGCCGTCATGGAAAATTCGTGAATCGCATTGCGAACCTAATAATGATTTAGTTACCATATCTTGAGCATATGGCACAGACGTATCTCTCCTCCGATCGCCATATAGTATGTATGAGTTGTTATGAGTATAATCTTCTTTGTCTGTTTGGATTTAGAGTCTACATTTTCGAGTTGTCTGCGCCTCGAGCAGTGAGAAATGCTGTGCATTTTTATGCGCCATTCCTCGATTCACATATAAAAATAAAAATTCGCAAGAGATTTCTCAGTTCTGCGTGATTTTTATTTATAGAGTTTGCTTCGCTTCGCGGTTCTGCATATCATTTCCAATGCAATCACAGACATTTTATACACATATGTACATAAATAGGAGGAGAGAAGAGAGGGGGCAGTGACATGCAAAGGTGAGTGTGATCGGCTGGCTATGGGTGCGTATAAGCGATCTATGAACACACATACATTTATGTACATATACATACATACTTGTGCATATTTAATACAAGTGCTCAGCCATCAGCGGGCGTCAACACATTTTCCGTTTATTGCACTTTGCATTCGCAAATATGTATTTATGAACAGCTTTATTTATAGATCTGGTGATTTTTATACGATCTTAATAATTTCAATATTGACACATTAATGAGCACGAGAAGCTGATGTGCTTGAACTCTTTATGAGTATTACGTGATTATAATTAATTTATTTTAATGTCGTTTATTTACATAAATAAATGTTCTCGATTTCCCAATTTCGTACCAAAGCTGTCTTAATTGAATTACGGCGTATATGATAATTCTTATTAGACGGTTTATCTACAAGGTAAAAATGTGCAAACACCTACAACATATATACATATTTTATTGTATGAATTAGCACACTGACATTACATATTTTAGGGCTAGAAGTAGCATAAATAAAGCTTAAAAAATTGCATAACTTCACTAAAACTGAACCGAACTAAAATTTTTTTTAATGGTCAAAAATAAAATCTTACTCCTAAGCAAAATTAAAGCTTGAAAAAGTAATATTATTTTACATTTGGCGTCCCTTTAGTCCCCCTTCAGGGCTGTGTCATAAGTTACAATATTCAAAATACGTTATACACATTTAATTTTAATATTTTTAATTGATCTGTAACATGTCAAATTGACATAAAATCGAGATAAGAATATCTGTATGTGTAAAAGTTAACGAGGTAGTAAAAGCATCTTTATATTTATTACACTTTAAAGACTATTAAAAGACAATTATGAGGTAGGAGCTATAAATTCGAAATTTCCTGGTAACGCTATACAAAAGTTGTGGTTGTACAATGTACATATATACAATTGAAATATATGTAACATTATTCAACAATTACATTTGGATGGACCTCTTTGTAATGTGTGGCTGTGTTTCAATATATTATGTGGAATGTATATACTACATATACACTATATGCATATCTATAATGTATCAGTCGGCGACTGTGACTTTTGAATGTAAAGTTCATTTAAACCAGGGTGCCCACCTCAAGTGAGAACTACAACAACCACAGTTTCGAGAAAATAACCTGTGCAGATCTCGGAGCATCTTATTGCGAAGTAATCAAAATTTCCGAAAATAAATGCTCTGCATCGTTTCCGATTGGAAATAATTGTTTTGTTTTTTCATTAAGTTTGTTTATGGTAAATAAGCTGATGGCAAATAAGCCGATACGTCCCTGTCTAAAATATTTCCAGATCTGGCAGCTCTACATCATATACCAACGACAAAAAGTATATTTGTACATACATATTTAGTATATTTATATAGTGGCGTAAATATCGTTCATCTCTAATGTCATTCTATCATTATCGATAGTTGATTTTACTATTGTCAGAGACGCACTCTTCAGAAATTAAATAATTTAAAAATATTATTAGAAATTGTTCAGAATAAAGCTATTCTTATTTTCCGCTTGCCTTTGTGTGTATTGTGGAATTCTGAATCAAGTTTATTGCGTGATTTCATCAGGGAAAAGACGCTGGAAGTTAATCCAAATCAAGTCAACACGTTTCTGCATTGTCAAGTTATTGTGACCAACATGCCGACCATTAAGTTGCAGACCTCGGACGATGAGGTTTTTGAGGTCGATATACAAATCGTCAAATGCTCAGGTGAAATTCGCATTATGTTGGAGGATTGTGACCTGAATGAAGATGAGACCGCAGTTGTTCCATTGCCAAAAGTAAATTCAATGACTTTGAGCAAGGTATTGATTTGGGCCAATTATCACAAGGATGACCCAAAGCCAAATGTGGAGGAGTTTTCCACCAATCGAATCAAACCATGGGATGCTGATTTTGTGAAAGTCGATCAGGGCACACTCTTTGATCTGATTTTAGCAGCCGACTATTTGGATATTAAGGAATTGCTGGATTTAACCTGCAAGACTGTCGCCAATATGATGAGGCACAAGACTTCAGAGAACATACGCCAGACATTCAACATCAAAAACGATTTCACTTCCGAGAAAGAGGTGCAGACTTGCGAGGAGACCGAATAGTCTGAGGAGATATAGACAGAAGACGGCGAGACGAACGACGCTTACATCAAGAGGAACGCTTCGTTATAAACATAAACAAACAAATAAATACACATTACAGATTAAAAATACATGTACAACAGCTTTGACTAACTCAAAATACATTAGCAGGAGTTATCGTTTATTCAAATACCATATCTAGTTAGTTGAAGGCTATGTAATGCTACCAAATCTGATCGAAACCAATCACAAAATAATCGAAAGCTGTAAAGACTCCTTCGGCTGAGAAAATTTATTAATACAGTTAAAAGGTGTATTTGGTGGTTTGTTAATATTAATATAATTATTTGTATTTTAGCTATTTTACGACTCTACAGTAATTTCTTTTTTATCTTTATTATCCAAGTCTTTTCAAAAACTTGTGAAATTTAGTTTGTATTCAGTTAACAACAATTAGATATGAAGCAAACACCTATTATAAATGCAACCGGACACTTTTTGCATAGAACAAACGAATTTTAAAAGTTAGTTTTTAATAATAGACAAAGGAAGCGTTTTGTATTTCACGTGGCTATTTCAATGAAGGCCATTAATTTAACCATTTGCATTTAGCAACCTTTTGTTTGGCTTATGAATGATAAATGCCTGTCGCACATTTAAATGTTTTTAGCGATAGAATAAAACGATATTTTATTGGTAAGTCACATTGCAAATTTTCCAGACACAAGTACTAAATGTGTAGTTGAAAACTTATTTATTTTTTGGTTAATGCCAACCCACTTTGCTTCAGGCAAATCATATTTAGGAACTGCATTCTGACCGGATTTCAATTTATTTCACTGTAAAGTCACTTTTGAGTGTCAAGTCTATGAAATCACAACAACGAGTAGTGAGTGTCACACAAAGTTTTGGGCACTTGAAGTGCCTTTCGAAAACGATCTGATTTTGCGACAATCTGATAGGCCGCAATCGAATCGCGTGCAATTTAAAATCGCATTGCTTGCGGGTCGCTCCTCCAGCGCGAAAATCACAAATTCGACTGAACTTCACAAATCGTTGTAATCAAACATTTAAAATGAACATTTCGTTAAGCAATAAACAACAATAAAAAAATATATAAATGAGCGCTACAAATGGCGGAACACGACGCCAGCAATAATAACAACAACAACACTAACAACACCAACAACTGCGCCACCGACAACAGAGTCAACTGGGACGAACCCACAAAAAGTGCGAAATTTTGCCGCCTTCATTGTGGTTGGCGTTAGTTACGAATGAATTCATTATTCTTATGAGTGTAGTAGCTACGACTACGACTACGACTATGAATCTGAGTGTATTTTGTGTTAATATTGGTGACTCTAACATTAAGTCGGACTACTGGATGGATATACTGGGGTTTATAGTTAAGGCAACTGTCTAACATAATGATTATGCATGACTTTTGCTTTTGATTGAAAATTTTAGCTAATTAGTTATTGACACTTTTTGTTTTAGCGGTACTTTTTGGGGTTCTACTTCAAAAGAAAACTGGAATTAAAAATTTATCAGTTATTTTCTAAAGTTTTTCCAAAGGAACAACAAATTATAATTATCGTTGTAGAATCAGTTTCTTTTCGATTTTTTAAAGAGTATTTCATCTTTGAATATTCACTTAATAACTTTTCCATTTAATTTGTTAAACTTTTAAATTGTAAAAAGCATGTGCAAATTTAGGTTAACAGGTGTTTTCCTTTAGTAATAAACTTGTAAAAAAACCGAACTTAAATCATAAAATAATGTTTATTCAGTTGTGTTTCAGTTATAAGCAAATTATTTAAAATCGAAAAAATTGAAATGTCCAGTAATTTGTAAATGTTTTAAAGCGTTAAAGTTTCTATTTTATAAAAATAGTCATTGGAATTCTAAGTAATTTATTTTTAAGACCTGTTTAAATAGCATTTTGTTGTTTGGCTTGCCATCCCTAGTTTATCTACGTGCTTAACATTTATTTGCATAACATTTAGTAATACTATGTTGAGGTACTTTTGGCTAGTTATTATTATTTTTAACAATTTGCACACAGCCTTTGAGATATTTATTTTTAAATTTTTGTTTATAATCAAGTTTGCTTTCTTTTTCTTTATTTTTTTTTATATACCTATTAGTGTATAAGTAAATGTATTTGTTGTTCAAGAAATGTGCGAATCAGTTTGCAAATTAAAACTGTTTCCAAGGGGCTTTTGTTTATGCGTACCCGTAACACGAGTCAACTGATCGAATCAAAATTGGCGTCACATGCAACACTAACATAAAAGATCGACAATTATCGCCTCAAGTTTTTAGCACGTGTGTAGGCGGGCCAAAGTTGAGAAATTGTTGCAGTTTATTGATATTTATTTTGTGCAGATCATTATTTAAACATTAACAGATTGTAAAATGCTATTGATGCCATCAAACGGTAACCATGAATGACCGCAGCGAAACGAATGTGAATGAATAACATCGTCACAGTTCTCATAGTACAACCAAGTCCATCTAAAATAAACAAAACTACAGATACTTGTGCCATATGTAGTACATTCATGCATACATACATATAGTAGACCCGTCGTAGACGTCATAGCAATAATTTCTGGCTGTCTCTTTGAATTGTATTTTTAAACAAGTCTGAAACTTTATATATCTAAAGTTTATTGAAAATATGTGAAATACATATGCGTAAGATCTTGACTGATCAACTAAAACATAGCTAGCTCCGTTAATGATCAGAGATATAACTAGTTCGTATTCATTCCCAAAAATTCAACAAATTCTCATTGCTATAATCTATAGTCTCAAGGCAAGGCCAGGCGTCTATTGCTCTCTCAAAGCAATTTGCAAAGAGGTGTGCGAATATTGCAATATGGCTAAAAGCATTTTGTTATTGTTTTTAAATTTTAATATATGTATATGTTCTACACCTGTGTGCGAGGTCACTTCAGTTGAACGAACTTTTAACTGTAGGAAGTATCGTATAATTATAAAGCAGTTAGCGGTTCAAAAAGCATCCCATACAAACCCAAAGTGCTTGTAACTGACCGATCAAAGTTTGTAAATGCGATTTATTTATAAGACACAACTAAAAGGCTCAATTTGATGTTAATGGAAAAACTCGAAACAAAGCCTGAGTTCAGGGATCTGGAACATGAACTAATGAGCTCAGGGATGAAACATTGCTTTTAATCTTTTTTTTTTTGGGTTTATAGCACACTTTTCACAAGTGATTGCAATTAAAAATCTTTCTAGTGCAATGTTATTCGTTGTTATACAATGATTTTCAGAGTTAAACAATTGACCTTGTCGCAAATCCCAAGAATATTTCTACATTTTTTTTTTAGTCCGAGTCACGTATTTTCCCGATTCCAGAAGCGCACGACATTTTGCTCAATATGCAAATAATCATTAAAAAAAAAAACAACAAAAAACAGAATAAAAGCAACAAGTAAATGTTTGCGCGCTTGATGACAATGACTAAAAATAGCAGTCGCAATTGAAATGTCGTTCCATATAAAGCCAACTGCCTTGTATTGTTGTTGCTAAATTTAAAAAGCAGAGCGTCGGTCGCTCGAGTGAGTGGGCAACTGGGTAACAACAGTCCAGGAAACTTGCAGCATCCATTAAAATGTCGATGAATAGCTGGGCGACCATCTCTCGGATACAAACTACGTTTATGCTATGCAAATCATGATATTTGCAATTTACAAAACTGATGTGCTGAGGGTATCATCTGAAAATTACACAGTTAAATTGGCCACAATTCATGAAATGCTGTTTACACTGACACACGAATTGATTTCGCAAACTTTGTTAAGCATATAAACACAGTATAATGGACTGCAGACCCTGCAGAGATTTGCACTTTAGTGTGGATGAAGTCAACAACAACAAGAACAACAAAAAGAGCGACGAGAGACAAGTTCAAAGTCAAATCTGATTGTGAATGTAAAAATATCTGTAATGGGGGCGCCACAAATGTTGTTGATGATGATGATCATTACCATGCCCCGATCATTATGTCAATTTGTTGTTGTTGTTGTTTTTCTGCTCGACTAAGCATGCAAACGAATTAAAAACTGGGAACGCCATTTGTCTAGCTAGCGAAATTTAATTAACATTACCGCACTGTAAGCACATAGGAAACTAAATATACATAGTATAAGTATACTCAAATATGTATTACAGTGGGCACTAAATCAGTTCACATGCCCTGCCCAAAAAAAAACACACATTTCCGTGTGCTTACATGTTGCCAATTAGACGATTAGCGTCGTACTGAACGTGACCCACTGCCTGAGAAAGATGCTCGCAATTCCCCTGGCTATGAATGTGGATGATTTTCAATTTAATCTTGATTTTAGATCACAATTTAGATTCACATTTTGTAAATTGCAATTAGTTTAATTAATGCATTCTGTCTACGCGAATATTTACTAAAACATGTCTGGCTAAAAACTCATTTCAATGCGGGTGACTAATGCAAAAACTGAACTTAAGACTTTACAACGATGCTTCAATTCTTATATCATGATCATTCGATCTCTGTACCTTAAAATCGCTATCAACTTACCAGCTAGTCCGTTAGAATCTGCAAATATATATATAAGGAATTTGGTATTAAATTTATGTGCTTTCAAGATATATAAGTTATTTATTAAAGGTAGAAATTATAATAGTTTAACTAGAACCGAATGTAGTGTGGGTATCCAACTGTTTCTCGACTTATAGGCGCCCCAATTAATGCATTTGAATCGTATCCACATAAACATAAATTATGGGCTAAAACTATCACAAATGTGGCAATAAACGAACCAACTTGCCACTGTCGCTTTGACACACCTGTTACCACAAATTAGCCTCCCCGTCGAGCTAAATCAGTATAAAGAATTTTAATAAAAAAATATATCAAACGCTCGAGGACAAATTTATTACCCAAATAACAATAATTATTACTGAAAGTTTCTGCTTTTTGGATGTATTTTTAAATACATATTTATTTTTAAATATTTGTAATTTTTTTAAATTATTTATTGAGTACCAAACCTGTTGGCGTCTCTACATTTGGCTTTCTAAAGTGCATTGTCACCAAAATTGGTCTTAACTAAAAATCAGAATACATGACTTAATTAACAATAAGTCAGCTCGCTTAAACATTGAAGAACTTTCCATGAACTGACAAATGGTAATGGCATTATAATTACAGAACAACAATTGGTTTGAAGCCAAACAAGAAAATGTTGTTTGTCTCGGGAACAACCCTCCCATTTCTAGGGCTCCTCTAACATGTCCAGAATAAAATAATCATATATTGATTTATTAACATGGGATAGACAAATCGAAGAGCCGAGAAAATCTTTTGGGAATCAATTGATAAATATGTCATATGTTTATAATTTATTGTCTTTGTATCTAAATCTCTTTAGCCTGAATGATGGCTGACGGACTAAATGACTGATTGGTAATCAAAACTCTGCAGTTTCCGTCCATATCAAAAATGCTGACATAGAAAACCCAAAGAAAATTCAGTTGTCAATAAAGATTTCTGAAAACAGACACCAGTTAAAGTTAAAGAACAATCACATATCACAAATTTATGATAAAAGATTGCAAAAAAGCAAGGAGAATTTCTTTTAGTAATTTACTTAAATTCAAATAAAAGTTATATAAACTAAATTCAAGATTTTTTGTCAAAGACTCGTACGTGTCAGTAATGAAGAACTATTTGACAGCTGCAGGCTTAAACATTTGTCATAAATTATATACTTTTATGCTCGGCTCTATGCATATTAAAAATTTTCAAAAATAATAACACAGATAAACAGAGGCAAAAGCAATCAACAAATAAACATTCGTACACGGCACGTGCTGTAAAACCCATTAAAATATGAATTTTGCGACTACAAAAACACAAAAACGAACAAAACAAAAACATAACACGAACAGCAATTGGCGCAACAGAGATAGAGACAATTTGCGAGAGAGAGGTAGAGCGAGAGAGAGTGAAAGAGAGGCAAGAGAACGTATTAAATATTAAATCTTTGTGGACGGCAAAATGACATGCAAGACAAACAAATTGCGCATAAATTTATGACCGACACTCGCACTACAACAAATAAATAAATGTGCAAAATGAATGATATACTGAGCTTTCAAAGGCAACGAGACTTTTTTTTGTTGGATCCTTTTTTGATTGCACTTCAACTGACTGCCAAGCTAATTGCAACAGCCTGTGGAATCTTCAATCATAAATATTTAGCTATATTTTCAAACACATTTCTTTTTCCACATTCATTTCAAAATATCAAAGCAAAATATATATTTACGAATCAATGATTGATTTATATTTTAGACTGAGGTGAAGGCTTTGTTGCCAGCTCTCGCCCTCTAATTAGCTTTAATATACTCCTATTATTGTTAATTTTAAATAAATGATTAAAAATATTTTAGACTAGTTTCGCTATATCACTGCGCAATAAAGAAGCTTCATTATACATCTTAAAAAATCGGAAAACTTGAATATATTAGGATGAACTATAGTTATTAAATATAACTCTCAATGTAATTTAGTGTTAATTCTAAGCTGCAATAATGTTAGTAAGTAAACAATAGTTAAAAGAGCTATAGTAATTATATCTAACTTTCAATGTAAATAAGGATTAATTCTAAGCTGGAATAATATAAGTAATTAAATAATAATTAAAAGAGCGGTATAGAAAAGTTCTACTCTTTTTTAAGGTATACTCTTCGAGTGAGTACAATCTACATATATATGTATTGGGTTATTTCTTTTGCTTTGGGGATTACGCTTTAGTTAAGCTTATCAGTTCCACAATGTAGACCTACGGAATCTCTGACGTAATTTAGCCAGTACATAAATATAACATCTTTCTGCAATGATTATAGGTTACGCCCTTTATTCGAGGAGGGCGCTGAGCGCGTGCTTGGAGCGTGACCAAAGTACAGTGAAGCTGGATTAAGTAAGAATGCGATATTCGTATGCAATCTACTCAGGTTTTATAGATAGTATTGATAATGATCAGAATCGATTATTCAAATAGTCATACCTTTTTGCTTTTCTATGAATCTAGGGTAAACAAATTAAAGTGAACCTACATTAAGAAGAAAGTGTTATTCAGGAGTAATCTACTAAGGTTTTATAGATAGTATTGATAATGATTAATCAGTATTGATTATTCAAAAAATTCATAGCTCCTTGTTTTTTTTAATGAATATAGAGTATATTAAAGTACATAAAGTGAACCTACATTAAGTAAGAAAATGAGATTCGGGAGTAATCTACTAGGGTTTTATAGATAGTATTGATTATAATCAGCATCGATTGATTAATGGTCATACATTTTTCCATTTTCTTTGAATACAGAGTACATCATGTTAGGTGCATCGTATCAATAAGCACAACAAGCAGGCGACAAACTGAATGTGGAAATGAATGAGGCGACAGTCAGTCACATGAGCGTGTGGCAATAACAATAACAAGAAGAGCAATAATAACTGGTAGCAGGGTGGCGTCTTGGCATAATAGGCATCTGAAGTATAATTGCAGGCACACGGATGCGTCTAATTGTAAACGCAAATTGGCAGCCAATAAAAGTGAGGTGTAAATGGCAGAATGGTTTGTATTGAAAGTGGGAGAAAATTTACTTGATCGACTATGAAGAGGGGGAAGGGAAAGCTGCAAAGCGTTTATCAATTGAATTAGCAGGTATTTAAAAAATCACATAGGGAATGGGAGGCGCGTGGCCACTTGTGAAATATTTGCAACAATTGGGTTGTATCAACAAAATGCGTCGCATTTCAGTTTAGCATTCAGCGAGAATGGCCAAGTTCACAACCACTTGAATTGTTTACAATTAACCTTCAAAAATTAGTGTGAGAAAATTAACCTTAGTGACGAGTTAAGGCATAATGCAAAACAACTGTAACTGCAATAATAACAACAACATCAACAGCCGCAGCAGCAGCACCAGTAGCAGCAAAAATATCAACAATAACAAAATCCACACGAGTAATAAAAAACGATAACACGCTAAATTTGATATTGCATAATAGACGTGACGTTCTCTTTGCTCAGCGGCAATTCCAAATGCAAATGGAAGGGAAGGGAACAGCTGGCCGGACAGCTGCTGTGGCACCCACGACAAGATGCAGTCGCTGCTGCTGCCGCTGGTGAAATGCTTAGGAAAGCAAAATGCAACTAATTGAAACTAGTTGTCGGGGCAGTAGACGTAACGACGACGTCCATTTGAAGTTCGTATCAATTAAGAAAATGTTGCAATTCAATCAATTGCAGGCGGAGCTTGCCCAATGCTTTTGGACACCAGTGTAGCTGCTTTTGCACGCGCGTTCCAATTCCAAATGACACGCATAACCTCACACAACTACAAGCGCATTCTCTGAGTCACCGTCGCAGCGAGTGAGAGAGCGTCAGCCGCTCAAAATTTCAACGTGTGTGTGTGTTTGTGGCTCTGTTCTCTCTCACTCTCTTTCTCTCTCTCTCCACATATGTATGACAACAAGCCGGTATTTCGTTTTCATGTTATTTCCGCAACGAATGAAAAGTTTAAAAAGCAATCTCAAATAAAATACATATGTATGCTAAAAACGATAAAAAAGGGCACTATGCGAGAACAAGAACCAGTTACTCTGATTCAAAAAAGCAAGTTAAAACAGAAAAAAAAAAAACAACCAACCTGTTTTCCCTTTACTGCTACGACAGCGGCACAGTCGGCAAAATCGATTAAAAACCAATTGGCTCGATGTAAGCACTGGGGCACAAGAGGACACGGTTTCCGTTGATTAGCACAGCTGGGATCAAGTTGAGCCACCTAATTAGAATAGTGCCTATGAGTCCAGTAAGAATCCCACAGAGCAACAGAGAAATCAACGCAAGCTGAAAGTTCAGCGTGACGAAACACTTTTTTTTTGTCGTTGTAGCTTGCTTTTTACTGAAGAGGGGAGGTTGCTGCCAGCGATTGTTGCTAATTCTGCTTATTTAATGCACTGTAATCCACTGCACTCGAATCGTCATAGACTCTGATCTTAATTAATTAACTTTTTGCACTTTTTGTGGTCTTCTGGCCAACAAAAATTGAACACAAAATTCACGAAACGTCGTTTCGCAGCGACACGAAATAAATATACAATAAAATTGGTATTGCCCGTTCCGTTTTCATTTCGTTGCGAATTGTTCTCTTGTTTACCATTCGTACCAAAAAACTTTGAGAGAGTGAGAGAGAGTGGCAAGACATTATAGTATCTTTCAACACTGCGACTTTCAGCACTGGTGGAATTTGGCGCCCTTTTGGATTTTTAAATGTTCGTTCAAATTGTGATTACCACTAAATGAGAATATTTTTAACTATATTAAATATTTTCATATGAACACTACGTATTCAAGAACATTTCAAGTAGAAGAATAATTCCCCTTGTTTTAATTGAGACACATCAAAAAGTGACAGTCGTCGTCAATGCAAAATTGAGTCTTGATGGACTGTTTATACTACGAGTATTGCACCCTATGGACACTCAGTCCGACTCAAATGCGTCAACTGCGGTGCATCTTTGGCCGCCGTAAATGACCAAAATCCAATCAGTCAACGACGACGACGTTGACAAAAACCAATCAACTAAGTGTCCAGTGCCAAGAATTAGCATAAGAAAGCGTCGTACAACTGCAGACAGTGGCTGTGGCCAGGACCATGAAATCGTTTAGATCCTAATGAAATTTTACACCCAAAGGGCGCTCGTTAAACGGCCACGTCAGCGGCCCATTTGCCATTTGTTGGTATTTTAGTTGCTTCTGTTTACAGAGCACATGCAACAACCCACCACCCATTACCCATCAGCCCTCACCCTTTTTCCTACTCCAGAAGAGCCCTACTACGATTGCCACTTGTCTGGTAAGTTTGACTTAAGTGCAGTTTTAGCGAGGCGCCTGTCTGGATAACGTTACGTATACGATTTTGCATTCATTTGCTGCTGTTTGCCCGCTGTAAACTCGGTGAACGTGTTAACTGCAGGTGTTTGGCATTTGAGTTACGTGCGAACGCAACAAATTGCAGCAGTTCACCAACTGCACCACCAACCTCCTATTAGCCACCACCTACAAGCCACACTGCAATGGCGCATGTAATTAAATGTCAGCAGCTGATGCGCGATTCAACAGTTTATCCCCATGTTGTGTTGCCCCAAAGTTGTCGCTGAGGGGCAAGCAAATCTGCGCGTGACATAATCCGATATAGTCCGAGGGATTACAGCAATGGGATAATGGCCACTAGAATCATTTAACAGCTCACAACTCAATCGAGCTGGGGAAAGCTGCAGCTATTCAGAATGCGGATTGAATTGAATGAATCACTTGAATTGGCGACAAGCTCTTTATTTCTTATGGGAATAAGTTGAATAAGAAAGTGAGATTCAATCTTGTTGTTTGAAATTCCCTAAGTAAAATTATTACAACATAGATATAAAATTTTGGGAAATATATTACTATAAATTAATAGGAAACAAAATAAACTGTTAATAAAATTAGTAAAATTAAAAAAATTGTTTATTAATTCGACTGTTTTTTTTTTAGCTGATTTGATAGATATATTATAACTTACAGTTTCATATGTGCTAGTGGAAATCCGAATTCACATAAATTAATATGTGCAAATATTTAGAAATTTCGAAATGTAAGTTTGTCTATAGGTTTTAAATGGAAAAAAGAGCTTGCATAAAAAGTTAATTAGAAAATATTTTGTTTATATAGTTTTCCGTAGATATTCCGAAGATATTTTATTTACTTCTGCAGACTAAGGATTTAATTTAATTTAGTTAAAAATCATTTAATGCATTTAAAATATTATTAATATTATTATGTTTTTAAATTAATAAACTAGAGTGTTCTACAAATCTCTAGAGTTTTTGATGACCATTGATTTTTTAGTTGCGTCATTATATTTTACATTTCAATAAAAATTGTAATTACTGCTACATTTTATAGAATTCATAAATGCCTTCAAAATATCTTATCTTATTAAAATTGTGAATTTTAGATAAAGATCAATAGTACTCTTAAGTTCTCGTACATATGCAGATCAAGGAATCAATTAGCTCAAGAATTTTGGATTTGCACTCGACCAGGTGTCAACATTTGGACATTGACGGAGGAAAGTGAGCAGTAATTAGGTTTTGATGGCGTGCCCGTTACCAAATGCCCCTCACTGGACTCACGTTGTTATATGGTCACAATTAAAATGACACACGCTGCCTTGTTTGCTTGTCCAGCTGGACAGACAGTCAGACAGACAGACATGGTCCAGAATCTATGTTCTGTCCAGGGAGACGTCTGCGTCAATGAAACGTGACGCTGCAACCGGGCTCATAATGCGGCTGTCATCAGGTTGCGATTCGAACCCTACGCAATGCACTAAATGCAATCACTTTGAGTGCCTTGATATATTAGCAAATGGCGAGAGGAGATGCGGAGGAGTCAAGGATTGTTATCATACTCCAATGGTGGGGACTAAAGAGCAGCTAAGCCAAGTGACTCGTTAGGCAGCTCATTTGGCAGCCGCACACGTTTCGGCTAAAGCTCAAGTTGGAGATGGAGTAAGTAGCAGTTGGAGCAGGTCCTAGTCTCAGCTTCATTTCATTTGCAGTCTAAGCTAGTTAAGAAATAGCACAGCAAATGTCATCAGGATAAGTAAAACAACCGAAAAGGAGACGGCTGCCCGGAAACAGGAGTCAGCCAACACCTGAGGTGTACTTATGGCATGGCATTAGCATTCCTTACAGCCAGGCAGTCAGGAGATAACAAAAACACGCACAACAATTGCTAGGCGACTGAGGAAACTGAAGATGAGGGGAAGAGGTCGTCACCTCCTCCACATGTGGCAGCTTGTTTGCGTCGAAAGGCTTCAGCGATTTTATGGCAGCACTTGGAACCGACCATGTCGATGGTGGCGATGGAAATAAACACATTTTCAAGCTCAATGCCAGCGAAAAGTACAACAACAATAACAACGACAAAGAGTCGAAGAACAAAGCCAAACAGAAACAGAAATAGAAATAGAAATGGAAATGGAAAAGAACTGGCCTCGCCTGAGAATGGTATAGGGATTGGGGCATGCAACTGGAACTAGAACTGGGTCTGAGTCTGGTTCTAGTTCTCCTCCCCGCCAGCCAACGGACATATAATGAAGTTTCGCAATCTCGTTGACTGTGCATAGCGTCTGGCTGTGACGGGAAGTGGAGGAGGTGCAACAGCAGCAGCAGGAACTGGAGCAGGAGCGGGAGAATGAGAAGGAGGATCGCCCATTGCTGCCGGCTCAAGTGTGATTACATGGCCATGTTCGTTGGCATCGAGTGTTTGTGGCATAATATTATTGTTTTTGTGCTCGCGTGTGAAATCAAACTCAATGCAATGCCAAAAGGATTAAAAGGATACAACGACTGCCATGACGTTGCACATACGCTCCGTATACCAATCTTCCTCTTTCCCAACAATTCTGCCGGGTCACCAGTATCTGCAGAGAACTGCAACTTCCATCGACAGCTTGTAAGTGTAAACAGATACATAAACTGGACTAGAATCAGTTGGAAGGACATTGAAAATACGCTACTTTGAATTATGTAACACATCAGTTAAAAAAAATTTAAATTTTAGTTTAAACTGAAATAAAATAAGTTCGCTTATTTATTAAAAGTATAAATGAATAATTTGAAATCGGCATAAAATATTTTATAGACTTTGTTTGCATATTATTTTATTTTATTTTAATTTATATAAATAAATATGTATAATTTATTTATGAAAACATAAACTATCCACAATAATTAGAAATTACTTTACTGATTAAACAGAAAAAAAGTTAAATTGTTAAATAAATTAAAGTTTTAAATATTATTTAAACAGAATATTGCTTAGTTCATAAAGTAAAAAAAAAATATAAAACGATTTAAATATGTGATTAACCTTTTATTTTAGTTGCATTTTGCTTTACAAATAGAGACACATATTTAATTTTAATTAGTTACAATTAATTCAACATTTATATTACACTTAGATAATTGCAAGTATTTTCACTGTAAACTTAGTCAAGTTTTACTTTTCTAGGGAATTCAAGAATCCTTTGCTGAGATGATAGTACAGGTTGCCCCAAATGGCAGGCGATTCACAGATCAGTATCAGTTGAAACAACAGACACCTCAACAGGCAAACAACAATAACTGGAACAACAACATGAACCACAATGACAATAACAAGAGGAACTTGAAGTACCGTACAGTTATTTGACTTTTAACTTTTATTGCTTTATGTAGTTTAGATAAACGTTTGTGGCATGCCATAAATACGCAGCATACTGCAACGAATCCTCAGAAGCGAAAACAATGCCAAAGGGATGCCGATGCTGCCAAAACTTGAGTAAAAACAAAAACTTATGACCCTCATCCTGTGATGATGTCCTTCGATGATAGACAATCAGCAGACAGCCGACAAATGAGAAGGGAAAGATGAGTAAAATAGAAAGAGACAGAGAGAGAGAAAGACTGTGTAGGAAGACTTGTGGAAGAGACTTGTCCAAGGCTTGCAACTTCTGATTTATGTTGTAAGTGTAACAAGCTTGCCACTTTGCACTTGACTTTGCGACAAAGTTTCTTCTCTGTGCAATTTGCTACCCCGTGTCTGCATCCTTAGTATGTATGTGTGGCAAGTTACAGTTTAAGTTGTAGCTGCATTTCGCGCACTTTCACGCTCCATAAAAATGCTCAAGTTATTTTTGGGCAAAACTTTAAGCAGCGAAAGTTTTAATTAATTTCACACACACGACACGAACTCAAGTTGTGCATCTAATTGCAGGTGCTGGGTGTAAAGGAGGAGCGAAGGGTAATGTGTCTGTGGCTGCCATCATTATCGACAGTATCATCAACACTCAACACATAAGCAGGGATGTTGCCGAAGTCGTTGCCCAATAAACGTCAGCAAAAGGCAAATAAACAGCAGCTGCAGCCACAAAGTATGCAACACGTTTGCCAAAAAGAGTTAAGCATCGTGTCAAAGGGTTGCTGATGGGAGGGGGCGGGGACGCGTTGCAAAGGGGTCAAATAAATAAACACATAAACAATTCAATGCGGCAAGCAACTCTTTCCTTACCAGAAATTTCAAGAGCCTCTGATGCGGGTCTCAGTTACACAAATTTAAATGCAGTCTCTTTGTAAGTCTTGGGTGTAAGTCGATGTCTCTGCTCTCATTTCGAGTGTTAAATTTAGTTTAAAGGTGTCAAAATTCAACTCCTACATATCGATATAAAAATTACCATCACGATTTAAAGAAAAAAACATAAAGAAGCTAGGAATTGCCAAGGGAATTTATTTATTATTATTATTTAATTTTTTATTTATTATTTAAACTAAAAATACAGTTGATATGAGAAGCTAAAAGATTAAATAGCGAGATCAGATGGTTTGTGTTTTTTAGATCTTTTAAAAGCAATATGAATGTAAACTACTTAAAAATTTTCCTTTTTAATCATCTTACCAATAGGTTTAACCTTAAATACACAATCATACACTAGCTAACATGGTTACTGCTTTGTATTAGTTAATGAAATTACGGTGGCAGCATTGCGCGTTTCAATGGCTTTTTGAAAATGAACTTTAATCGACAATACTAGACACCGTACATATATTTCACACCCACACACTTTGCACACACCCTGTCACAACTACAGACAGACATCGAGTCAAACGCCTGCGAAATTGAATGCGAAATTTCCTTTGTGTTTTGTGCGTTCAAACTTATTTCCACCAGCATGAGTTCTACCTATACATTCTTATATATATATGTGTAGATGTACAGTGGAAAACGAAAGTCTATATACTCTTTGCGGGATTTTCTGCTTTTGAAAAGTCTAGTGTCCAAACTCAAAAAATTAATGATGAAGTATTGTACAAGTAAACAAATTAAGATCTATATTTAACATCTTAAGAAATAATAAGAATAAATTAAAAATAATCGTGTAGATAAAAATCAATACACAAATTGTTTAAGTTAAAAAGAAATGAATAAAAGGTATTCAAATATTTTATATTATATATGATTCTTTACTAACTTATAATAATAAAATTAAATGCAGATCAAAAATCCTTTTTTGATTTCTTAGAGCACGGGATTTGGGGGTATGCAGACTTTAGATATCCACTGTACATGTACAGAGACAAGCTTGGATCTGAATCCCAAAAATAGTTGGCACAACAATTTTCCACTAAAAGATTTTTGCGCTACAAAGGATTTTAGATGCCGCAAACAACTGAAGTTGGTCAAAATCCACGAAAAAAGGTTAAAACAGCATTATATAAAATTGAAAGAATAATAATAGTGAAGCAAGTTAATATTAAAGCTGACGCGTTTTAAAGCAGAAAGTAAATCACGCTGAAAAAAATTGTGTGGATATATTTAAATTAATCAAAACTTTGCTCATCAGTCTCAAACCTGGATATGAGCAAACATGGACTACATGAGAAAGCTAGTCGTTGTTGTTGTTAATTTTGTTGTTGTGATTTAACACACACATCTCGATGTGGCTGTCAGTTGTTGTGGCTTTTTACTTCGTCATAAAGCGTCAAAAGTCAGCGACAGTCACTGACGCGACGCGACGCGACGCGGGGAACAATTTCAAAGTTGAATTGAGTTTCGTTTGCAGATACGCAGTTGCAGGAGCTGCAGTTGCAGGACTTGTCGAGATGTCGAGATGGATATTTTGCTATTTGTCTGGCTGTTTGTTTATCATGTACGAGTACAGGGTATTCCCATTGGCACTGGGGCTGAGCAATCCCAAAGGCGATATACGCGCGCTGAGAGCGAATCGTTTGTCGATAATGAAAGATTTGCCAAGCCAGAAACAAACTCTTGACTTATGTGAATCACACATTTGAGCGGACTTATAATATATGTATGCATAAGTACAAGCTCATTCTCACTTACTCAGTGCTCTCTCTTCATCTCTTGCTTTCTCTCTCTCGCGAATAATAATTGACTCAGTGCCCTCTGTTTCATACCAGAGCTGGAACAGTACGTATTTTAAATTTACACAATGAACACAACGACAATTGCGGAACAACAATTTGTCATAAGCACATTGTATCTGATACCATCAATACTCATATCAGCGCTGTTATTGATCTGTTATTTCTACTACTGTTATCTAAGTGTGCTTGAGTGCTGTAAAAGGAGGATGGCTATTGAGAACAGAACATCCTGTCAGACTGTCAGTCCACCTCAACGCAAATTTAGCGTAGTATGCAACACCCGTGAATCCCATCGAAACAGGCATACGGAGTTTTATTGAATATACACAATTAAAAACCCAATAATTCGACATAAGAGTACAAATTGTATAAAATACCGAAACTTTGTTAAAGCACCATCAGAACGAAAAGTGTATTTGCTTACAGCATCTATGATTCAATTTAAACATATTCATTATACGCATTGTATCAAGACTTATCAGTCAACGTTTTTATACTGAAAGTTAAATATTCGATATCAGAAAATGTTCCACTGTATCGCAAGTTTCATTGAACTTGTTACGTATTATTTAATTTGTTAAAAATGTTAATTTAAACAAATAAATTTAATTATATGTCATGAAATGAACTTTACGCATATTATTTAAGACGATCTCATATTGAACTCAAGTCGACACCAAAACTTGCTCAGTGTAAGCTCATTTAATTAAAAAAACGATTTCGCAATGCTTTTTAGAAAAATACTTAAACAAGTAAACAATGCTCGACTAGGGAAATATCCTACAATATCCTACAGTCAGTTAGGAATCCAAGCTGGAATCTTGAATGCTTTAATTGGTTTGAATTTTCTTCTCTAATTATATCGAGAATGCAAGTTCATCATATTAGAAACATCTAGATCGGTTGAATGTAATATTTAAGAAATATCATTACATTAAATTCTGTCTTAAACATTTTAACAGCACTTGAATACTCAGTTTTGTAAACATATTTATGGGTGCAGGGTATTAAAAGTAATAACCCCACCCAGAGCTCGTTTTATAATTAGTCCAAACAGAAGCTTTGTAATTTCTCTATTGTTACTGAGTACGTTAATGACTCACAGCAGCCCGCAGAGTAAAGCCGCAAATCTTTACTCTTGCTATTTATAGGCTTGGGATCTGAAGCGTAAAGTTATCTAAGGAATTTCTTCGATCGGTTTGATTTTAGTGTAGTTTTATTTGCTAAGCAACTCGCCTGTCTTTTGTGGACAATATATCGCAACATGAGTTTTATGAGGGAACTCGAAAATATTTGGAACATTTTAAACGAACGCAATGAACATCTGCAAATACCATTACTTTATGTGGTAGTTCCTTTGGGTGTTATTGCACTAATATTATTAATCTGTTGCTGTTTCTTCTGCATCAAAGCTTGCTGTGACGATGAAGATGAGGTTCATGTGGTTCACAGTTTTGTGCCAACCGTACGTCCTCGCCATCCCGACAACATACTCAGGAGAGGAATGGATCCTGTTGATGAACCCAGCGGCAGTAGGACCGACATCTATACAATGGACTGCCAAACCCGTGTCGAATTGGATGAATGTACATTGAATAAAGTGAATGCCAAGTACATGAAGCGTAACTATCAAGTACCCGAATAAATAAATTTGTCAAAATATACGACTTCCCGTACCTTAAATGCTACTTAAAGTGTGAACGAGCGGACGTGTGAACGTGCCTTGGGTTTCCTTGTGTACGGCAGGTCATAAATTTGTCAGGATACGCTCTCTGCACTTGTTGTGCTGACGTTTCTTTTCAAGAACTGCAAAATTTAGCGTCTCACAGCGGTTTTTGTGATGGCCATCAGGCACAGGACCTAATGTGCTAATAAACGGCATTCGACATTTTAACTTGGCTGTCAAGGAACTTGCGTAAAGATAAAACAATGAATTGACTAAAGTTAAGCAAGTAAGGTAGTTGATGCACGTTAAAATGATTCTGAAAGGTACATTTAAATATCAGATTAAGATTGTAATTTGAACTCTTGAGCACAGATTAGTTTGTTCGCACATATAGAATTTAAAGTTTGTGTGAGTTTTCAAGCTTGATTCCTGTTACTGAACTTATGACTAAACAAAAGAGACTAGCTAAAAAATTAGAGCTAATGCCTAACACTTTATATAATTTAAGCCAAGTCTTTGTTGAAGGTTTAAGTAAGTGTCATTGGCACATAATTTATTAGATTGATTAGAACTTGTAGTCTGAAGTTCATACTTCTTTAAATTGATTATTTTCTGTGTGCAAAATGAAGTTAAATTAGCCAAGTTTATTCAGTTTGCTTGCTGGCGCAGCTCTTAACTGGTCACCTTACTGGCCAAATTGAAACGCTAAAATAATTTACGGCCCAACTAGCCCCATCCAAATCTAACCGAGCTACTATTGGCAACGTTCTGGCAGCTCCTGACTTGATGACTGGCACGTTAGACGCCACCGAAATGCTCCCAGTTGGAAAATTAGTTTAAAAATACGTCGGCAAAGAGGCAAAGGACTACATGAAATGGGGGAACCGTAGCAGAAGCAGGAGTGAAAGCTGAGGCAGAAACAGCAACAGGAGCAGTCACTGTCAGTGTCTGCATCTTTGTTGTTGTATTTTTGTGTACTTCTTTTTTTTATAGCAACGTGCCGCATGCGTTTTGGGTGGCATAAAAATTCACTTTGCCAGCCATTTGGTGTGCGCCGGTCCTCCAAAGGGGCAGTTCAATAAACGTGGCCAAAAACTTAAGAGCATGCTCAATAAAATTTCGTGTTTTACAATTTTATTATGTGACGCTTGTCGCGCGTCTCAGTCGGCAGTATCAAATATTTAATAATACATTTGGCCAGTATTCGTGCCACAAGTTGCTTCATTGTGTTCACGCTTTTGCGCTTAAGTAATTGCATTTTAGTGGACAGACGTTGCATACTTGACCAAAACCAAACCTTTAAATCATTCTTCATGCCACCGTTGTTTATCTTGCAACCATAAATTAACGCATTACCCATTTGCCCATGTTGTTGCTGTTGTTGTTGTTCTTGTCATTGTCCCTGTGCCAAAGCAGGCATCGAACTGTTTGCATTCTAACCAATGCATTTGGCCGTGCAGCTGCTGCCATCAAAGTCGTGGCCATTGTGGGGTTTACACTGTGTGGCCGAGGTTGACCACAATCGAAGTCGACCGGATACGAAAAACTCCCTCTGATCATTAATTGTCCAGCAAGAAGTGTGTGTACAGTGTACACTGTACATGTGTGTGTGTGTTTAAGTGTGTGGCAAAAGTTTGGCTCACATTTTGTTTGATTTACTCGTTGCAGGCACTTCAAACTTCAAACTTTGCCTCTTTTAACTGCCCAAAGAAATTGCTCTTTGTTTCCTCCTAATGAGCCAATTTAGTTGCATTCAACGAATTTTGAAATTGCACTCTGTCTGCCCGTCTACGCACTCGACAACTTGGCCAATAGCCCAGGCAATGGAAATGCTTTGAAATGTTAACTAGTTCCAGTTGGTGTCAAAATTGATTCTAACAAGATACGAGACTCAAAGAGGAAACTATGTATACTAGCGATGGTTATCGATATTTTAGAGAGTGATAGCAGTCGATAAAAAAATTTAAATTTTAAATAGAAAAAAAAATAAAACCAATAAGACATTTATTTAAGTTCTAGATCATATAGTTTTGTATTAAATATTCTTTCTAAATTTCAATATCGATATTGATATTGAAAAACAATTTAAAATAGGTTTTATAAACTAAATTTTATTTTAAAAGCTCATTTTAAATAGTATTATGCTTTTGCAGAGGGTGGCAGAGTATAAAGTATGTATTTGTTTGATCTGAACAATGAGCTTAATTGATATAGCCACGTCTGTCTGTTTGTCCGTCTGCAGCTATGCAAACTAGTCACTCAGTTTTGAAGCTAACTTGATGAAACTTGGTACAGGTCCGTCTTTTTGCCGCACGCATTACATATGTCGGAGCTGGCCGAATCGGATCACTATAACTAAATATATTTTTTTTAATATATCCAATTTAGATTTTCAATTTTGTCAATTGTCTTTTTTATTGATAGCCCTCCCTAAACAATACACATTTATTACATTATGCAATCCGTTAGAAATCCTACTAAGATTTTTAGTAAAATATTTAAGTCATCTACAAAAAGTTCTTAAGTAAGTTAGTTGAAAACATAATCAAACAAAAATAGCGCTAAGGTATTTTTAGATAAGTTTATGATTTCTTTTGCCTCACATAAATAAATATAAATATCGTTAGGGTATTTTTAGATAAGTTTATGTTTTCTTTTGCCTTACTGACATCAGATACTTGCGACAGGCATCCAGGGAATGGCGTTTTAAATAGCCTTCCTGGCTAAAGTACTTGGCACACTGGCCGCACTGAAATTCCCAGAGATGATGTCCCATTGTGCGTTGATGAGAACGCAGATTTGAGCTGACAATTGTAAAAATTAAATAGTAAATTTTAAATATATATTAAATATTTTGTACTAACCGATCAGCAAAGGACTTTTGACAGCTTTGTTCTGGGCAGACAAAGGGCTTTTCGCCCGTATGTGTGCGTTTGTGAGCGACAAGCATCCAGGAATGATCAAATTTTTTATTACAGTCATCGCATATGAAACTTTCTCCGGGTTGTTTGAAGCGACGACGATCTGGAGTTTTCTTGAGTGCTTCCTGCTGGCTTTGCTCAGATTGCGGTGTCTTGGGAGATTTATCGATTGTCGATTGTCTTAGCTGTCGCTGTGATTCTGCCCGCTTCAGAATATCAGGCTTTCTGCCGCGTCCTCGGCTTCTGATTAGCATCTTGATCCTGCCCAATTTGGCACCTCCATATCCCTTGATGTCAACAGGATTAGTTTCTTGTCCGGGCAGCTCCAACTCCCAAATTGTGTGACTAAATTCGCTGCTCGGATTCGACTCGATATCCATAAATTGCATATCACTTGCTTCCTCCATCCTGCGCCGTTCCACGATGGGCACATTATCGCCTGTGCGCCAATCCGTGCTGGGTTCAGCACTTCCATACTGAAAGGCTCTTATCCAAGGCTTCGGCTTTCCACTTGCTCCTGACTTTTGTGCGTTGTTTGGCCCTTTGTGAATCTTATTTGTACTCACGATTTCAGGTCGAGGCATTTCAGCCATATTGGGCACAACCCGGCAAATGGCTGAGATCGATAAAAACTGTGATACATTGCGAAAGATTTCACAGTTTTCTTACCTTCGTAGCGGTCATAGAACCGCTCGTTTTTTCGATCATAACGATTTGAAAAGAAACTGCGAAAAAGCTTTGGCATAGTTCAAATTAAAATCTTTTTTTTTTTTTGGGTATTTATTGAACTTGCTAACTTTTAATGCTTTATGACGTTTGGTTTACTGACAAGTGTCAAAAGTGGGAACTGCCAACTCATAGGGTTGTCAAGCAGCACAAGGTTGTAATTTTACAAAGTAGTTTGTAAGAAGTAAATATAGTATCGAAGCTGCTTTAGCTTAACATATACTCTGTTTATACGCAACCCAATTTGCAAATTAATTTCATGAAATGCTGTCAAAATATGCGTATAAACACGAATTCCTGAGTTTGACTAACACATGAAAGTTGGTTATGAATTCAGCCTCAATTCATGAAATGAGTTTCATTTCAATCAAATTTCTGCTGTATAAAAAGGAGATTTTTAATTTTGAAAATTGAAGAATTCATGAATAGTAATAGTTGGGTGCAATTTGTAATTGTCTTATACATTTTCAAATAATAATACCAATATTTTATGTAATATTATCTATATACAACTTTTTGAAAAATAAACATTGAACAACATTTACCGATGTGTTTCAAAGCTACGGAGGACGAATCTTCCACAAACTCAAATCATTTGGACTTGACTTTACCTTAATACTTTACCTCACTTGCCAATGACTCAAAGTTTATAAATATAATAACGTATACAATAAATTTCAATTACCAAATGTGATTTCTATATCTTAAAGTTAAGCTTCGCTGAGATTTGACTGGCATTCTTTTCCATGAGATCTTAAAGCAATCGTTAAGCAATTCCTGCAAGTGGCGTTCATGAGGCCACTTAAGATGAAACACTTAAACAATTTTCTTGTTAAAATTTTTGTACACGATTGGTGTACTATTGGGTTGACTAGGGGGGGGGGGGGGTCTGAAAACATCAAGGAGGCGATGAATGTGGTCTGCAATAAAATTAGTTTGCCAAATGTATGTGAGGGTGTGCAAAAGTGTGTGTGTGTATGTGTGTGTGCGAGACATGCAAAGACGTTTTGCAATTTGCCTGTAATCCAGCTACGTTTCATCTTCTTCCTCTCTCCACCAGTTGTGGGAGTCGCTTTAAGCATCGAAATTGAATTGTATTGCAGTTTTCTTGAGTATCGTTGGGCTCTTTGGCGATGCATGGGCTGCTTTCAGTAAGCTCTTAAGTCCGTGCTATACCATTGTGAAAATTTTCAATTGTTTGGCAGTTTAAGTTTTATTTATTTGCTTTTTTATTTGTGTGTTTTAAGTGTGTTTTGTAATAAAAGCCGGAAGAAACATACGCTTTCCCAACTTGTTCAACAGCTTTATTTCATTTATTTGGCACTTTATTACCCCACGTTCATTGCTGTTGTTGTTGTTGTGGTTGGTCTTGTTGTTGTTGCTGCTGTTTCTCTTAAATGGCTAAAGGACCACAAAATATTGGCCAGCAAATTACTTGGGTAATTTAAAATGCAGAAGCTCGAAATATGGCCCGAAGGCTATTGCAAAAGATAACACAAGCAATTTGCCAGTTAAACATTAATTCATTTTGACAATTGCAAATTTACTCAACTCTCTTTCTCTCTCTCTGTCTATCGTCTTTGTCTCGTATCTCTCTCTCCGGCTTGCTCTAAATGCTTTATGGACATCTATGAAATGCACACAGATGCACATTTTTCATATTGTGTGTTTCATAAATTTTTATTTGCTCTGTGAGTCTAACGACAAAATCGCATAAATATTTCGACTGTCAACAAAGGCCGACATGAAAGCGACTGTCATTGCAATGAAACGGTGCAGTGCATCCTGTCTCTGTGTTTTTGAGGATATCCTTAAGTGTATGTGTGTGTGTGTGTGTGTGTGTGTGTGTGTCAGTCGGACTATTAAAAATCTATTTCAAGTACATTGAAATTGCGTTTGGCTTGCAGAGCGAGCGCAATCTTGGCACAAAACAGCGCACTTTATGGCAGTTGCAAAAAATTTATTAGATACTTTTGGGCTGCGCTATAAAACAGACTTCATTCTGCCCTGGAGGCAGCAGCTGGTAATGAAAGCATTTCAAATGAATTCCATATGACAATATGTGCTTTGCATTTTTATGCACTGCCAATGGCCACTAATTGGAACACAACAAACACTGCAAATGAGTTGTGGGTCAACAGACAAACGACAGAAGAACCTCTTTTCCGAGCACCATAACAATTTTCTCATGCTGTGTAGCGTATACTAATTCCTTATACTAGTAGCTGGTGTACTTACTTTAATCAGACTTGGGGCTTCTATTAAAACTTTAAATAATTTGTTAAACTAATAAATAAATCATAGACAATGTGAATTTTGGGCTCTTGTAAGCCAAAAGTTCATCTTGATATTTTTGTATCCTATCCAAGAGCGTACTATATATTCTTTATTTGTTATTCTTAATATCATGTAACTGTAGAAAGGCCAAGAAGGAAATTTATTTTATTACATTTTCTCTAGCTTCTATTAAAGCTTTAAATAATGTTGTTAAAGTAATAAATAAATCATATACTGTGTGAATTCTTTATTCTTTGTTACCCAAAGGTTCATCTATATATTTTGTGTATTCTTTCCAAGAGCATTTATCCTTTATTAGTTATTCGTAAGATGATGTAGTCATAAAAGGCCATTTTCTCTAGTACATATCAGGTTTTGATGTAAAATCTTTACGAGAAATTAAGAAACCCACACATGTTATTTAGAAACCCAACTGTTACCATGACTAAATGTTCTACACTGGAATGATATTTTTTCTTACCATTTTTTCGCTATCATAATTCGCTCACATTCTTCGTACGTGCATATCATGCAGTTCATTAACAGCTGGTTGGGACGGTTTAAAGCTAGCTGCAACATTCAACTATGATTGTGGAAAAATCAAAGCAAAGTCTCAGTTAAGTCGAAGAGCTGTCAAGGAAATAAATCCGTCTTGTTGCTCCCATAGGAGTTTTGGCAAAGATTGCATTCAAATTTAGTCATCAACATATAAATGAATGTCGTGTCAGATGACTTTGTTGTCAATGCCTCATCGCCAGGCCACGTTATGGCCAATAGTTCTAGGCCAAACGGCATCAGTTTCTAAGGGAAAACTCATCATTGCCATTTTCCATTTAAAATGTAATTACTTTGGGTGAGCTCAAGAAGGATTTGCTGTTTGTCAGGATAAAATAAAATAATTCCACATGTGGAAAATTACTTAAAAATTGTGTGTTTGCCTATGATTTAATATTCGACAAATCCCAAGAAAATAAAAATGTATAATTTAATCAAATCATTTTCAACACCATGACACGTCTACGGCAGAACCATAACGACCCAGATTGCCTGCAGGCATTGCCAAATTAAATTTGCATGCCGCAATTGCATGCAACAAAAAAAAAACAAAATAGAAAAAAAGTGTCAAAGTCCGTACTCGGTCGAGTTATTTACTAAAGAAAAACACAATTGTTTGTAGCATTTGTGGCCTGACCACAAAATTTGACCACTTCCTGTTCTCCCTACCAGTCAAAGGTACCCTAGCATAAACAACCTACGACGTAGGCAAATAGAACTTATTTTTGTTGTACGAGTTGATTTGAAAATTTGTTAATTTGCGCAAAAGTTTGCATTGCATTTGCCCCTGCGACGTGTGTGGCATAAACAACCATTGAAACCATCGAGAGTTCCTAACTCGGCATTTGCCTCAACCCGGCGGGCCTGACGCCTGGCCAGGCGATTATGCTGTTCTGTTCCGTTGGATGTGGTGCTGCTGAAAGAGGATAGGGAAACACTCCTTTGCTGTAATTAATGGATACCAAACAAATTGTGAAATAATAGCGTGTCCCTGCGCAACATTTGAACTGCACTTTGTGATATACATACATACATATGTATATCTGACGAAATTTCTCAATAGATTTCAATACTTATTACCGGCATATCTAAATCGATTTAAATTAATTTATTTAATTTTTGGAAATAAGCTTACAAACTTCTTAAAAAGGTAATTAGCAACTTGTACAGAGCATTAACTTGAAGTAACAGTTGGTAGATGGAAGAGACTTTTAATCGCAGACTTGGCACTGTTTAGGATTAAAAGTCCCTCCCTTCTACTTATTTCCATTTATTTATTTATAAATACTTTAATACGAAGTCAAAACAGTTTTTCATCGGTTATTAAACTAAATTAGAAAATTTAATTGATCTTTTTTGTATAATGGATAGATTTACAAGACTATTTATGACAAATAAAGATATTATATGCACTTGTAGCATTGGGAATATTTAAAGTAAATTCTCATTTTATAGCAATACCAATCGATTGGCTTAGAAATATCTTTTGGCTTTGAAATATTCAAGCCTGGCTTTAATAGTAACATATTCCTAAGCATAGATACAGTTGGACAGATTGACAAGTGTTCCCAACAAGAAAGGTATAATTATGATTACGAGAAAATACCATTGAGCTAATATTTGAAGTACATATTTTAAATTAAATTGAAGCTGAATAGTAGAAAATGTTGCACGGCACGTAGCTGCGTTATGGGTCTATTACTTGGCCTGAACTGTTAGCCAATTTGTGCTGTGGTATTGCGACCATAAATAAAATGTGGCAGCAGACACCATCCAGGCGATACGAGTATCTCTGAGTTTAGTCCATAAAGCGAACACGTTGTTTGTTTGCAATTGAACATTTTTAGCATCATTGCAACATGACAAATGTTTGTTTGTTGTGGCTGCTGCGACTGTTGTGGCCATTGTACTTTTCGGCCATTAGTATTCGGATCGGTTCTGCATAGGCGATAACTTATAGACTGCATGTAGGAAATAAATTTTCTCAAATTCTAGCTTAGCTCGTCGATAACAACAGCTGAGGCTCTATCTGTCAGCTTGTATGTCATTAAGATTATGCTAATCCCTGGCAATTTACACAGCAAAAATTGAGTTTACAGCAAAACAAATAGATATTAATTGAATTAAACATAAATATGGGAATCATATGGGAATTATTACAGCTGAAAATTATATCAAAATCATTTGGACACAGAGTACAGTGTTTCCACTGAGCTGCAGAAAGCAACCTGAATTCATAATGCAAAGCTAATTCAAATTTCCAAGTACATTACTAATACATATTTTACTGTGGAAGAGGTAACAAATTCTATTTGGTATTTGTGGAAAGCGCATTCAATTGTTGCGAAGTGGAAACACGCTACAACAGCCCATACATAAAAAATAGATGTGCGTGTGTGTTTGTTTATTGCATTGCTCATAGTAAAGAAATATGAAATGCATATGCAAATTTAATTTACCCACCCACACACTCGTGTGTGTGCACACTCACACACGCATGGCCATAGTCAGAGTCGTAGCATACTTTTCAGCGCCTCTGGGCATTTAAAAATGGATTCTTTCGGACGTTGCAACGTTGTTGGCCAACTCTGCGTATGCGTTATGTTTGTGTATATTTAAATAAAAATAATCACACATGCAAATTAATAATTTCCGTTGCCATCCCATAGTTTTGTCTGAGACTCCTTTGTATCACTATTTGTACTATTTGCAGTGTGTTTGACTATTTTCAGGGCAAATTTTCAAATCAAAAATGTTGCCCATAAATAAAATAATGAAGCACAAAGCCGTTTTTAACCATTTGCCATGCATTTAGTTGGGGGCAAAGCCATAAATTGTTTCTGTTTTTGTTTGCAAATCTGTTGCGCATTTGGTTTTTGCTTATCGTTAAAATAATTTATGCTGTGGCATAAAAAAGCAAGCCAGGTCTTAGTTGGACCACAACCGATTTATCAATTTATCAATTTGCCACTTTAAGCCTGCTTCAGCGCCAGCGATTTATTTTCGTTTATTTTCGTTTTTTTTTTATATTTAGTATTTGTATTTGTTTGCATTGTAGTTTAAAACAAGAACAATAATAACAACTGTTAATTTACATGCAGCAAGTGTCAATAGGCCGCTGGCAATTTGTAATTATGGGTTTCAGCTTTACTTTACTTTATTTTATTTGATTTATTTTTCGCATTTTTGTGGTTTAAATGCAATTTTTTTAATGGGCACAAAGTACTTCATAAAGTGCATTGGCATGCAAATTATGTTAAGCTCATGAATTTATAATTTAATGAAGACACTTTGTCGCCATAATTGGTCAGAACAACGAGCAATGTTGCCATAATATTGTTCTTAATTTAATAAATGGGATACAACGATTGTGACTCCGACTGCGATTGTGATTGCGGTGATTGCATTTATTTTTATTACATTATTATTGTTTTTATTGTGTATATTGTACATATGTACTTAATTAAATTGCAGATTTTCTCTTTAAATTTCGCTGGCGAAAAGCAAATGCTTTCGTTTGTCTTTTAATGCACAGCCACAATCAACGAGCGGCTAAGGATTAAGATTCGGTAACACGATGCAAATGCACTGACTCGAGTCACTTGCCACTCCTCTTGTTTTTTATCCATCTTATCTGTTTATCCTTATCAAGATGTTCATGCGTGACCTGATTACAATAGCATCTACGCTTATAAAACTAGATTGATATTATTATTTCAAATTCACAGATTACATTTCTTATTATCCTTTTTTCAACTGTTGTTCTTTCTAACATCTGTTATTCTTTCTTTCTTGTTAAAGTTTTTTACATCTTATCTCTTTAATCTTATAAAAACTATCATGCGTACACTGATGAAAGTTGCAATTGCAACTAGAAAGAGATTTCACTTTTAATTAAATTCAAAACATCCTTTTAAATATAAACAATAATTAAAATTGCAAGTTTACAATTTAAATTTTTTCAAATAAGTATGTTACAAACTAAAACTAGTAATTAAAGAACCTGTATATCTCTATGATAAGTTGAATCCGGCCTCCTCCAGAAGAAACAGAAACCTTTTTTCTAAAACTAATGTTATCTAAATTTAAAAATGAAAGAAATATAGGCAAAGTAAAATAATAAACAGCTTTCTTAAATTAGATGAAGGAGAATCAAACAACTTGCACTATCATTGATTTTTAGTTATTTGAAACTTTTTTAGTTCATAGTAGTGAGTAGTGTAATAGTTTACAAGTAATCTTTATACTTGAATCACTAGGAAACAAATAAATAAATAATAATTTGATTATTTTAGTTTATTTTTTGTTTTTATATATATTTTTTAATTTGATCATTTTATTAAGATCGCGATTTTGTTGGTGTATAAACTTCATTGCATTGCTGACAAGTCTGTCAGGTTTCATTCTTGCGTGTGTTTCAATTAACTTTTTGCCTCCGCCAAAGACGCAGATATGAAAATGCAGTTCGAGAATGTGTTCTGTTCTGCTGGCGGTGAAAATGGTTGTGGCGGTGGTGTTGGTGTTGGTGTCTGCTTGTATTATAAGAAGCTTCTTCGCTTGTTTGAACGTAAAAATTCGACGCTTAACATAAATTACGCGTCGTGTCAGTTCATTGCAGTGTGTTTGTGTTTCTGTGTGTGTGTGGGGGTGAAGCTGAGGCAGGTGCAAGTCAAGTTAATTGTTAAGTGCTTGCCACGTAGAGCAGCTTGGTCGGGATTAGCAGGCACTGCAACAAGGCTGCTTTGTTTTAAGCATCAAAGTTTGGCCAGGTTTTTATGTGTATGCTGCAAGTGCTCGTATCATGCACAAACTTGCCACAGCGCCAGCGAAGCAATTTATGTGGCAAGCTAGATCAAAATTCAAAATTGAAACAAAAAGAAACTGTAAATTATAATTGCATATTTTCATATTTTCATATTTTACAATTGACGCCGTCGTACATAGATGTGGCGACTCCTCTTATTGCCTCAAAGCACTCTAATAAGAAATTAAACGTCGACACTTCTTATGCATGCAATTTCCACAAGTTTTAAATTGAAAATTGTTTTTACCGTGTGCCAAGCCAAAACAGTTGACTGAAAATTCCATCTTTTGCGCTAGGCGAGCTGAAGGCTCTTTGGCAGCAGCTGCTCAAAATCCATTTGCGTTTAGCCTGTCTAAGATAACGCGTTTAAGTTTCGGCCATTGTGATAATCGAAATATTTTAAGCTTTAAATTTCATCAGTCTAAAGCACACATTGTGAGGTACCATTCAAAATTGGTACCGATTACGTGAATATAAAGATACTATTATTATATTGAAAAAGCAGATTGATTAATGTTCTTAAAGTATTTCAATATATTGAAAATATTATTAAGCATAACTGAATGAGCATCTAGATGGATAATAATAATTTCCTATTCACCAATTTGTTGAGTTTAACAGATCCTTTGACCAGATTAGATATTTTCTCCAGCCTCATCACAAGTTTTCAACTCATTTATCTTCACTAGCAATTGAAAAACTTCTCAGCCAAGCTAATGTACACACATTTTTTTGTATAAACATCTAATTTGAAAAAGGTTCATACGACAGTGACAAAAAAGTATGGAGTAAAGAAAAGAAAATTCTAAAGCCCGAGGGTCGGAGGTTTCTAAGCAAAGGAGTAGCCGATAAGACGCTGCCAATTGTTGGACGGTTGTTTCCTTTGGACTCTGGCTCTTGCTGTGAAAATTATTTCACAGTTGAAACGATTTTCATGAAATTAGTTTTTCTTTGGCCACTTTGGGATACTCACCTAGCATTTGGATTTGTATTGAGATTCGGAATGGGTATGCCATTGGTATGTCTTTTGCCTGCTTTGGCTGATGTGTTCTTTAGCCGAAAAATCTCATTTGCCACCTGGCATAAAACTTTGGCACGTCGCGACAAAATGAAGTCGGATAAATTACCCAACTCCGAGTTAATACAAATACAATGCGTCTACGATTAATATTTTATAATTTTGCGCACGATTTTCAATCTCTGACAGTGGCTGCTAACAAGGCTTAGACAAGTATGCATTTTGTGGTAGTGAAAGTTTTTCTTTTGCGCCATTTACTATTTCATTGGCTATTGCCAGCGGCTACCAGACATGCATTTGAATGTTAATTCCGGCCATGGTATTTCCGTCCAATTTGCCCATTTTTGTAAAGAAAAGTATTGCCTTCATTCTCAAGGTTACAAAGTGAAAGGCTTTTCCCTTTGGGCCTAGCCCAAATGAATATTTGTTTAAAGTGTTCCACAATGAAGTGAAGCCTTTGTCTGGCCTCTTCATTCAATTGCATTATGAATAATTAATTGCTGAACAATGTCAGGGCCATCATTAACTCAAGTGAATGGGCATAGTTCCTGTTAGTGTTGGCAAGTCAGCTTTATTTTTTAAAATCCAGCGAACAGTGAAACTTTAACTGGATTACTGGACTGTTCAGTTTTTAAAACCTTCAAGATTGTTGCATTTAGATTATTTTTATAATATTAAGTACTTTCTCGGATTCCTGCCTATACAATTATTAAAATGTCGTCTGCTTTGCAGAAGTTGACAACACTGCCGTCCATGAGTGCCTGCTCTTGAATCTAACACTTTTACAGCTCAAAAATTGCTCCAATTGAAAGTTTTAGCATTTAAAACTGTCAGTGAAGCATCTTGTTATACTCTGTATTCATTTACTGGTTAAAAGTGGGTATGGTTATATTCTATAAATTTAAGTAATAGACCGAAACTTCTATGCATAATTCAGATTCTAGTATATACATATATTATGTCTTCTATTTTAAATATTATACATATAGGGTAAATTCTAGCTGAGCAATCGTGACTGTAACATTTAGACTAGTTTAACAAGCCATTCTGTAGAATAACCACTCACTGCCAATTGTCTCTGGTCGCTATCCTTGGCCAGGCTCTCACAACTTGGCGGATTAATTTCCCATTTGCTGCCAACTAATCCTGTAAAAATTGTCTGCTTGGCGTCTAGTTCTTGGTTCTGACGGTTTTTTGCAAAACTTTTGTAACAAGCGAATTTGTTTGTAATTGTTAAATGCAATTGAATTTATAAGCGGCGCATAATTAAAATTAAGCAGCCGGCAAGCCGAAACTTTTGCAAGTATTGCACTTCCTGAGCTTTGGCATCCTGATCTTACTACTGTCCTGTGTCTGTGTTAAGGTTCGCATTGAGTGGTTATGCGGTGTCGGACGGGAAACTTTAACCCTAAATATGCCAAGTTCAAACTATCTTTAAAGATAGTTTCCCGGATACTTATACTAGCTGTTAATGTGGCTTGAAGGCATTTGCATTGGCTGACTCAAGAACTCACAAAAGAACAAGGAACAAGGCTTGTTAGGTCGTTATTTACAATATTAAAATAAAGGATATTCTGTAACAAATTTATACAAAGAAAAAACTCACATTCTGTAGAATCTTTAAAAAGCAACCAGATAAATGTATTGTGTTAATTTAAAGCTGAATATGCTTTACACTTTTTGAACAGGAGAAATGGATCTTATGTATCAGAACAAAAGAAAGGATTTATATTAACACACTTCTATAAAATCAACTGTTTTTTTGTTTTGCTGCAAACACTTTTGGTAGTGAATTTATCAATTCTTTTTGCAAAAACTGCAGCATCTTGCTCTATATTTCACTCAAAGTATAATACTGCTTATCTGCTTGCTAAATATGCAGCTGCTCGAACTAAAAACCCAGAACAACAAACAACAATTCCCATAAAGAGACACAAACCATTTGGCATTTTCATCAAGAAGATACTCACATATGTATACATACATATATAGTACATACAAACACACATCCAACTAGAGGCGACTCATTTGCTTGTCGCCGCCTGTAATGCGAATGCATGAAATGCTTCTCAGCTGTAAACACAAAACATCCTAGATCCTTGAGCTGTATTAGAAGCTGGAACTCATCCTAAGGTCGTTGGTTTTTGCGCTGGAGTCAGTTGGGCAGCCAAAAGGAAGTTTTGAAATTTCTGTGATGATGATGAAAGGCTGTCGCGTCGTAGTCATCACATTTGTAAGCAAAAACATTTCATTTCATTTGCCAAATTAGTTTCTGCATTTTGCCAATTGTATCAACTAATGTAGTTTTGGAGTAAAGTTGTCGACATTTAGTAAAATTTTGTGAAAACTCTGCCATTCGAAAATAAACAATCAGTTTAAAGTGTGATTAAAATGCCATTTAATTAAGATTAAAATTGATGCAACCAAATTGCAGTAATTGGCAATAGGCAGGTAGAACAAAGAAAAAAGACAAATACCAAACAAAAAATAACAAGCAAAAACGTTTTAAATGATTTTGGTTGCAAATATTTTTGTAAACTTTATGTTCCGCCCCTTGTCTCGCCTCACCTCACCTCTACAAGGCTTACGCTTACGAAGCCCGGTTCGGCCACGAGGCTAAACGAGCAACATTGTATGCCAATTCGAAGCAAGGATGTGGGCGAGGGCCTGTCAAGCTACCGACGAATGAGACGACGAGCTGCACCGTCGCCCTCCCGGCTCTGTATATACTGAGCAATGTAGGCGACATGAATGCCCGTCGTTGGTTGGCTGCCACACCATGGAGCCTATGTAAACGACGCACGCACCCGTCGTGTTGTATATGTGTTTGTATGCGTGTATGTGTGTGTATGTGTATGTGTGTTTATGTGAATGTAGGTGACATGTACTACAACAACAAAAGTCATGGAAATGGCCAAAGGTAGCGGAGTAAAAACGAAATCTGTAGGGAGCCCCATGTAGGGGAAGTTTACGCCAAACATGTTGCAAGAGGAGGAGTTTGGCCAATTTATACTTGGTCTGAAGTCAGAGTTGCTGTTGGAGTTTTGTCAAATTATTTAAACAATTCCAACGTGTAATATGTGATCTTCTATTATCCAGATAGGTCAATAAGTAGCTCAAATATATTTTTTAATATTCTTATTATACATATTACATTTGATTAAAAATTATATGTATAAAAATTATTCAAAGAATAAAGATCTTCACTCATAACATTTATTCAATGCTTGATTGTTGATTTTTGTAATTTTTATTTAGTATTTTGAATGTAAGCAACTTAATCTTAAATTCTGTTTGTAATTTTTGTAACATATATTTCGTCTTTTAAACGTGCTAAATTTCAGTTTAAATTCATGTTATAATATTATACGCAATAATTATCAAATTACCCCTTTACAATTAAAAAAAATACAAATTTTTTATTTTTAAGACTCTACAGTCGAATTATTACTTTAAATTATAAAAAGGAAATTATTAAACAATAATAATGTCCATTCTTTTCGACTTTTTGTTACAAATTCTTGACGAAAGGGGACTACACACAAATTTTGCATTAATTTTTTATTTGGTATTTGAATATCGGTAAAAATTTCCCCAATATTAGATAATTTTAACAATTTAGTTTATTTTTACTCAAAATGTTTCAATTCTCGGAAACACATTATAAGTCTTTTTATTCAAGCAGAGTAAAGCATATAATAAGCTCACCTTTTTTGTGTAGTTGGACATAAAAAGAAACTTAAATTTTACAAATTTTAAGCTGTGTAAAGTGTAAAATATGATATATTTATTTTTGAATGACAAAAAAAGGCAGATAATATCATCTACTTGATGTTTTTGGTGAAGCGTGTGAGATACATACATTTTTGAATTAATGATAATATCCTCTTCTAAGTAGAATTTCATTTATATCTCAAAAGGAACATATTTTACATATTATTTAAAAGATTTTTAAAATATACCGCAGTTCAAGTATCTATAAAATTTTTCCGAAAAATATTTAAAAAAATAAATTAAAAACAAGTAATTAGCACGATATTTTCATCAACAATATGTAAGAAATTAAACAACTTCACAGTATGTAAGATACTTTAGCTTTAGATATCAGTAGTATGTACAATTTGTTATTGGCCAACACTCACTTGTAGTTGTTTTTTAGTCAATTTAGGCCGAATACAATTCGTAATAAAGCGACCTGCCCCAAAAAGCATGCTACATTTAAATGGGGTTTAAGACAACGCCTAGCAATTAAAACGAGAACACATACTACCAGTAATTCGCACATTTCATTCGCTGTCCAAAAACCGAGAACCGATCTGCCTAACAGATATGTATGTATGTTTGTAGGTGCCCACATACATATGTATATGTAAATACGTTCAAGTTATGTAGGTGGAGCACCGACTTATGTAAAAATTTATTTTTTGTTGTACAAGCAAGAATTGTCCTTTTTTTTATTTTTGGCGGGGCAATGACAGAGCGAGATGGATGCAATCAACTGCAACATGTTCGATGTGGCAATCATTTTTGTTGCATGCTGCAGGGCGCCAAAAAGTTAACCATGGCCGAGTTTGTGCAGTTCTCTGTTGTAAACAGCGCAGGCGACTCTTTGCCTTTAACAGTGAGCGAGAGAAAGCACCAGAGAAGAGAGCAGGTGGAAAAGAGTGGGCAATATAAAGCGAGAGAGTGCGCTATGAAATGCCGGCCACGTGACATTGTTGCATTTCCGGGTTATCGTGTATGTGTATGCGTACCTGATGATAAGACCCAACGAAGCTATTAATCAAAACAAAATCAAAAAATTCGCTTCTCTGTGTGCGTGCGTGAGAGAAACACGTGCCGTACTGTTAACAGAGCCAACTTAACAGAGCTCTGTTAAGGCGCACAGTTGACAACAAGCAATGAAAGATGTTCACGACAATTGATTGCTGTGGGACAGCAGCAGCTGCTGATTATACTAAAAATAGATAGGTTCCTGTAAATACGCCAGAGTTAACTTTCAATTATAGTAGGTGCTTCTGTAAATTGTATTATTTACTAGAGCCTAATTAAGACAGACAGGATTGATTGCATAATCGCTGGCCTTGAAATGCATTATCATATAATCTTTAAATTAATGCACTTGTTGAGAGTTTGTCTCTGGGGTAATGCATTAAGTCAATTGCTTAAGCGGATCCCCACGCGCCTTATTGTTGTTGCTAAGCCGTTAAGCAACTGCTGCTGCTGCTGCTGCTGCTGCTGCTGCTGCTGCTGCTGTCAACTTTGCTTTGTTTCCCCTCTTTTTCTTCTCTTGGTTGTTTGCTCAACACTTGGCACGCACACGCTTCAAATAATGCGGTGCTGTATATATAAATGTCCTTGTACTTTTACATAATAAACGAGTCAATGCCGAGGCCGGCAATGAATAAGAAAGAATCGGAAAAAAAGAAGACACAGTTAGACTTAACAGAGCTCTGTTAATGGCAACAGTGATAAGAGCCGGCGAAATGCACAGCGCAATAGAGAATGAGAGAGAGGGAGAGAGCGAATTGCTCTCTTTTTGTGTTGTTGCTGTTGGTGTAAGCTGCAACTGTAAAGTGCCCTGTAGTTGCAAGGCACTAAGCCAATGCCAACAGTGGAACAGTGGGACAGAATTGAATGCTGCTCTCCTCTGTTGGCTTGCAACTACAACTACAACAATAAATACCAACTTTAACTAGGTACAACGACGGATTGGGTAGAGGGGGGGGGGGGGGCATACTACACAACCCTTGACCAAGGCACAACTTCGTGTAGTGCTCGTCAGTCGTGCATTATGTACATACGACGACACATGCACATGGGCCCTGCGTCTATGTGTTAGTTGGTGCTGCTGCTGCGCTTCCTTCCACACACAGGACTAGTCGTTGCAACAATCGCAATTTGCACATTCACCAGCATTCAGTTGTACGCGGTTGCTCCTTCAGTAAGGACGCACAGCACTTCCTTCAGCCAGTTGGCCAACTAGTTTGTAACTTGGCTGATTTTTTTTTTGAGTGTTGCCTGTAACTTTGAGCCACTTGTGCGGTGTAAAACTGAACATTTAAACTCACAATCCACACTGATTAAATACATTTTATAGCCGCAAGCAGTTACAAATCTTACAAAAGGGGCAAAGAAGCCGGTTGTCGGCGCTGTACAGTTTACAGAACTCATTACATAAATGCTAAGGTGCTGCTAGAAACGAACAACAGAAGTTAGAAGGCCGCCAGCAGTCAGTCGATTGAATAGTTAAGAAAGTCCGCCCCCACAGATTAGTTGGGAAAGCGGCATGCAAATCAAAATTGCTAATTGGTGTTACCACAATCCGAAGCCACATGCAACTTGACACTCAACGCTCAACATTGCCATGAAGCAAATTGCAGTTTAAGATCTTTTTGTGTACGTGAATGATATTGCATTAAAATTTTTTGTTGTTGTTGTTGTTGTTCCTTTGTGTCGCGACAAGACGTGTAATTTTGTTAGCCTTTCGTGCTGAGTGAACATTACTTCGAGATACTGACGTCAAAAAACTAATATTAACTAGACGAACTTGTTGTTTCTTGCCTGTGCGGCGTCTCAAAGTGCATTTTTATTAAAGTCAACAAGTTGCTGCAGAATAACATAGACCAGGACCAGGTGAGTTTCATATGACAAAGCACATTTCCTTTTCTATCCACTTTATATTCATTATTTACATGCAACCATTATAGATAAGTGTTGATAATATCATGAAATTGGCCAGGTTGAAAAGTGGGTTAGCTTCTAAGCAAAACACTTTAAATAAAATGAAGCTTGTCGTTTAAAATTGATAATGAGCAGATGCATAAAATACATTCAATTCGATCGTCTCTTAAGTCCATTATCCATTATGATAAAACCTTGTAAAAATTTTAAATACATTTTTTACTATATTTCGATAATATTCACAATATTTCGGTTAAAGTAATTCTTATAGCTAAACATTACTTTGATCTGATTTTAAAATCATAAACTATTTAAATTTTGAATTACCAGTACACTTTAATTTATTTATCAACTTATTTTATTATAATCAGATTAAAGTTTATTTTATATCCAAATCTTTATTTCGACATTTTTTAACATTATACATTTTTCCAATTGTGAAATATATTAATTATTTGAAATGGGATAAATGTCTTGTTTAAGTAATAAATTTATAAATTATTCCAACTTGACTGTTGTATTTCTGTAAACTGAAGTTGCATATGAAGTTGGTGGGCGTTTATTTTAATTATATTAGATGGGTCTTTTAATTACAAATAAGCTGTATTTCAAAACTAAGCTTAAATGTTATCAGTTGTCGTTATTTCAATGTCATATATTCAGAGTTTAGTTTAGAATATATCTTAATAAAAAGCACTTAATTTGCAGATTGTAATAAATATTAATATCAAATGCCAGACCTTGGCAAACAATTTTTGGTTTCCAAAAATGCTTTGCTTTAAAACTAAAATGTACTCACAGCATTATTTTATTTTAAGGATTTTTTACAGTAAATTTGGCCAAGAGGCCGACAACAGCAAATCATGCAGAAAACAAATACCCAGAAAAATGTTGAGTTGAGTCACTTATTATAATATGAGTACGAAATTCGCAAAGTGACTTAGTTTTCAGTCTGGCATGGCAATCGGATGCATTTGATATTCAATAAAAATATGTAATTGCAATTAGTTTTATCGTTGTTACATAATCAAATAATATTTTTCCAAGCGTCCGCATTTTAATGCAAAACTTTTAATCCGACGCCTTGGTTTGTTTACACGAATCGCATTCCCTCAGCCGCAAAATCAAAAGTAACGACAATAATGAAAACAAACAAACAAACAAAAAAAGGAGAAAATTTTTGCATATTTACACAAGACAATATATATACACTCTCCCGACTGAATTGCAGCCAGGATGAAGCTGATGATGATGGGGGAGAGGATAGGATAGGATAGGAGGAGGAGGAGAAGGGAAGCAGTCGGAGCTGTCTGTCTATTTGTAAACTCTATGAGTGAGTGAGTGTCGAGGATATTTTGTAAATTGTGTGTAAGCCAAACTGCTGCCTGCCGAACATGTAGACAAACCGTTTCAAAAGTCCAACAAGTTAGCAGGCGTGTGGCGTCTGGCGTGTGGCATGCAGGCGTGTGGCATGGAGGCATGAGGCATGGGAAGGAGTGAGCGTGTGGCAAGTGGAAAAACGGGAAGCCGACAAGGACAAGCAAAGTGTCGGCATCATTGCAGTTGTTGTTACTGTCCTGCGGTTGCCAGTTAGGCCAGATCGGGTGTTGCAAATAAACACATACGTGGTCATACTCCTATGTAGTATGAGTATGTATCTTTTTGTATCATATCGCAACGTATCCGTATGTATTTGTTGGATGTTTGTACAAGTGCAGCAGGGCCAGAACATACGGAAGTAATTCGATTTTGTGTGGCATGTTGATGATGAGCCTATGACATTGTTGTGCAACCCATGGACAGGCAGTCAAATAAACAGTCAAACAAAGATTACAAACTGTCTGAGCAGTCAGAATTGTCACAGCTGTCGGATTGTAGTCACACAACTGGAGTTCTGGCTCAAAGACAGACAGATAATGCTTAATTCAGCATAATACCATTTACGATACAAATATGCCCTTCCGGTGCGCACAAAAACTCATTTGGAAACATTCAAGTAAATGTAATTGTAATAATTTACTAACAACATTAAAATTAATATATTGTAACATGGTTGCGTACACTCACAGTACGACAAATTGTCCAAATTACTGATACGACCGGTATAACCGGGCATAATATTTTATACATTTTAAGTTCATTCACAACCATTACACGAGTTTATGTTTTTCTAAATTATCATTTGCAAATTATAGCTTGCTTCAATTAATTATGTATTATTGCGGATATTAAGAAGTGTTATTTAAATTTAGAGCCGAATCTAATTGCGGCTTGCTGTGCTGTGCAATTAATAGACTAATATTTTCAAATTATTTATTATTATGACATATGTGTGTATGTAATCCATTTGATATATAATTTCTCAAATAAAATATTTACAAAATTTATAGTCCGAAGCTGATGCTATGATTAAATGTATTTTAAGCGAATAACTTCAAACCGATTTGAATGGTAAAACAAATACTTACAACTTTTTAAGTAACTTTTTGTATACTTTCAGTTGTTACTTTAAATTACATAGAATTTTAGTTGTGATTATACAGAACATGTTAGAACATGTACCTACAAATTTTTAAATGCAGTTGAAGAGTAAAAGTATAAATGTATTGAAGTGAAAATCTTAAGATATCTTCAAATAATTTATACTAAATTTCTTAGTTTAGTTAAGCAAAAAATTGCGTACATATTTTGTTCTTCACATATCATGCATTTTAATATTATTTTCACAAATGGGACACAAAAATCAATTATTAAGCCGACCGCAAATTTTTAAGCAAATTTTAGGCCACAATTTGACAACAAAGTCAACATCGAGACAAAATATATGTTTATATAAATTGCATACAAGTTAAGTGTGTTGTTGGCTAGCCATTTTACATCCGGCTAACAGGCTGACGGTCGGTCGAGCTGCCAATTAAATCAGACAAAAATATCTTTGGTAAAATTGCAAGCTCATAATTGTTTCAATTGAAAAATGAATGACAAGTGTATTTTGCAAAATGTTCTTTATGCTCAAAGTAATAAAATGACTTGAAACGTCAACGTCAACGTAAATTGTAAATTTAAATTTGCAAATTGCACAAATTGGTTCGTTTTCGATGAACATCTAATGCCTGTGAGTATTTTTATTAGGTCTGCGGTTAAGGTGCTGCCTTTTTGTCCAGCATCTCCATCAATATTTAATTTCATTACAATCCACAAATGCCAAAAGGAGCATCAACAATGCCAAAAGTTGCTCAAACCTAATAAATAATTCGACATATATCTATGAAAATGTCCATTTAAATATGCCTTTGAGGCAAGCATTTCATAGTCCATTAAGGTTGCTTCCAGGACATGCGGCAAGTCCATGGCCATGGTCGATTAGATTGTGTTTGAGCGAGTGTGAGTATGAGTTTTTGGTATTTACACCTTGCTGTAAACTATGCTTGATCCAATTTGATGCGTTTTAAACTGGTCACTAGCCACGTGTTTGGCTTTAAGCTGCTGACCAGAGCAGAGGTTTCCCACTCCGCTATACCAACCCAGTCCAAAGGAGACACACAGCCCAGAGTGCATTTTATTTTATGCTTTCGGCCTGCTCTTCCACACAGGCTGTCTTACTCCCTTCCAAACACCTTCTCTGGCTGCATGTCCTTGCTTTTGTTGTTTGCCCTTCTCTCTGCACTGCTTTTGCTTTGGCTTGCCTCAGTGTCTGTTTAAAATGATAACGTTGAGAACGTTGGCGGTCTAGGGAAGACAAATGTGTGCTATTGAGGCGTGAAAATATTCCACTATAAATACACATGAAGCGAAAATCCCACTTTAAGCTGAGTGTAATTTTCTGAATCATAGTGTGGGAGTTAGTTTATTTATGGTCTCATCTTCGGCTTCATATAATCCACATAATTGGTAAAAACATCAGTAGTAAGTGGAAAAAACTTTAATTACAAGTGCTTTAAAAATCAGTTGAATCAGTTGACTTACTACCAAAACGAAAGTTTAAGAACCATTTGGAATGACATAACAGCTTTGAAAAGTAAAATCGATACAAAAATAGCAAAAAAAAGTTCCATTTAATATGTAACTGTAAGATTGATGATGTGTACAGAAAATAGCACTAAAAATAAACTTACTTTTAGGCATTTAAATTCCCATTCTGATCACAGACTGAATTTTAATATAGTTTAATTGAACAACATCAAGTAAATAATTTTACAGGTTTATATAAGTAAGATTCACAGCTTAAACCATAGGACCAGGTTTCGGTTCTGTTCAAATTAAAAAGTTCAGGATTCCTCAAGAACCTTCGTTACGAATATGATTTGCTATATTTCAAGAAGTTCAACTTAAGATAATTATTATATATGCTTTTTTTTTGTTTTCAATTCCTAGAATAAGACAAAGATTTTAGAATAAAATGTCTTCTTGGAATAAGCAAAGATTTCAGCTAAAGTGAACACTTTCAATTGCATATATTTTTGAACACTGTCTCTAATGCCTCTTTTCAATTCTGATTGATTGCTTCCACAAACAAATTATAGATTATCCCTTCGATTTTCAAACACATTCTACAAATAAGCTTATGTACATAAACGAGTATACCCTATGCAGGTTTTTCTACGGTGCTCGAAAAATTGGCAAGCTTTGCAGACAGACTTCCATCCCTTCCTTCCTTTTTGGCTCCTCGCTGTCGGCAGCCAGCGAAAAATGGCAGTAAATGGCAGTATGGCAGTAAATGTAAAAGCGAACTGCAAAACATGAACCAGAAATGTTGCGTCGACCCAATTTTGTGTGGTAGTAAAATCGCTGCTTTCATTAACTGAAACGCCAGACGATTGAGGAATGGGTAGAGATGCTGGATGCCGTCGCGACTGTCAACGGCTGCAACAACAGCAATAGCTTTAAAAACAAGTTAAACTGGGTGGCTGATCGGTGGCTGTATATCAAGTCCCCAACTAACATAACTCCATAACCCACTCGCAATTCAGGATCCAGTAACTGTGCCACGTTGGAGCTGAGTGGCTTACTACATATAGTATACGGGTGGCTCCTTTGTTTCCCTTGGCAAATTGTTTCTGTTACTGGCTTTTCAGTGTATTTATATGTATACTTCCATTCCATATATACCCTTTCATACCCTTTACAAACTTGAGAAGAACTTTAAGGCAAGTCGTGCTCTGGGGTTATTTAAAAGTTTTTGGTTATAGTCAATGCGGGCGGAAATTAAATGTCATCGATGGTTGGCAAATGCCTTAAGGATATGTTGAAGTGTTTGTCATTTGCAATTAATTTTCTTTTGACCAGGTTTTCCGCTGTCCGTTTTGCAAGATGCGAGATGGCATTTCAATTAAGTTGCTCAAAGCGAATGTCCGAAAAATTTGTCCAATAATTTCCTCATATATCCGACCATTTGCAGTGCCTAAAAGCCAACTGCATTTTTAATTAGACAAAGTTAATGCAATTATTTCAGTCAGTTATCTATGGGACTGGTTATCGTTATCGATGTGCGTCTTTCGAATGTTTTAAACAGGAGCAACTGGCAAAAATATTGCCTTTTACTTTTAATACAAGGCAGGGTAGCTCTCGGCAAATCCTTACATGTCCTGGCGTGGCCAGGCCACGTTTGGGCCATTTATCCTATGCTTGCCATGTTTGCTTGTGTAACCCTGGGTGAATGCGACTGCTGCTGGCATATGCTAATGCCAGGACTGTTACTAGACTCTTTTTGCAACAACTGGCTAAATATGTATGCCAAATGTGATTTGCATATAACGTTCTACGTTGTGGCCAAAAAGGAAAAAGGAATTGCCATGCGTTTGGTATGCCTTTTAGCTTGACTTTAGCTCGTCGGCTCTAACGTTATGTTACGAGTTAACCGAATATTGGAGCAGACTCTATGCACTTTGTGCTACACTCAGGTATGTAAAAGGGACCCCCTCTCCTACACATCCCACATTATCTGTCTATCTGTCTGTCTGTTTGTCTGACTGTCTGTCTGTTTGCTGGTCAAGCGACGGGTATTTGTCAGTTTTGATAGGCAAGCCGATTGTTGACTGTTGACTGTGGCATTAGTTATGACACCATTTGTTCGCTTGAGAATGTCCTCAAAACTTGCCCTTGCACTTGTCGTTTCAACTTGATTTACATGAAAATTAGCTGAACATGTGAACATGTGAACATGTGAACATTGCCATTGGTCATGTCATTAAAATGCAAAAATCTTACAGCATATGCATAAAATTATTATTATTATTAACAACATTGGAATACACAAATTTATGCATGTTGTCCCTGGATCACATCCAATCACAATCATAACCACAATAACTTTGAATTCAATGCTAAAAACATTGCAACGCCAAATTGTTTCGCTTTTATCATGAGTGAAAGTAGGCAATTGCCAAATGCATGCCAATCTCAAATAGAATACATGGGGGGCTCTTGTCAGAAAGGCATCAGCTATGTTCGAGTATACATGTTTGTGTATGTATGGCTAGCGGTTTGCTTCTGATCCGGCTAAAAGGCATTGCCGGAATAAGTTTGTGTAGCGCAAGAATTTCTCCTTTTTGGCCAAGTTGCACGATAAATCTCAACCAAAAGTTGTGCTTGTGTGCAGAAGCAAAACGGGGATTCAACTGAGGAGACGGGGCCAACAGATTGTGTAAAATATGCACTGCTTTGAGGCATAGGGCAACAGACAACAGACAACAGACAGCAAGCTAACCAGTTACCAGTTAACAGTCACAAGGCAGAAGTCACCAGGCACCGGCCACCAAGCACTTGAGGCCGACACAACGCCACAAAGCGCATTATGTTGATCAACATGATTATGGAAATGGGAAGTTAAGAGTAGGGAGTCAGTATGTCCGACAAAGGCGGCAGGGGCGGCTGTCTTGGCAAGCCTCTTCCTTTCTTTGGCCAAAAACAAACGAACGGCCAATAAGTGCCGCTAACTTGGCAATTATCCACAACTCGTAAACTACACTCTATTTCATTCTAATAAACAAAATAAACAAATTAATTTAGCATATACTTATTATGCTTATAGACGATAGATAAAAATTTGAATTTAAATCTAAAGTTTCTACGAAGATTCTGAGTTAGCTTTCGAATAAATATAATGAACTAATAAAAGTCAATGTTAAATTATATAAAATAGAGTTTGAAGACTCAGATTTAGGTTTTAAATTGGAAATTTTGATTTTATAGGACGTATTGATACATCTATTTTAAACAAGGCTGCATAGCGGTTCCGAATTAAGTTCCTGATTTATGGGTAATAAGCCCAACCCTTCAAACTATCAACCCGTCAAACCCTAATAAGAAATTAAGCGCTTACTCAAAAAAAGGTTAATTTCATTATTTTTTATACCTCAAAATTATTCTTTCATCTTCAAACAAAATAGATTAATAAATCATAATCTTATCATAAAAAAGATTAAGATATTAGTTATTAAATTTTTATTCTAAACCAAAAATAAGAAATGTGAAATAATTGTAATGTCTTATATTGAACCAAGGCTCAAACTTATACCTTGGGTTTAAAGGTTATAGAAACTGGTTCGCGATCTGAACCCAATTCTAGCTTTATAGCTTAAGCACTCAACATCTAAAAGGCTTGTTGCCTTAACTTTAAATACATATAAGGAAATAAAATTAAATTTGTAAAGTTGTTCAATACTCAGAGTTGGCTTTAAAATCATTTTTTTTTACGAACGTATAAATATATTTATTTAAAACTCAAACTAATTATGAATAATGGATAGTAAAAAGGCTTTTTTGCATAAAGATATATTTTACTTCCATGTAAATAAATCAGTCGAGTAACACGGCTCGGCCAACAGCTCGGGTTAGAAGTATGTAGGTAAAGCTCGTAGCCCTTTCAATTTGGCATTGCAGGGGCCAGTTTGCAGTAAGTTTTATTGGTATTTGGCATTTGGGTTCATGTTGGCCCACTGCAAACAGGACAACAACAGGCAAGGCAATGGAATTCGATTTTCTGCTATTTCCTATGCCAAAAACGAAGTTTTGGCCAATGCCAACAACCTACTTACTTGCTTGAAGAGGCCAAGGATTGGGATTGGGATTGAGAAGGGGACATAAACACGTGATAAAAGCTTTACTTGCAATTTTAACTTTGCAGTCGAGCGTAGCAAGAGCAATACGGGATTACAGAGTTGCAACAGTAACGAGAACAGAAGTTGCAACACAACACAATTCCGTTTCGTGATGCTGCCTCTGCCTCTGCCACAGTCTGTGTCTGAATGCGTGCGGCAGAGTGGCACCAACGACTGTTGGGCGTATGTGTCGCGTCTACGCTGCCAATGCCAAGGCAGTCAGCTAGTCAGTCAGTCAGTCAGTCAGTCAGTCAAACAGATAGACAGACAGTCAGTCATACCAACTGATTGTCTATCTATTTGTGTTTCCGTCTATCTAACTGTCTGTCTGTCTTGCTGAATGTCCTGTCTGTGTATTGTGCCATCTACTTACGAGCTTCGTTGGCGCTGAGAGTTGTTTAACCGTCTGTGTGTGTCGCGGGTCATTTGGACTTGGCTTTGAATTTAACATTTCTTTTCCTCTCTTTTTAATACTTTTCGCTCAAAGACTTGCCGACAAATCTTTTATTCTTCCTGTAGCTCTATAGTATTTGGCTTTAAAGTAGCAAATATGTCACCCGCATGTAATTGGCTCTGGCTTTTGTTGATTTTTCGACTGCAGCTTGACCTTTGACCTCCTTTTGGCTGCCACAACCAAACCTTAAATATGCCACTTAGCACTGATTGAGGAAAATCGCCTTTTGGTCATAGTATCAAGTGCTTAGACGCATAAACGGCCCGTTGAGCTGTAAAGCTCTCTCTCTCTCTAAGAGCCACATTTCAATTTATTTAATTTGATATTTGTTTTTGCAAGTGGTGGGCAAAGATGCATGCCACACACCCATTACGAATGCCCAAGCGCATTGATTTGAATATGTCAGCAATTTGTATAGTTTTGTGCTCGACTGCGCCAACTCCAACGCCAACTACAACGCCAACTACAACGCCAACTGAGGATGCATCCTCTGAATGTATGTAATGAATGCATTGGCAGAGCAGGCGACGCTGCGTAATGCAATGTAAACCAAACCAAACAATTTAAAATCATGGCGTGCATTTGGCTTCAATTCAATTTAAACTGAAATGAGCTCATGGGCCACAGACGAAAGCGTAGACCAAGGGACAAGGGACAGGGGACTGGCATTTTACAGAGGTGAAATACTGCACAGTAGTATTAGAGTTTTACTTTATTAAATTGCACACACTTCTATCTCTTGTATCTAAAAACAATCAGCGTTAATAGAAACTCTAGAAAACGTTTAAAGTTGAGCATAGAACTTAGTTGCTTACATTTAGCTGAGTTAAATTTTCTATTCAAAATATAGCTATAAATACTAACGCTAAGAGTAAGAAATAAATAAACTAACTAAAGTTAAAAGTAAGAGATTTTCTCTTCAAAATAAATGAGTAAGAATGTTTATATTTTAAAATAGAAAATCAAGCTATCTAAAAGAAAGTATATTTATAGTTTTTAATTGCCCAACTAAAGATAAGGAGCTTAATTTTATGCTCAACTTTTAATAATTTTCAAGGATATGTATAAATATTAAAACACAGGAAATTTAATTGCATAATCCTCTCACACTTATTAAGTTTTTAAAATTAAATTAAATTAAATTACAAACATAACTGTTTGTGACTAGTGCCATCATTGTAGAAGGCTATACCTTGTTCAGAATCAATTAAGTATTAAAAAGCACTCAGCCCTATAAACAAGAACTTTGCTATATATAAAAACATTGCATTGAAAATCTAGCTCAACTTATCATAAGCAACTGAATTTGATACTAAACTTTTAATATAGTATTTTCTAAAGAACATGAAAAAGTGTCACATATAGAAAAAAATTTAATTATCCACTATTTATAAACTCAAATTAAATAAAAACATCTAAGCGCAAAGGTCACTTCGAATGTATTTACTCTTCTCGTTTTGAGCTTAGCTGAGGACTTGTAATCCACAGTCATGTAAAGTTAATTTTACTGTAGTTCAACGAGTTTCGTGTCGTGTCTGTGTCAAGTGGTGACAACTGTGCGCTGTTAAATGTGCTGAAAAGTGCTAACAGCGCGTTAACATCCACGATTTGAGCGTTTTCGTACATAAATCCCGACTTCGTTATGGTTTTTTAATATGACCCCCAAGAAGTTTTTGGCATTACAATGGCCCAATGTGGCATTTGTTGGGCGTTGCTTTATTGACACTTGCACACAACTGTGTCATATAATTTATGGCTTGCAATTTGTATACAAATTGAAGGCGCAATGTCAATAAAACTTTGCGTCTATATTGGCTAACGAATAATGTGAAATATCAAGTTTATCAACTAACTGTTTTACACGTGAGTCTGTGTCAAAGTCTGGTTGCTGCAAAAAAAAAGGAATAAATATCAGACCAAAACAATTAAAAATTTTGTTTTGGCCAATTAAAAGTTTGGCACAAAAAATCAACCTGCCGTGGCCAAATGCGATGCTTGCCGCACGAACGCCTTGTTAGCGTCAAGTTTTATTGCAATGCCAACTATTTGGCGTGGCAATTTAATGAGAAAATGTAGGACAGTGTTTCTCTCCTCTATTCACAGACAGTACCAGCCTGCCTCCTGCCTTCCTGCCTGTCTGCCTCAAGACTGAAGCACTATTCAAACAGTCTGAGTGCCGTTTAGAGCGGGTTCACCCCCAGGCATCCCAACCCCTCTCTCCCATTTATGTTCCGGCATTTGAATGGTGTGGCATTTAAAGCGCACTCTGGTTAAATAATTCATCAGCCGTTTCGGCATCAATGTGCGGCTATGTTAAATCATGACCAACAAATAAGTTTGTTTACAAGCGGAAAACAAGCGCGCCAAAAGCCGTAACAATAACAAACTGACGTCGAAATTAATTATGACACCTCTGAGTTGGGAATTCAACTCGACGGACGGGGTCCTGTGCCCAGTTTACTTCGTCCTGCATAAAATGTGTTGCATATTTTAGTGCGTTGCCAGCAGCAAATATGCAAGTTTTGTTTCGCCGAGTAAATGGGTGTGTGGGTGTGTGGGTTTGCGGGTGTGTTGGTGTAAGTGCCCCTGGCAGGACCCTGAACAGGCTTTGTAGGCTTTAAAGCTGCCACCTGGCAATGCCAATGCACAACCCGCAAGAGTCGACAAGAAAGTCAAGTGCAAGAAAAAGGACCAAAAGCATTGCGAGTGCCATAATAAAGGTGAGGACAAAACCTGGTTCCCACTCCACTTGCCATAAACTTTACTGTTGTGGCCTTTGGACATCTTTATAACTTGCTGCGGCTAGCAAACTGAATGCACTAGCTTTCATTCCCTGCCGCTATCAATGCCACTGCTCTAGCCCTTCCCCCCTTTGCCACTTACTGGTCTTTAGAAATGTCGTTGGGTTTTTATGACCACCACTTGATGGGCATGGAAAACTTCAACACGGTTGTGTTTTAAATTGAAAATGCTTTAAAATTCGAACATCAGTGGATTGGCTTTCAAAATGTTTATAGCACAATTCATTTGGTCAATTGGTTCAGCGTACAAACAGTTAACAATTTTTTAGTTCAGCCACAAATCCATTTTATTGTCTAAATTTATGATTTTATAAAATTGTTTATTTTTTTTTACGAATTTTGTAATTGTATTAAAATGTTGAAAAAATACTCTATATCTTGGGTAAATATTTGTTTTGTAACAATTGCACAGCACATAAAAAACATTGAATTTTTGTTTAAGATGTTTAAGAAAATAATAAAAATTTCTATTATGTGTAAATATTAAAATAATTACATTAAATTAGGAATATTATAAAAATTTACGGTCGGACTTTAAATAACACATCAACCTTTTTAACATACAAAAACTTATATGTTAGGGATTGTTGATTCCGATATATTTTTAGTAATACTACTGCAAATATATTGTATATTGATTAGTCAGATTTCACAGTTTTCTGAAAAGTTTATAGCTAAAAAATTTGTTTTAATCATTAGTGTTATTCATTTACAAATGGTATTTAAGCTAAACTAGGCTCATCTATTACAAATATGATATTTTATTTCAATATCCCTTCTGTGCTTTGAACATAGGGTATAAAACATTCCACAGCATTTACAAGCGACGCTCAAAACTGCGCTACAAAAAACCAACTTTAAAATGTCCGCAGCAACAGAGGCAGTAACAGCGACAGAGGCAGCGACAGAGGCAGCGGCAGAGGCAGCGCCAGCTGCAGCAGTTGGCAAAATTTTTGTTTGTTTCATATGCGAGTAATTTTCACTTTTATTGGCGCACAAAAGTTAAAGAATTTTAGTTTTATTTGCGATGTCTGCGCATTTTTAATCATTTCGAGCTTGGTAGCAGTTTTATTTCATGACTTGTCAGTCCGTCGCCAACTATCTCTATCTGTATTTGTATCTGTATCTGTATCTATAGGTGCAGTTGCAGCTGTAGTTGTGTCTGTAGATGTAGATTTATCTGTTGGCTGTCTGGCTGCTGAATGCTGAGTAGTTGGTAGTGTGAACTAATTAGTGCATTAGCATTTAGCGTTGTACCCAAAAACTTTCACTTCAATCCCAGGTAATGTGGGTTATGCAAAGCTCTCGGTTAACCATTGCTCATGATGATGATGATGATGATGATGATGATGATTGTCATGATGTGGTTGAGTATATGTGAATAGCTGTGTATCTGCTGCTCATTAAATCACGTTGCAAATAGATAGGTTGTATATTTGATGTGCATTTGGGTGTAAATGTAACGCGTCTTATAATTGCAATTTGCTAAGCTCGCATACTGATTGATGATTGATTAAAATTGGCTTAAATAACAACGATGAACTTAACTGCACCGCAAGCAGCAATCAAGCTGGAATGCAATTTGCAAGGCCAAAACAAATGAGAATTTAAAAACAGCCGCAGACAGAATGTCAGACAGATAGTTGGTCAGGGAGCTGCAAGGACGCGTTGATTTTCATGTAAAACAAATATCACTTAATATGGCTCTGGTCCTGTCGACGTTGGCTAATGGTAAAACAAAAGGCACGTAGCTGTTTTGCTGTTGCCAAGCGGTCAACACGCACCTGCTGTCCATGCAACCACCTGAACACGTGTGCGTGTGCAGCTCATAAAAAAGTGTGCATCAGGTTGCAACGAGCGGGGGCTGAAAGAGCTGGTCACTGGCCATGTTGTGAGGCATTAAAAACAACTGTCGACAAACAACAACGACATCAGCAACAACAACAACTACACCAAAAGCAATACAATCGGACCACCTGATGGTGCTCGTGCACAATTGCACATTGGGATCAAATTGATTGGAAATGAGTTGAATTTCCATTTAATAATTGCTTTCTCATTATTTTTTTTTGTAATATTTATATTAAAATTCAAAGCTTAAAACCGAATAAAAAACTAAACATTTGATTAATTATAAAATAAAATAGTTTTCATTTACAATTACATCTTCTTTTTATAGTAAGCGACATTTATATTGGTTGGAATAAATAGGATTGGCGGAATCGAGATCTATTTATAGTATCGGAAAGAACAAAGAACCTTGAGTTAAGTTTTCGAGTCATCAAACCAAACCCAATCCAAAGTTGTGGATATAATTATATTCATAATTACAACTATTTTCAGACACATTTTTTTCTCATAAACAAATAATGGATATTCCTTTGAAACAACTATGGCGCTATACATGTCAAACGCATACCTGATGTTTGAAAAATATTTTCTATAACTTATACGATATGTGAAGTTCAATATTTATAAAATTTCCCAAACATATTTTTAAAAGTAAAAAGAAAATTCTCTTCTATAAAATTTACATTTGCATTTAGGTTGTTTTTACGGAAAGGACTCCCAAATTGGTTATATTTGAGTGCATATTTATGTTTATGGTCCCACAATGGTCAAGCTGCCCTGTGTCCTTGGTACTTAATTTTAATAAACAAAATACTCGAAGCGTGTGCTTGTTGGACCAAGGACCAACGCACATGCCAAGGCTACCAACCCAGACACATACACATATAGTTATCTAGGTATCTCTCACACTATCCACCGTTTTTGGAGTGATATCAGTGTGTGTGTGTGTGTGTGTGTTTTTGCAGCTCAGTTGGAGTTGTAATGAGCCGCACGAGAAATGCATAAAGTTTTCGGCTTAAGTAGTTCAGGGCTCTGGGTCCCGTGAGATCGATGTCTAACCATAAGTCTGCCAGAGACTGCAGCGGCGGATTCAAGTGTCATTCGGCGCAGACGACGTAAACAAACGTCCGTATATATGGCTCTGGCCTAGCTACGGCTCCAACTCCAACTCCGACTACGACTCCGACAATGGCTCAGAGTTTTGGCTCCCTGGCAGGTTGCACGTGCTCTTGTCATTTTACTTTTAAAACTTTTGCGTTTTGCTGTCGTTGTATGTGGTGGTTGTTTCTGTTGTTGTTTTTGTTCTTTCTGTTGTTGTGGTTGTTCTTGTGTTGTTTTGGCTGCTTTTCAATTTTATTGTGGAAAACAACTGAAACTGTAAAAGGCGTTGGAGTGCTACGTGATTTACACCTAGGCGGATGTGCATCTGTGCATCATTTTACGAGTATGATGGCTGCTGCACTTACCACATGCCATCCCATGCCCTACCACATCTGCCACCTCATTCACATCCACATTCACATCCACATCCTCTCCTTAACCCCCGTCTTTTTCTACTACTATCCCAGTTTAATGTTTATAAGGTGCTGCTCTTAGCTGCCAGTCAAGATGTTTGTTTATATTTTCGTTGACGACTTGCTGCAGAATTTATTCGTTCTCGGGGCGACTTTACAGCGGCCTTCCTCAGTCAACGTTGATGTGACTTTTACGTGCGTGTTGATGCGAGCCGTTGCCGCAGCTGAAAACCGCAATTCTGTTTACGGGGTATTGCAGTTGGTCTACTATCCACTATCCACTTGCCACTTCCACATTTCTCTCTTCTGGCCATTGGCCATGTCAAAGTCAAAGCCACGCGTCGCTATTGTCATTACACGCGCCGACGCTTACACCATGGAAAGTTTGGCAGAGCGAGGGGGGTGTAGGTTTCGGAGTGGGTGTGGTTGTGGGTGTGAATACGCTATTTTGGATGCTGAGCCTGTGTCAGATCTACTGTGGTCGGTTTTGTGGTTTCCTCGTTCGATTGCCGCGTATTCCGTGCTGAGCACCAAGGATGCATTGCATTTTAATGAAGATATACGGCGCTGCGATTCCCAGCGAGAGTGTGTCAGTCGCTTCGCTTGCTGGGGTTTAGTTAGCATTCCCTTTTACACTTCTCCTCTCTCTTTCAGTCAGTCGGTTTGTCAGATTTGGCCCGTGTCCCGCTTACGCGTGCCTTTCATTTCGCACTTCGGACATGGCCAGCGGCGTTGCAAGTGTTGGCATTTACGAGTTAGCCGCCATGTGAGAGCAGTACTGCCTCAATCGGCGAGAAAAAGGGATGAAAAAGGAGATGATAATCCTGTAAGAGCACAGCACAAACGTTTCATTAAATTTTCGTTTACTCAGAACTGAAATAAACTTGACCTTCGTTACGAGAGTCTCTGGGAAAGATTTATTCATACAGCAGTTTGAGAGATGGACTCTTGGTGTGATATAAACGTGTCATATCATATTGGTTTAGGAAAGAATGTGCAGAATATAAAACACTTACCTACGATTGTTTTTGACCTAATATAAGCAACAAATTATTTTAAAGCCTTTCTATAATTGATACAGAAATTGGGTTAAATTGTTTGACCATCAAAATCTAAACTAATAAAATAGTATAAGATGAGCTGACAGAATTTTACAAATGCAACTGAGATGATCGATAGGAGTTATGTTCTAGAATTGTCAGACTACTTACATAACAATAAATATATTTCACTTTGAGTTTAAGCACTCCTAAACAGTGTGTTACAGCCTGACACCATCTATAATCTACAGCTTTTTTTGCTTTGCACTCTGAAAAACGAATTCTATATTAATGTTGACTTTAAAAATGTGTTCCGAGTGTCGTACGTAAAATTCTGACTGTTAATTTCTGAGCAGGATTGAGGGAGTTATCTGAAGTTCTACTGGTCACATGCATAATACAGACACACTCTGTATATAATAAAGGAAAAACTTGCAATTCTTTCTTTGTCTTTGTCTACCAATTTTCTCTTTAGTTGTTTGTCTTGACTTCACAGTCGTAGTTGCAGTTGAAGTCGCACAAAATTTCTTGCGGCTTTCGGATTACTTATCCTTTGTCTTGTGAGTGAACTTTACGCATTAATTCGGTTAATAAATTTAATGACTACATACACATGTTTCGACATGCAAAGTTCAGCAACTATTTGCACATATGCTAATTTAAATTTTAATTGCTCTGCCAATATGTACTTTTAAGTTTTCTCTACTTAAAAAGTTACAAAATGCAGCAAAAAGATGCCAATGCATTAGCATTACAAATTACTCAGTTACTGCAGGACGAGGTGGGTCCTTAGCTAAGGACAATTGAAGAACATTAACTTAAATATGGCTGAGGGATTCCTTTGTCTATTTATTGGTCACAACTACACTTGGTATACAAAAAGAAATTTCATAATTACGATCACAAGGATTTTAAGGAAGCTCTTAAGAAAGGAAATGCTTAACTCTACATTTTGTTATTATTATTATTCGAATTATTATTTTTGTGTATGTACTGTATTGTAGTATTTTTCACTCAATTGTCGCTTTCTTAAAGCTGTTTACACACCTTCGAGAAGATTTACACGTTGTCCTGAATTACATCTTTTCCATTGTTCTGTCTTGTTGGCGGTTGCTCTGTATTGCCTGACATTGGCAGGTGGTAACCATTAGTGCTGTCAATTCAAATGCCACTTGACGAGTTAATAACTTAACTGGAACAGACATCCACACCATCAAACACATCAGCAAATTTACAAACATTAAGACAATTGCAGGGCAGACATTGGGAATGCAAATATCAGACATGCGCCCACTTTTATTTGCCGTTTAAGTAGTTCGACTTTATTGGTTGCGTACCGACATCCTTGGCCCAGGTAAAGGTATTCATATAAATGCAAAGTAGCCTCAATAAATGCATATCTTACTATGCATAGCTAGACTTTGCTCAGTGGCGTCTTTGCCTTTTTTTTCTATTTTATTGGACAAACAAAGGAATATCAATTTGTTCCACTTCACAACTGAATACTTTCTCACTTCGTTTAAAGAGACTAAGTGGTGACCTTTAACTTGTAATCGATGTATATCTGTGTAAATCTGTTTACAATAAATATTAAATTATGCAGCAAGGCAAATTGAATGGAAACAAAGTTGTTGACGTCTTCAAGCCAAATTATGTTTGATTAACTCTTAGTATGACAAGTTCTGCTCAGTTGCTGAGTGTGGCAAGCAAATTCTTGCGGCAATCGTCAAGCGAATGTAGTTGCAAGTCACTGGACTTGACAAAATGACTGCCACACATGTTGCACTGCAGCTTAAAGCCCTGACGACAGCTGCAAGTGGAAAAGTATTACAAATGGGCAATAGGAAAAGTTTTTACAACGCACCCATCGATAAAGGTCGCCTCCATCTCCATCTCCTTCTCAGCTGTGTTCCCACGCTTAATTTCAGTCTCAAGTGTTGGCAGCCGCTGTTGCCATTTGATTGCAACTTTTGTGTCCTGCTGCACAGAATTTCCAATATGCCTCCGCTTTAAATTTGGCTTATCCGTGAAACGCAGCGAACGCCTCAATGCCTGCTCCTCTTCTTGATCTTCCCTTGGCCATGAACGCCAACTGCAGACATCGATGCTGTGGCATGGGGCCAGATCCATTAATTGGTTGCAGCTCCACTTTTCAACGGCCCGACGTACGACAATCGATACGAAATTGCCGGCAATCCTTGAATGCAAAAGTGGTCTAATTAGATTTCTTGTCCCTCATTTCTGCAAAGACTTACCATTCATCGTAATCGAAATCTGCATGTCTCCATATCTTCTGGCTACGTTTTGGATATCTGCATTTCGAGGGCTCTTTAGGTCGTCTATAGAATGGCAGATTCGGAAATCGTAAACGCGTCGCTTTAAATAAATACAGAGTAATTTATTCGATTTACAATACAATAGTCTACATTTTACCCTCATATTGTGCATAGAACACTTCCCGTTTCCTGTTGTACCGATCGGAGAAGAGACTGCCAAACATTTGAAATGGACCTACTTCAAAATGAGAATGTCTTACGCAATCGAATTTTACTCTATTTAAAAGCTTATTTATAAGCAGAGTCGTCTCTGTCGGCGAAAATAACAACAATACGCAATGTCGTTGGAAATTGCGATAAGAAGAAAAAAGAAACAGCTTGCGAAAATTGAGTCATAATCAACGCTCTGATAAGTCATTGCTGTATTCAGCTCTGATAATTATTTATAAATAAAGGCTTGTTTATTTATAAGAGATGAGTGGGAATTCAATATTTCAGACAATGCAGGGAAAACCTTCAAATGGGTTGAGGAATGTTACGGTTTCTAAAATTTTTATTATATTTTTTTATTTTTATTATTTTATTGTAAGAGTTTTAAATAGTTTTTGGGATAAAATTAATATAAAATTAATATATTAATATATATATATTAATATATATATATAACTACATAAGCAGTTCTTCTTCATCTTTCTATATCGTGTTAGATTTTAATTTAAAGTCCTATGTTGTTTAACTTAATTGCTGATTTATAATTTTATTTCTAATGCTAAATACATAAATAAACACTTAAGTAAAAATTACAAGCTCTAAAAAATGGGAATCGATAAGAGCACAGTAAGACTGTATTTATTGAATTGTTTATCTTAGCGCTACTTATACAAAGATACTTATTATTTATTGAGTTAGTCACAAGTAATTGCTTATGTTCATTTAATAACTTATACATTTGTAGGAATCTAATTAACAATTATATTTACCAAAGGATATAAAGCGTCATTAATAAAGCTTCCTCGATTGTTTACATACTCAATGAGTATTACTCAAACCTTATGAATTTAAAACTCTGTATTGTTTTACAGTTCAAGCCCACGCTGAATATTATAATGCTGATAAGGCTTTACACCAACAAACCATTTGCACAATGAAAATTATAAACTAATAATGCATAAAATGGGGCGGTCGGCGTGTCGAAAGAGTTTTCGCCATCAAATCGCAAACTTTGATAGTCGAGCACGTAGCGATTTCGAAGCGAGCAACCGCAGCCACCAAAGAGCATGGCCCAAAGAGCATGGACACGGGCACTACATGAACACAAACATATATACATACTTTATGTATGTACATGTTTACACATGTATGTGAAGCTGGAAATCAGGCACGTAATTGGCTATTAACGCTGGCCACTGCACAAAGCATAATGGCTAATTTCAGCTGTTGTTATTGTTGTCATTTTAGCTAAAATTGCTAGTGTTAATTGAATTAAAAGTGCAAAATTTTGTCGCTCTAAAGTTCACAGAAATCAAATTAAAAATATTAACACAGAGAGAGAGAGAGAGAGGGTAAGAGAGAGAGAGAGATCCTGTCTAACTAAACAATCATACTATATGTAAAATTAATTGAATTTGCATATTATTAGCATGTGTTTTCACCCAACTATTTTAAATGTTCGGGAACCGGCAAAGCTGTTGGATGGCGAGGGAAATTGGGGAAAGGGTAGCGGGTGGCCAGGGCACGATATAAAAATAATCCCAATAAAATGCATTTTTCATGTCAAACGCCTGAGCTGGTGGAATAACCTGAATGCACGCACAGGACTTTATGGAATTGCACGCAAACAAAGTGTTGCACAATCAATGCACATGCTGCACCAAGGGGAAGGGGCAGAAATAGGGGGTCGGGGCAAGGGGATGGCAGTTCTCAATTGGGCGGTTCATTGAGTGTACAAAGGGCGTGGCAACTCTTGTTTTATGTAATAACAACGAAACAAAAACAAAATAACATTTGTGCTGCGGGCGAGCTAAGCTAATGGCCAAAGAATAACATCTTTGTTGGCCAAAAGAGAAGAGAGTGCATCAAATGCAATTGCCACAAATCAGCTTAAGTTCTGTGTTGCATTTGACTAAACAACTGGACTAGCTAGCTGGTTGGTTGGACTTACCGCGTGCCACAGCTGGCGCCTTTGAGGCTATTTGGCTTGTTGCCAAATTCAATTTATTGTCTTAAAGCGCTAAGCCACAGCACGACAGGCTAACACAATAAAGCAACAAAGGATTATCTTTGGCCTGAACCTTTCTACACCCACTTTCAAACCTCCTCCCTCTCCCCTCCCTCCAACACCCATGATCAGCTCCATCTCCTCTGTCAACGACTTGAAAAGTTACTGTACACATAAGTTGAAGGGGGAAAATGTTAAAGTAAAAGTCAGCAAAAGTTATACAGTGCTCGCTGATAGCGAACGGGTCACAACTTTCCAGATGCAAACGAAAAAAGAATGCAAAATGAAGGCAAAGTTTTCCATTCGAATTTCCCATTCTCATACCCTAAAAGCTAACGTGATCAAAAAAACGAAAAGAAAGATGAGTTTTCCCCTCTCAAGTAGTTCAATTAATTAAAAGTCAGGCAAATGCATAACGAGCAAAGCTCAAAAGGTGAATGGTTGAACTAAAGTAGGGCTAAGCCCTAGGGTTAATATCCCTCCTTCAATCTCTCGTCCTTACGCATCAATTAGCCTGCCTGTAAAATACACACACCTATCTATAAAGTGCTTTCATTTCTCACAAGTTGATTTCCTTGGGATTGTAAAATAAATTAAGCCTAGAGTTACCTTGAATTATCTCGAGTGAAGTAATTGAGAAAACCAAAAACTCGACAGACTTCCATCTGTAGCATAGTATTTAATGGATTTACACAGTTCTCTACGAATATTACAAGTACTTCGACTACTTCCGAGTCACCAAGACAGCGCACAAAAGTAGGCAATACAAAAAGCAACAAACCGGTTGAGGCGTCGCGACGGCTTTGTTGTCGTTGTCGTTGCGTTGGCATTGTTGTAGTTTGCCGGATTTTAGGGCGACGCCAACGCACTTAGACACTCCCACGCATACTTGCAACATGTCTTAACTCATTAACAGCGGCATTCCACACTTCACTTGCCACACAAACCGTTGTAAATGTTCCGCAGCAGAGATTACTTTGCCTGATTCTGTGGCGCTGCATGCTCAGTTCAGTAGGTGACACCAATGCGCGTAGGTGTCGCCTCCATATCATTTGGCCTATTTGTTGCTGTAGTTGTTGCAACCGTGCCATGTCGGCACTTCGTGCACTTGACGCCATTGCTCCAGATTTGTGCGTCTGTGTGCTGTGTACTTCAACATAACCGTGTATAGTTGCATACAAGTTAAAGTCAACGATACCCTAGAGGGAGTGCGCCATTAGAGTCTCGACGGGCTTTCATTTTATTATAGAAAAGTTAACCCACGTAAGTTTAAATGCTGCACAAGTTGCGAGCTGAGTGCGTGATATATCTGTGATACATCGAATGCTCCTTTAGTCACTAGTTTCTTGTAAATTTCTCGACTCCCTTCGAACTTTGTCTTTTTTTACTCGTTTCTTTCGCTCTTCTTTTCTCGTCTGCTTTTCTTCCACGTAATTATGCAAAAGTTATTTAAATGCCGTCATCGTCACCATCGGCGTCGTCTCGCCGGCAATCCGTCTGGAAAATCAGTCAGTGCTTGAGCTGTCGTGTTAAATTATTCAAAAGCTACAAGCGAAAAACAAAAAAAAAAGGTTCATTAAAAAATGCAATGCATTGGTCATTGTGTGCAGTGTTTACTGTACATTTCAGTGAGACTGTTTCTTTGCACTTGGCTCAAAAATGTTGGCCATTTGCTGCCAATCGCTGGGAAATGGCATAAATCCGTCAAGTCGAGTATGTGGCCAACAAATCGGGGCCAATGTTTGCATTTAATTGCAATGTTGAAAAACCGGAATATTCAGATACATATATATTTACTCGTAATGAGCGTTTTGCGTGTGTTTCCAAGTGGATGTAATGACGATGTAAGGACGATAGAGTATGAATTTTAGATTTAACTTTGGTACAAAGCAGGCAAAATTATTCCTCTATATTCTGTATCGGTATATTAATCAGAAGTTTTGAAAAATGAGTTTTTAAGTTGTAATAAAGTGTAAAAGCATAAAAAGAGAATACAACTTTTAAATATAGCTACTTAATTACTAAAACGGAAACACTGCATGTAATTATATGGTCACTCAGTTGACCAGTTTAGATTACCATTAATAGCCTGGTGAATCGTCCTTAGTTGCCTGGACCATTTAAATATCTATACATAATAAATATTTAATGTTATAAACAGAATATAAAATACAAGTTTTTATAGTTTTAATTTAACTCTTTTTATCTATCTTCCCACATTTATTATTTGTGTATTGTATCACATAAATGAACTACACCCTTGAATATTGGTTTAAAGTAGCTGTTAAGTAGTAGGCCTTAACTATTGAGTCTTATCAATGGACAATAATTGTCATTGCCTGTATTATTCAGAATATGTATGCACAATGGTTGTGCCACAATCATCGTCGCCTCGTTATAAACATGCACACACACACACGCACATATATAGGCTATAGTATTGGTTGGCACTTAAAGCGACAAGCGGACAGGACACTTAATTACATGCGTAGTACAGTCCTCTCGTGGCATGTCGGGCTCTGTGCCAGGCTTGTAGTTTGGTTGGTTGAACGACTCACAGTCTGTCGACAGGCTGTTGGCTGTCAATTATGGCATGTTCGACATGGGGCCGTATCCATGTTCCGGGTATCAATCAAATGGACATGTTACAATAATTTCATTTCACAACAAAATTAAATGCAGTCGCGTGCCAGGCATATTTACATGACTATTAAATTAAAAAACATGAATGGACAGAGCACGGACAGGACAAACACATGAGCTGCCAACGTTTAGTCAACTTTGAATGGCTGTCTATAGAAATGGTTTATTGACATGAGAGAATTTAAAAAAATTTCTAGATTTCAATGTACATATCTATGTATGAATGAGGGCGGATACCCGGTGGTAATAGACATTCTAACTACTAATGAAAAGTAAAGAAAAGTTACTAATTCCAAGTGGAATTTAATATATACACATAAAGAAAAAGTTCAGAATTTGCGGGATAAAATCAATCCAAGCCGTGTTAAAAGTGCGGTGATCTCGAATTTTCTTAAGCCGTGTTCAAAGCAGTTGATTTAAGTGTGGTTTTTCATTTTGTTTTCTGCGCGTACTTTGATGTTATAAGAATTTTCTAATTGAATAAAATAAATAAGTAAAAAGTCTTAGTTTAACAAAAATAACCCGAGTATATCTTAGAAAATTCAAGCTGAAATTAAGAATTTTAGACATTAAGTTTAGAGTATTTTTTCTCAGTTTAGTTACACCAATTCCACACCAAATCTATTATCTTTACCTATGCTTATAGTGCTTTTATCACTACTAAAAATGTGAATATGTTTTTCAAAACTTATTGATTCTTGACCTTACAAATACTAACGCTTATACTTATACTAATTCTTATATAAGTATATATTGTTACTAATACCTATCTGACTCGGTTTTTTTGTTTTCCCAAACCATGGCCTCAACTGTTCATATTATTTATTGCTATACGGCTTCAAGTTAATATATGTTTAATCCATTTACAAATTCAATTGAAGGTTTTTATATCTGGATCTTTATATTGTTTTTTTATTTCAGCGCAACGTTTATTGACATCGATATGATGGCCACTTCACAGGATTACTTTGGCAATCCTTACGCACTCTTTCGCGGACCGCCGACCACTTTGCGTCCGCGAAACTCACCTCTGGGTGTAGGGGCACATGCCCATGTCGGGTATGCGGCACTCGATCTGCAGTCACCGCATAAGCGCCATATTGAAACGGATGTGCGAGCACCACCGCCACCGCTGCCACCGCCACCGTTATCACTTCCGCTGCCACCATCATCGCCGAGGTAAGCCAGAGTCGAATGTGCAGGCGGGGTAGCGCTAGACAAGCACAGAATTGAATTGAATTGAATTGAATGAGAATACGAATTGAATCAGAATTGAAATGCATATCATCAGCAACACATCAACACTTCTTCTATGCTAAGTCTTCAATCAACAAACAGCGCGCGCCAACAAAAAAGTTTGAGTTTGATTTTTGAATTTCTTTTATTGTCTGTTATCAATCAAGTTAAAGTAAAGTTAAAAATGCCCTTTGATAGTTACGGCCAACAACAAAGTAATCAACTAGAGTCTTTTTAAATAATTGCTATTCGCTTTCGTTCAATTAAAAAAAAAATGGACCCTGATCCCATCATAGAGAGAGTGAGAAAATGGAGACTATTCAAATGAATGTCAAATAAAAAAGTGTTTGCTACGCTATTTAGGATAAGTACTAAAGTTAGTAGTAGTTATTCTCAGTCATAAGTAAATACATTGCTCACTAAGCTGATAATGTGTATACTATATGTTAATCTGTAAGACACAACACCAATATAATTATAATCCGTAGATTTCTCCATAGTTATTATACAAAACTACATACATATGTAACTAGTTATTCAGCTATTGCAGAGCATTTCAACAATACAAATGCACTTGTACCGTTGAAGATGAGATTTCGTAATATTAAGTAAACAATAACTAAAAAAATATTCATATATTCATAATTGACACAATATCTTTTCAAAGTTCAAATTAACTATATTAATATAAGTAGAATTATTTAACAATGTAGACTGCTAAACTTTGCCCAAATCAGCGTACTCTAAATTAGATAAACAATACATTCAATACATTCATATATACGAATATAATCAAATACGGTGCATACCAAAAGTATACCATGCAATAAAGCTAATATTCTAATTAAAAATTAAATTATATACGATAGTAAACTATATACCGATACTACCAATATCTAGCTATATATACATATGAACTAACATATAATATACGTACTAGAGAACAGCTAACTTTGAGGGTCCACAGTGGTTCCCATACTACTCAGTATACTACACAATATGCATATAGCATATGCATTTACAAATAAGTAGAAATGTAGTGAACTATTTATGAAATTCAATATATATTCTAAAATCATAATGCCTACTCAAGTTCTTAATCAACAATAACAAATCAAATAACTACTAATGTTAACTCAAAGTATACGTACACGATTAGCCTCTTGAACTTGAAGAATTTTTGAAAACAGCCTAAGTAGTTCATTCAAAGCAATACACTAAACAATAATTAATCTGCAAGTAATTTAATATTTATCTAAATAATATATCCCATAAAATAGTAAAGTATACTAGACATCTTCTAAATTTGGTAGCGAAATTAATTTGTAGTTTTTAAGTAAGATTCGTTTATGCCTAAATAACCATTAGTCATTCTAAATCCTAGGCATAAACATGCACCTAATGAGCCCATTGTAAAATGAAAAGTTTTAAACCAAAAGTACAAAATGTTAATATAAAAAACCCGAATTGGCAAGCCAAGAAAATTATAAGTATAATACTTAAGTTTAGAACTAAGCAATTGTAAAGCAAACACTTTTCAAGTGACAAGTATTATAAAGATAGCGAAATCAAGCATACTGTGAGAATATCCAAGGAATGGAGCAGCCGTCTTCAATCAACAAACCCATTGAGCAGCCGGCGGCAATCATCAATCAACATATAATCCGAAATCCAAGCATTGCTACTGAATGCTGAACCATGACAACATAGTCAAAAACAATTTATTAGCTTAGCAAAGTCGAAAAGTTTTTCCATTTCTCTCTCATAAAAAGTAATCAAACCTAACCTAACAACAATCAACATGCACCCAAAAACCTGTCAACGAGCGCGGTAAGTCAAGAGCCATTTAAATTTAACTGTAAATCCCCCACGTGTCTAGCCAACGTAGTGCCAAATGTAGTATAAACTAACTCACTTAGAACTGCATTCGAGCCAAGCCGAGGAAGGCGCTGTGCATGTGAAGGCCCTTTCTCTGGGTGATACAACTTGCTCGACCCATAAGCAAATCTGTAGCGGATTAACTAGTTAGTCCTAGGAATTAAGATCTATTCGTAGATGCATTGTGCGCATGCCACACCAAAAAACAATTGTGAACCTCTTAAGCCCTACGGTGCAACAACATGCAAAGCAATGAGAGTGGCATATTATTAATATTAATTCACTTCTAAAACTATCCCCTCATGCAACAACTCATATCAACTACATTTGTAAACATGCAACCATGTCCCCCAAAAACTCGACAAAAAATATTAAGCCATTTTTCGCTAAGCTCATGCAAACGGTAATTAAATTTGCGATAAAACGTAGAAATGGGCATTAAAGATCTAACCAATCGAGCGTTATGACCCCGACCTCAACCACAATCAAATCTAACGGAAATGTCTTCACAAAAGCCCTAATACCTCGTATGCAAATGCCACAAGGCACGCAAAAAGTAAATTTAAATATATTTATTTGCTTTATACTCTTTTCCTTAGTTTCATTCCTAGTATATTATGAAGTCTTTCTTAAAAGAATAAAATGATTAAAATTTTATTTAAGGATTGATTTTCTGGAATAGAAGAATGTCTGATTATTGAGGAATACATTTATCAAATAAAATATAAACATCATGTAAAAAAGTTAAAAGAGCATACAAACTTTAGTTTTGTCAAGTAACTTTAAATTCTCGCATTCTTGAAGCTTACTTTACATTCGAAGTTTTAAAGGCACATGCAACTCATGCCGTGTTGCATGATGAGTGGAAAGTTGGCAGTCATGCACTTCCGGCTGAGCGTGAACAAGAAATACCGTAGTATCAACTCTTTTGTAGTTAGCTAACACATGTAACTGTCAAATAATAATGTCCTGGCACTTGCAGTTCTTTGTTATGTGTCATTTTGACATGCCAATTGTTAAATCCCATGATAATACCTACGGCCATCAAATGTGACAGTTGGTATCAATATTTGGTGTCAATATTGAAAGGCTTTAATGAACACAACCATACACACACACATGCAAAACACACCGGATGTGAGTCTATTTGCAATTTGTCAAAGTGCTTGAGCTTGGCTCATTGCGGTAACCGAGTCAATTGCCCAGCAGCGCACTCGTATCATTTGTGTTGACCTAAGCCGGGGATAAGAGACCATTTATAAAATACTTAGCTCGTTTAGGCCATATTTTCAGCCCAATAACGATGCACTCGAAGCCATACCCAAACACAGGCGAATAATAATAATAATAATGGCTAGATGGCCCCAAGTCTTGTAACACCATTAGGAAGCTGCAACTTCAGAATACGTCTATAGGCTAAGACCAAAACTGCGACTGCGACTGCGACTGAGGTTGGGGCAGCGCCTCTTAATGGAATTTAATTCTGTGCAACTTGCAAACTCTGAACAAGAGTGAATGCCACTTGGCTTAGTCTAATGAATGCAGTAGACTGTGGAACTGGAGCAGGATAAACACAAAAGACTGGGGCTATGGCTGAGACCGAGGCTAAAGCTGAAATTGAGACTGAGACGGAGGCGATGTTGTTGGGGTTGCCAGGAAACACGCACTGACACCAATACACACACACACTCACACACACAATGCTTATGGGAATAGGCAAAGTGATGTCGCTATTTGTTTGCACGCCTTCCACTTTCCTTCCTCACCTCGTCGCACCCCAGACTCTAAGTGGCCTCACTCAGCATGTTGTGCGTATTTCAAAAGGAATTGCCCATGGTTATGGCTAGTTGAAACCTGTAATTAAAAACTGTACAGAGCACATCCAAGTTCATGGAAAATTATGTATGTTCCCGGATGAGGGCAGTAAAAGCTATTGGCATCTGTTGCAAGTGTCAAAAGTAATTGCGGAAGCAACCACAAATAGAAAGCATTTGCACCTGCGGCCAAGACAAGTCAATAAATCACTTCTCAGTAAACAACCATTGGCAGAAACAAATGTTAAAAAAAGTAATAATAAATACAAAAGCTTCTACATATTTCATTACTTCTCCATTCGCATCGAACGAACAAAAACTACTAAACACTTTTTGCTCAAGTTCACAGTTTTCTCTTAGTTCTTGTACTCATTTCAGCCAAAAAGCTTCACATTCCCATAATGCGCCATTTTGTAGGGCTGCCATATTTTGTGCTAAAGACACTTCCGCTTTCGTTTCCGCTTTAGATATTTACTCGCTGCGTGGCGCCTGTTTGTTCAACTAACACTTGCAGACATGATTTCTTATGGTCTTACAAATTTCAACAGGATTAAAGTTGTGTTTTTCGTTAAGATTAAATGAAACTGGTGCTATTCAAAGGTTAAAGACAATTTGGAATTATAAATTAATTACCAACACGTAGTCAGCTAAGAAAGTTTATGGTAATACAAGAATTATGTTCATAACTATATTACAGTTTTGAGTATTTCGGTATTGTACTTTGTCTTTGATTTCCTACATTTTATTTGACTACAATTGCAACTACACGGTTGAAGGAACTAGAAAGTCAGCTGCACCAAAACCAAACTCTTTTCATTACAGAGCTTATAGGTTCTTAGTTTTTGAATAGTTGAGCACTGGGTAGGACAGTAGGACATCTTAAGTTAGTCACCCATAATATATGCACATAATAATGTATTTTTATCAAGATATTAAATAAATAGACTGTTTCTGTGAAAGAAAATACACAAACAATTTAGATGTCAGTGAAATATTTGATTCGCAATTAAATAAAAAGAAAGTTTGGGTTAATAATGCAACTGCAGTCAGAATCTTGCCATTTAGGTATTAAGGAATATGCACTCTCATATATTTAAATTACATTTGCACACAGTTGAATATACATTAGTATGGATTAAATTAAATTTGGAAAAATAAAGGTTGTCTTTACGAAAGGTAAAATCAATATTCAGAATAAAAGTGTAAGAGAGCTTTGCAAAATAAAAAGTTGGCAATTCATTGAAATGCTTGACTAATTGGCAAAATTTATTCAAGTTTCAGTCTGTTCAGTTTTAATAATTCACAAAAGCCTTAAAGTGAAGCTTACTTACAGAAGACCGACAAAACTGAGTAACAAAACGAAATGCTTTTTATAATTAACTTTTGTCAACTGGCAGCAAACATTTTACACATTGGTCTCGGTTGGCTTTGCAATGATGAGAGATCCCCAGGACAAAGGACACCAATGTCAAGTCGAGGCACAAATAGAAGAGCAAATGCTTTTGAGTGTGGCTAATGGCACAAATCATAATTTTAAATATGTACATATACATATGTAGATATATATATTTATCAACCCGTCTTGTGTTTGGGTTTATTTGTGCCCGTGTGACGTTCTGCAACTTATCACTTGGGCAAATGAACTGACAGGGCTGGCTTCTGGTCTGCCACCATTGTGTGGCACAGTAAATCGCAGTGAGTCTATGAAATACCGTCATTGCCACATACTCTACACTCTGAACTCTGCACTCACCTGCAGTTGATGCGACTGGGCGCTTGATTTACTGTTGATTACAAATTACGAGTATTTGCGGCAAATGTCTGGGGAATTGTTTGGTCGTGATTATTTGCAATCCAGACGAAAAATAAATACAAGATGTTTAATTTAATGGTCTGATTTAATTTCTCTAATATGGAATATAAATTATGCATACGGTCAGATCCCTCTGAAGGTGTTTGCTTGCCTATTGCAATTGTTTAATTAAATGGAAAACTGCTGATTATTAAGGCCAATTGCTTTCAAATAGCCAGGCCTATTGTAATTGCACTGGTAATTTAATTACATTATTTATGAGTATTATACGACTCGGGGGCTTGTTAAAAGACTTTGCACTTGAGTTGCTGCTGGCAATTATGATTTGCGCACCCCACACGTAACGTATACGCACTGTGGCATGTAACAGTTAAGCAGACTGGGCAAAAAGGCACAACTGTTCGCATATACTGTATTGCTCTCTTTTGCCGTCAATTTGGGTCACTTAGCATTGAATTGCATAGGTTATACGAACTCTAGAATGTAATTTTGCATTCGGGTTATTAAATTGGCAGACAGAAAAGCAAGCGCTTTGACAATAGCAAATTACAAAACACTCCTATTGGAGTTTACACAGATGCAACTACCTTCACGAAGACTAAAAATTACAGCAGCATTAAGCAGACAGACAACCCCCTGACCCTATATATCATTGTGGTGGGCAGGGACTGCTGCGTCTGAGTGTTGCATATTTCATTAAAAATATTGCATGCCATTGCCTAGCTGAGTACTTGCAACTGTTGGCTGCTTCAGTGCACGCATCACAACTCCCAACCAACCCCAACCCTAACCCCAACCTCCAATTCCCTGCACCCCATAAATATGTTGAGCAATTGCGCAGTGCGTGTGTTTTATGAAATGGCACACACACACACACACACACATAATCATGTGCGTAACACTTTAGCACTAGTCCCAGTAAAAGGTATAACGGTAAGCAAGTGTGTGGGTGTTGGCAACAAAACTTGGCTCGATGCGTAAGTAGGCAGCTGGGGAGAACTGGGCGTCATTTGTGCGTGGGCGTTCGAGATCTTCAAGTATGTGAATGCGTGCGTATGTGTGTCTGTGTGTGAATGTGTGTGTAAAAGCTAAAAGTGAAACTTTTTCGATGCAGGCCGCTACTTGAAACTGCTTCAAGGTGCGCAACTTTTATTTTTGTTCTTGTTTGTTTTGTTTGCATTTCTCCTTTTGCTCAGCCTAATGCAACTTATTGAATAGCTGAGTGGATGACTTGGCTTTATTTTTCTTTTAATTAATGCGGCAAACGTGCAAATAATACGTCACATTTATTTTCAATCTCCAGCTAACTATGGGGCATTTGCCCGATTTTTTTTAAAAAAGGCTATTTTTAACGCTTTTATAATTAAATAACTTTTGATGGCAATACATTAGAAATGGTTATATCAAATATAAAAGATATGTAAACAAATCTGGGACCCATTCTGTTAAGTTAGCAGCCCTGCAACAGATCTGTTTTGAACGAGTAGCTCGTGTTAAAGATACAAAGATTTTAGCCTTCATTGTACTATATGCCTTACAGCACTAAACCAAAAACTTAAGAATCAAAATTTATAATTGTTTATTCAGCGTGGCTTTTTCATTAGGTTAATACGAATTACTAATAAGAGTTACTAATTTTGTTAGCATATTATAGCAATGTGACTATATGCATTTAAATCTGGACACTAAAGTTTTAAAGTGCAGTTTTGTGCACTTTTGAATAACTTTCAATTTCTTAATTATGTAATTTTCAAAGATACCCATTTGTACTATAAAATTACATTGCCTACTTTTGTGCGCAATCAAACAATATAAGTGCCAGCCTGAAAGTATGCAACGAAATATGGAAAACCTGACATTGACTTTTTAAAAAAATCGCAATTTTAATGAAACATAAAGATAAAAACTAACAAAATAGCGAAATTTACAGTAACAATAATAATCAGAATTCAGAAAGGCAGATCCTGTGGGTGGTGTTTTTTGAGTCTCCTTTTTCGACGAGTTGGATTAGATGTCGTGCAAGTACATTAGAATGAATGCGAGTCCAGCCTGGCCCTGTATTTTTCGGCATTATGTTAAAACACATGGCTAATCTTGGGGATTCCTAGATCCCTTTCTATGTCCCTAGTCCGCATGTACCAGGGAGCGTTGTAGATTTTTCCTGAGTACCTTGCTCTGCATCGCCGGAATCTTGTATGGAATGCCTGACATTGACAGACATAAACAGAGACCCTAAGCAAGTACACGTACTTAGTAAGAGGCAAAAGTGCTCAATAGATATGTAACAATATAAGTACGCTCGTGCTATTCATATTTCTAAATTTAATCTAATTAACTTGTGACACTTTGCTTGAACTACTGTGCCAGAATGTGGGCCAAAACAGACAGCTCGCAAGTGTAGCAAGAATGAAAAAATATGAGTCAAACGCAACATATGGAAATACACTACTTTACATAAATTTGATATTTGATAACATTGAAATATATTAAATTTATTATTATTATGAACTTATTACACTTCAACCTAAGACTCTAACTTCGATAGCAATGGAAAAAAGGGATCCACTTAAGATATACTTTACGAAAAGTCTAATAATATATTTATAATAACTATAAACTTATTACGCTTTTTATATCTATCCTATCATATTCATATAAGTTGAGCAATGTAACATTGTTTGCAATGGAATCGACTTTGGAAATGTACAACCCAGACTTCAATAAGCGGATTTAGTAATTTTTTACATTTCGCGTCGTCTTCCTTTGCTTTCTTCTTTTGCACTTTGTATGCTAAAAAAGCAGTGGGCTTAACCTTCACCGGGCTGTCACAGTTACCTGGTTACCTGGTCCTCCGTTTTACCTTTGTCGCCATGTACGCAGGCCATAAATTTTACTCAATCAGTGAGCTCAAATACAATTTGCCTCTAGAATTGTCACCTACATTTAGTTTGGCTCAAAGCTAAATTATGAGCCGCTTGCTGACTTGTGGCGTTTAGTAATTGTCGAATCGTCGTGGCAATAAAATCGCAGAATAGTAACAAGAAATACACTATAAATTGAAAAAGTTTGGCAAGTGTGAGTAATATTCCCAGGCCAAGAGCTGACAATTAATAGATATAATTATATTAAAAGTTAATTGATAAATTGATGGACATTTAAATGCCTGTCCAGCGCCATTAAGCTGACTCAGTACAATAATGTCAAACATTGCCGACCATTTTTGGTCAGCAAAGTGGCACCGACCAAGCGATTCAAGCAATCCGGGCGATCTCGGCTTATACCTGATCCAAGACAATGCAAATTTCAGAGCAGATTCCATTGTCAGACATGACCGTCGCTTAACCATTTTGGCCAAAGAACTGGCGCTGACTCTGACTGGGACTCTGGCAATGGAGCCAATGAAGCTATTATTTGTGGGGCCTGGCAACACACAATTGCCATGGCTGTCTCTGTTTTGGCCGCTTCGTAGGTGTCACTTACCTAAAAGACTGTAGGGAGCAAGAGAGTTGGAGCTGGAATCGGAGTTGCAGTTGCAGTTGCAGTTGCATTTACAGCCCCCGCTGCACGTGCGCGCTTGTCTTTCACTTGTCTGTGGCACCGTTGCAGGAATTACAGGAGCACTTTTCGCAATTAGCTGAATAAAATTACCTACTCTCTGTACCGGACACTTGTATCTGCTATCTGTTTGTGCAATTGTTGCATGCAACAATTTAGATTAGGCTCCGACTTCAACTCCGTCTTCGACTTTGACTTTGTCGATTGTTCTCTGCTGTCTGCTCCATAAAAATGCATTCTTCTGACGGAAGACTAGCCAAAGTCGTAGTCATTTTGCCTCTAATCTAAATGTTTAGCTTAGACATTTGATGACCAACATGCGCCGTTGCCGTTGCCGTTGCCGTTGTTGTTGTTGTTGTTGTTGCCACTGCCCGGGCTGGGGCTGAGTGGCAGCTTCAACTTGGCTGTCAATCGTCTTCTCGGCTTGGCCGCCAGCACAACAAACGGTGGCACTTTACAGTTGCACTTGCGGATTGTGGATTGCCCACAAAGCGGTCAATTATTGTAATCCATCCGGCCTGCTTCTACTGCTGCAGACTTCGCAATCCTAATCCGCATTGTGGTGTGGGCGTCTATTTAAAAAGAGTAGTGGCAATTTGGCAGCGTGCTGCATTAACCCATTGACCTTGTTAAGCGGGCTTTTGGTGGGCGACCGATTGATGTGGCACGTTTTTGCGCCACATTTGATGTGTTTGGCTTTCCTGCCCAGACCGGTTGGCGGATTTAGATTCAGATGCAGATTCGGTCGACAGCAAATTCGACACCCGGGAAAATCAATCGCGCAAATCTTATCATTAAAACATCAAAAGTTGCCAGCCAACATGAAAACGCTGCCAGGCAGCAACTTAATTTTCCGACAGTCGTCAACAGACGACGAAGATGGCAACACACAACATACAATATAACAGACAACACAGCTGCAACCATCAGCGGCAATCAACGGCAGACAATCAAATGGAGGGGCAGCCAAAACGGCAAGGATAAAATCTACAGGTGCCAGCGAGTCAGTTGGCCAGTCAGTCGGCCAGTCAGTTGGCCAGTCAGTCGGTCGGTAGATTCATCCATCTATCCATCTATCCACCTATAAGTGCCGAGCGTAGCCACTTTTCCGTCAAATGTTGCAACCGGTTTCAATGATTTTTTCAAAATTGCATTCGTGTGTTGATCCACGAGCTGAAGTTGTAGATGATGAGAAGGATTATCTGCAGCATTGACAACCATCTCCATTTTCAACTCCAAGCTGTCTGAGTGACATGCAGAAATTATGTTTTGCCACATTGCAAACTTTCAAGATGCCTCTGGCTACTTAACACCCCGTTGCATTTCCGTGCTGCCTCTCACTCTCTCACTCTCTCACTCACTCGTGCTAATCAGTGTCAGTTGTAATTAGAAACAACGTGCATTGGAACAAAGTCTCAATATAGTCATAAAATATGCATTAGCCCAAGTGATCAACTATAAATCCTTTAAGCCAGCTCCGATTATAATCTAGTTATAAATATAAATGTCATAGAAGCTGATAGGATTTAACAATTAAACTCTTTCTCTTTGCGGCACCAATTGTTCTATGCAATCCAATAAAAAATAATTAGTGTTTGAAATTCCGAATACCAAAGGTATTGATCAATAGATTAACCAAGCTTAAGACCATTTTAAAATTTCAAAATTACAACAAAAATTTGAACTATTATCGGCACCAATTATGTTTTTGTTTTCCTTTATACAACAAACTAAATTTTTAAAAGAAAACTTAAGGTATGGATTAATAAATTAACCACGTTTAAAACCATTTTTATGTTTCAAATTAAAAAAAAGAAGTGGAACATACACATGAATTTTATGAATACAATAAATTAGCTCGAAACAGTTGCAATATTGGAGATTGTCTGTGGAAACTGCTGGAAAATAATTCGCCTAATAACTTCATTATGAGAGGATGGGGCGCGGGGCGAGTGATTTGTTGATTGTTATATATATCAGGTGGCACATGCCACATGCCACATGCTCCACTCTCCCCGTTCTCATGCCCAGGTCAGAGACAAGCGATGGCATTGGCAGCGTTTTACAGTTTTGTCTTCGCTTCAAAAATACAAACCGTTGGCTGTTGCTGCTGTTGTTGCTGTTGCACCTGCAGCAACGGCAGCAGCCATCGGCGCATCATTGCAACAACAGCAGCAACAAAAAGAGCAACAACAAGAGCAACAACAAGAGCAACATGTTGCCTGCAATAAATCTCAATTTAAATGGCGCCCCAGCATGCGTGGCCAAAACGGTGCTTGAAGCTTGGCCTTCCACTGGTTTTCCTTTAGCTTTTTTGCTTTGCTTTTGTCTTTCTGTCTCTCTCTCTCTCTCTCTTTCTCTCTCTCTCCCCCTCTATGTATTTTTGTATCTCAGCTCATTTGTAGCAGCGCGCGTCAAATTTGTTGCCGAACCAGTTAAGAGGCAACAACATTGGCAACAGCTGCAGTTAGCCACATCTTCGATCTGGGAGGCTCGAACTGTACTCCGGGCTGTGTCCGTTGAATTTCGAATTGCGATTTACTGTGCCAAAGCGCGATCATTATCCTAACGCAATTTATGCGCACCAGTTGCTCCCCACGCCCAACCTAATTGCAACAGGCAACCTGCAACGTGCAACTGGCAACTTGCAACTTGCAATCGGCAAATGTATTGCATTGTTAGCTGCCTTTTGTGTGTGCTACAGTAGCTGCCAGCAAACAGTTTGCAACAACAACAGCAACAATAGCAACAACAACGACAGTCCGTAATGGCGATAATCATTATAAAAATCGAACGCTGCTTGATAACAACGACAACAGCAACAACAACAACCACAACAATGTAGCAGCTAGCAACTGGCAACAGGTTCTGCACGCGTCACCAGCTCCTCCACCAAACATCGACCCGTTTGAACTAGCATTAGCAGGCAATCTTAGGTCTTTGTCTTCCTGCCATCAACAAGATCGTTTCGTATCGACATTGAGCCTGCCCCGAACCAGCCCCAACCCCTCTGGACTGTATACAGCGCGGAGCCAAACCAACTCTGAACAACTCAGAGCTTAGGCATATGTGTATGGACATACCTCGAAGTATTAACATTGCCATCAACGGATTTGTCGGTCTTTATCAATTACGCTGGCTGAATGCTGGATGCAACATTCTGCATTCTGCATTTGCCACATTTACAGCAAGTGGCATCGTCATTGGCATCTGCCCCTGCTCATCGTAACTGTTTCTGGTCAACTTAAGCCATGCCACATTGACAGCTTGGCTGAAATGTGAGCGGGATTTATTTGGCCAATTTGGAGATTGCTTTAGATCTTAAACAGAATTGAGCTCATAAATCTCCAAGTGTGATAAGCTAATTTATAATTACATATATATATATATATGTATATACCAGACCAAAAATATCTTAAGAAACAAAAAAGTTTCCCATACTAAAAGTTGATTTCGAACCGATCGTTCCTATAGCAGCTATATGATATAGTGATCCGATCCGTCCGGTTCCGACATATGTACTGCGTGCAGCAAAAAGACGGACCTGTACCAATTTTTATCAAGATAGCTTAAACACTGAGAGACAACGGCTATTATGAATATTACAAAGGACAGAATATTGTACATTTTTAATATGACAGTAACAAAAAAAATATTGCATACTTGTAAGCACTGTTTCTTATACATTTTTCACTTAGAGTTCTTAAACGGTTAAAGCGAAAACTTGGCTAATATCGTTGTATTTGCCAACTGATTTTGTCAGCTGCAATTTAAGGGTGACTGGCGGTTCTGCTCTTCCTCTTTTTTCATTTTTATATTTGATGTTTTATTTTTTTTTTGTTTTTTAATGGTTTTCTTTTCTTTGTTTTTCTTGAATGGTTTTTAAATTTATTTTTTTGTGGTTTTTTCATCATTTAACACATTTGCCCAATTCGTATTCTTTACTCGGCATTTTATTCCTTGCAGCAATGTTACCAGGATTTTATAGGCTCAAGTAACACATCCCACTTCTTTTAAGTCCACATCTGTCAAACCAATCTAATGGATATATGTAATAGTATTTTGAGTTGTTAAGTGCATTTTATTATTGAAGGAATTCTTTACGAGCTGCACTAGGCTAAACACCTCTGCGTTTGACCAGGGCGAATCACTTTTTAAAATAGCTAGAATTCTACCTATAAAGAATTTCATCTAATGTAGTTCTTGTAGTTAGTTAGAGGAATTGGACTCGCCATGTTACGCAATATTTGATCGTGATCTTTGGGATTTGTATCGATAGTTGATCAGCTGTGAGCTTTCAAAAATAAGTTCCGAAACAAGTTTGTTGGTTTTTTGTTATTAAAGATAAAGGAATGTATTATGTAAATAATATATGTTAGTGACCTGTACTAATCTTTTTTTTTAGTCATACTTTGATGCCACTAAAGGGATTCAAACGGATTCAAGCTAATTCCAATTTTTAAATAAATATGGGTATTTGTGATCGTGAAATGTATAGACATTTTCACAACTTTTCATAAAAAATTAGCTTCTCAAGTACAATTCCAAGGGAATCAAGTACAATAAAAAGGGACATTTTTATCGTATGGCACTATGAGCAACTGTCTCTCATGAAATATATTAAACAACAGTATCTTTGCGAAATTGCATTTCTGCGCACAGACTGTACTGGCTGTACACCTGAACAATCAGTGCTTAGACAGAATTGAGCTCATAAATCTCTAAGAGTGATAAGCCAAATTGTAATTAAGTATATTCGAAAGATATATGTACATATGTAAATAGAAGATATTTTTAAGTTCTTTTGGAGACTAATTTTATACTTTGCCGAACCGTTATTTCTCTTTTAATATTATAAACTATACTTAGATGTACGTACAGTAAAAACGAATTTTTATAAAAAATATCGCTGTATTAAAATGTACAAATTTAAAAAAAAAATATTTTGTTTTTTTTGGAAATTGATTTTGACTATGGACTTCAAAATCTATATTTATTGCAATTACTTGTCTATAATCGTTACAATTCATCCATATAAATATGTAAGTGCATTTTTATTATCTTGTTACTCTTGAGTTCATCAATAATTCTTTTGAAAACGAATATCCATTTTTTTTACAATCGATATTACAATTGAAGTTTGATATGATTTTTATTTATGATATGGTTATCTCATTTTAAAGCTGTCAATAACTGAACATTACAAATGCTCTTTGCGACCTCGTTTCTTTGTAATTTCATTTTATTTACATGTGTCTGAATCTGAACATTTTACAAAATAAAAATGTCAAGCTTATACAAAGCCTCTAAGGATTTTTACGCTTAGAAAGATAAGTGTAAAAGCGCATACATTTTATAAAACATTTCGAAATTGCTTAGTAGATAAGTTAGATACTTTTTGCTAGCCTCGTCTTGTCTTTCATCCATCAGTTACAGTTAACTCTTTCAAGGACATATAACGGCCAGTAAAGAGACAATGGCAGCTACAGTGCCTACTAGAGGTAAAGCCACACACGACTTGTAACAAGTGCAAGAAATAAGAAGAAAAAAAAAAGAAGAAAGAAAAGCAAATATATCTGCGATGCTGTTGCCAATGCCACACGACAGCCCAACAGATAACTCACTTTATAAAATTGAACAGGCAAACAAGCCCGAGAGAACTCAGGGAATGACCAAAGCAACGGAGCCACAGAGCAACAAGAAACTAGAAACATAACAGGGAACAATAACGAGTACAAGCAGCGTTGATAGTTGGCCGATAACAGAAAGAAACAATAACAACAGCAGGGAAAGAAAAATCGAGGAATTTTCAAGTGGATTACCCAGTTTTTTTTGCAAATGCAATGTGAAAATAAATAAACTTGTGGCATGATTGGCTCTGCATGATTAGTCACATGTTGAAAGAAGAGCGGGATAGCAACAGGGAATGTGAAACAAGGAGAGCGATAGAGGGAAGGGGCTAGCAGTTGTGCTTAATAGAATTGATATAAGCAAGGCCGGTCGTAAGATACACGAAAGATAGGCAGTCAACAGCAACAGCAACAGCAGCAACAGCAACATTGCAATGCCGTTTTTGCTTGCAGCAGTTGCTGCTGCGGCAGCAGCAACAACAACAGTTATTGTAACAATAAAATTAGCTAACGATATGAAGGCAAGGCTAAACAAGCAACAATAACGGCAAACTAAGACAAGAAAACAGGAACAGGTGGCAAACGTTGCACGAACAACGGCAATTGCAATTGCTGTTGCCAGTTGCCAGTTGCCAATTGCCAGTTGCTGATGTTGCAGTTCAGTTGCAGCTTCTTTTGCCAAGTTAACGCTGCATGTAAATCATATTCGTGTCCTCTTAATGCTTCCATTTTATTTGATTCCCCTTTTATTTGGTATTCAATATTCAGGAAAAATCTGGAAATTGCTTAAAGTTGCCAGCTGGCTTGGGTCAAACAATTGGTAATTGCTGTTACCTGTTGCCACTGCCTTTTTGTCTTCGATCTTATTGATTGTCTGCTTCACGCTTTTCATGTTCGCTTTTCAGCCTTTGTCTTTATCTTACTGTCTTACTCTTTGCTATTTGCCTTTGTGTTTGCCAGGGATTGCTCTTGTTGTCGTTATTGATGTTACACACTTTATTGGCACATTTATGGTGAAGTGAACTCCTTATTGTCATGTCGTTGCAGTCAAGCAATTATTTTATTACCTTTTGACAGGAAGCGAATGTAAACAATGTGATGCTGGGTGATAATGAAAATGTCTCAATTGGATTGACAGTCTTCACATTCTGTATCTGCAAGTGAATTCATATTTGAGTGTATGACATGGCGTATGCTTAATGAAGTAGCTATAATTTGAAGATAATCTGTTTATCCTTATAACGACAATTTGCATTTTGTTTACTGTTGATTGTGCAATTAAAATTCCAATTAAGTTAATAAACGTTTGATTGAAAGCAATGTTGTATTTTATAACAAATTCAAATAAGTTGTATTCGCAAAATATAAATAACATTTTACCAGTTAAAAATTTGATCAACTTAGTCTTTATTTACTATTTACAAAGAATCATTTGAAAATGTAAGAATTTGATCCACTGCTCACTTGTAAGAATTGGATTAAAATTCAAGTTAGCCACATTTGTTGAGAAACCAAAGCGGATAACTTTGTGCACTTTGTTTACCGGATTGTGTTGTTTATGTTGTGTCAGTTTTAGCATTTGTTTATATTAATTGAATATATTTAAATAATATTAAGCACCATCCATCATAACTAATGACAATCAACTTTTGCACAAACAACATGGCGACAACAACACACAGCAAAGGAACGGAAAAAATCAATTTACATAAAAAATGCATACGCCATGGCGCCCAACCAAGAAGAGACAGAGGCATCCCTGTCCAATGGAGCTGGTCAGTCAGCTGGCCATTGAGGCGGCAAATGCAATGCGTGCACCATTAGAAAGAGCCGATGGGCAACGAGGTTGGCTAGAAAAGAGAAGAGGGGAGCTCTCGATGGGTCTAGCTGGCATGGTACCGTTAGGTCGCTGCATGCAGCATGCAGCATGCAACAGTATCTGAGAGTTTCATTGATGCCATCCCGTCCGGTCTGACTCGGTCCGGTTCGGTTCGGTTCGGTCCGTTCCAATGCGATGCGGGCCAACTCAATCAGGCAGTTAGTTAGGCAGACAGACATGCGCAGGGAACTGAGAATTGAGAACTGGGAACTGAGAACTGGAAACACTTGGTGACTGCAATCGCAATTGCAGTTGCCCAATGGGACGCCCCAAGGATCAATGGCAGGTTTTTGCCGTTATTGACCATTTTGCCTGTTGTTGTAATGCATGTTAATTTCATTTACTGCTTAAATTATTGTTATTATTAGCCAGTCTACAAAACTGGCTGAAGGAAGTAGCCAAACGAAGAAAAGAGAGACTTTGTTGGATATATAGATACAAAGTTTAACATATAATTTTTATTAGAACGCCCAGAGAGCAGTCAAATATATCAATGAAGAGTTACTTAAGATACGTTTAGATAATGGAATTCTAATTGGAATTAAATGGTTTATGATAATGCTTACCTTATTATATGTATCTCTGGTTTTTATTTATTTATTTATTGACCCACTAAGCGAGAACACAATTTGCTACTGCATCGTTTTTATGCACTGGAAAAACACCTGCAACCCAATAAGCTTATAGTAGATACTTACTTTCAATTGAAAGCTTTCTGGCCAAGTGGATTCATCCGCTGCTCGATGGCGCGATTAGCGTGCAACAAATTGCTCAGATTTATTACGAGCGTTGGCACTGCGATGGCGGCTTATCAAGCGGCTTACCAATTTTGGCAACATCAGCAGTTCAGTTGCAGTTGCAATGGCGACGTCGATGGCGATGGCTGTGTTATGAATTATTAGACGCTTTTGACTGCCGCCGCACGGCGTGCTACCAAATTTGTGCGCCATGCTGGCCGGAGGACCTGCATTGCTGTTGCTGTTGCTGTTGCTGTTGCTGATGCTGGCGACAACAACACCAGCAACAACAGCAACAACAGCAGCAACAGCAGGAGGCGATTGCAGCAATTTGTCAGCGCAGTCGCAGCGTGTCTGGGTTTGGGTTTAAGTTTGGGCAGTTGGCAAAGCCAATGCCAAATATGGCCAGGCCATGGCAAATGCCGCGTCTCTCGACTTGGCCAGCTGCCTGTTGCACGTTGCAAGCTGCCCGTTGCAAGTTGCAAGTTGCAAGTTGCTGTTGTTGCTGCTGTTGTTGTTGTGCACTTGCGCATGCGCATTTATCGTTTACGTTATTTGTTGCCGCTAGTTTTCCAGTTAGCCTCAGTTAGCTGTGCTGCATTTGCTCAAAGTGAAAGATTTACGCGGCCTCGGCCTTCTTGCACTCGCCCTGTCTGCAAGTTCGTACCACAGTGCAGTCGTACAGTGGTTGTACGAGTGGTGCAGTGGTGCACATGCGTGCCGTTATGGTTTATTTAATGCGTTTTGAAAGTGCATTTTCATGTTCGATGAGATTGATGAGAAAATTTGATTTATTTTTTCTACGTATTGCTTCATATACTAGTTATATTGTATTATTTTCCTTCTCTCCATTATCCTATCTATCCATCTCACTCTTTTGATCTTTTCTTCTTCGTCTTTTGGCTTGGCCATTGGGCCATCGACTGTCAGTTACACTTGCAGTATGCGGCATTTTGTCAGAGGGACAGTTAGAAAAGGCCGACTCACAGATCGGCATTCAGTCTGGCATTCACTGCCATAAATGGCCGTCCATGGGAAATGTGATGAGGTATTTCTATTTTTTTTCTTTCTTCTCTATAACAACAACTATTGCCTGGGAAATGTATCGTATGCACTGCTTAGAATGCCAAAGCTGGGATTGGCATTGACATTGGCTTGGGGATGTGGGATTGGATTGGGAATCGAATTGGCCTGTCCAAAAGTGTTTGCCTTTTAAAATGAATTCACCGAATATTTGATAATATGCCGCATGACTAGAGCTTTTCTTTATAGTGTGCTATTTAATAAACGATCAGGGGTTTGTTTTTATCAATTGTAATAACTTTCTACATTGACATACATATAAATAAATTGCACTGAATATTAACAACATGGCTAAATGTCTCCAAAGTTTTGCAGAAAGTTTGCTTTTGGAGGTTCGAGCATAATAGGAAGTTTTGGTTCGAATCTTGGTTTAAATGAACTCAACACAAATATTTTAATTCTGCCAATTGATTTCCTTTTTCTTTTATTTTATTAGGCAATTACATTTTCTTTAAGAAGCATGCAAATGGTTCTGGACTATAATTTAATTATGATTTGTTGTTTTATCATATTTTATTGAATTTTTAAATATTGCATAAAATGCATGAAAGATTTCTAATTATTATTTTCCGAAGCATGAATTAATTGGGGTGAATAGCGGTTCACCGGCTTGATCACAAAAACCAGCGTTAAATAGTATTTATATTTTTTGTTGTTAATTCACACAAAGTTAAGTTAATACCAACTTTAACTGCAAGATTCCTAGATTAATATGATTGAGAGCACTTCCTTGACCATAAATTTACAGGCCATTAAAGCAATACAAGTCGTAACTGTAAGAAAGTTGCCACAACGAGGCAGAGACATTGTTGCCAATATTAGTTACGTTGCCCAATTAATTACATGATCGTAAAACATGCATTTCTAATAGTATTGATAACGGAGATAAAGGCCGCATAAAATGTTCAGATCCTCGAGGTATGTTACATTGCCACTGCCAGAGTCACAGTCACAGTTACAGTCACAGTCACAGTCAGAGCCAGATCAACAAGCAGAGTGGTTGCAGGTATCAATAAACGCATCGTTAAATGCCGCAAGAGCCACTCGTTATAACTGTGGTCCGATCTCGAGGTCTGCTTATTACATAAAATTCACACACCACAGGGGAGGTCAAGCTGCTGCTGCTGCTGATGCTGCTTGTAGAATTGGCACTCTTATGAGTATGAGTTGGACAGTTGGCAGCATCCACATCAGATTGCCATCCAACGTGTCGCCTCATTTGCTGTCTATCTGTCTGTCCATCAGTCTGACTGTCTCAGTGTCTGTCTCACTGTCTGTCTGCCTGTTGCAACTTGCATAATGTTTATTAATGCGCAAATTTTTACGATGCGCTGCCCCTTTAACGATGCTTTTTAACGATTGTGCTGCTAGGACTGGGCCCACGACGGTCAATAGCTATTCAATAGGTACCATTTCTTCATGTTGTTGTTGTTGTTATTGCTGTTATTGCAACAATCGCTTTTAGGCCTTAACAGCATTTTTATAGCCCATGTGGCCAGTTGGCTGCCTGTTGGCTTACTGTTCTTTGCAACAATTTAAATTGCAACAATTTACAATTAGCCACGTTTGTGCTCCATTTTGTTGTCGCTGATTCTTGTCAAATGAGCCGTCGTCGTCGGTGTTGTTGTCGTTGTAGTCTAACGGTCTCAAAAAATGCACAGTGTTGTCGACGCTTGGCAATTAAATTTTTCTATTTTCTACTTGCCATTTCCAAGTAGCTCTCTTGCATCTTCAGATTACATTTGATTTTGCTTCTTTATCATTTGGCCAATGTTTCTGCAAACTCTTTGAGTGCACTTTGGCTTAAGTTTTCAGTTAGCTTCCTTTGGCAGCTGCAAATAGTAGCTTATTTCCTGACCTTGACCAAGTTAAAGTCTGTAAGCTTGTCTTTCTTTTATCAACTACTGCTGAGACTTTTAAACGAAAACTCTATCAAACAATGAAGAAGAATTTGTCAATATATTAGTGACAAATTTAAATTCATATAAGAGAATTCGTTGCTTTAATTTATATCAATTTTCAGTGACAAATTGTAATCTCATTTTAAAACTATAAACTGTTACCAGTTTGTTCTACAAAACTCTCTTTTTTACGAATTTCCTTCAATGCCCGAACTTGAGTTCGTTTTACTTTATTCGTTTTTTGTAGTTTCCATGAAACTTGAGTACATAGAGCTTTGATGTCGGCATTTGAAGTTAAGTAATAACTTGGCCAGCCTGTAATTCCGTTATGTCTGCCACCCTCGACGCTTTGCATCTTTGTAAGCTGCAATTTGATAAACGTGACGACAATAATGTCGCTTAAAGAACGCCGAAGTTGATGCTTCAAGTTGGCTTTTTAGCCAAGTTTAAAACACCGAAATAATTGATAGCCAGTGTCTTTATTCACTGTTCTGTTTATATTTTCTATGGCTCTTAATGTACTTATTAATATTAAACTTGCTAAATTGATTGTAATTTAAAATCAATCAAAGAAGCAACTAGTCTTTGGCATTTATAAGTTCTCAAAGCGTTCTTTTCCTTTATTTCTGCGATAAATAATAATTAAAATGTCATTTTTATTATAAGAAATTCGTAATAAGATTTACTTTTGGATTTTATTTATCAATATTTGACATTGATGTGTGGTTTTGAATTAATATTTTAAAATGCATCTAAGAGTTGAACTACAGTGAATATTCAAATTTACTAAGGTTCTCTACTCATCGTTCAATATAAAGCATATTCAAACAAATTTTATGTAAATTTATCAGCTAGATTAAAGTTCTGCACAATAGTCATCACGCTGAATGCAAACTTTGCCACCTTCAAATTGAAATGCATTAGAAGAAAAACAAATCTGAATAAAAATCTTATAAGTGTACTCACATTAACGTTGCTATTGACTGAGATGGGAATGATGCCACCTGCAATAAAGATAATCGGCTGTTGAAGATGTTGCATGAAAATCCTCAAGGTTAATTTGTATTTGGGCTGAGCATCGATCCAGTTTGACTGGCATAATAAATTGGACAATTGTTCGCAATCGTTGACGAGTGAATCGCAAAAGTAACAGAAGGGAAATGTTTCAAGCATAACACCGGTAAAGAATACAATAGAAGAGATGGCTCGATATATATTCGAGAAGTACAGCACATTAATAAGAATAATTCCCAGCACAATGCCGATCAGTAGAAATTGCACAAAAATAGTGCGTGACATTACTGGACGCATTAAGTCACAGGACCTATGTAAAAGTAAAGGATTTAGCCTTTGTATTACTAACAATATTATATTGGCTTACTCTAAAATCAATTTGTGATCTATGATGCAAACCACCAGATCTTCATAATTCTCAGCTTCCGATTTAGTTGGATCGCTCCGCAAATTTCGGATGTGATCCTTCAGTATATCAACGTGGGCTCGAAAGATAGTTATAAATACGATGGCGTAGGTATCCCAAACAAGAGCCTCCATTACTGCCACAGAAAGAAGTATGTACTCAATGATTGAATGTATCCAAAATTGTCCAGTTCCGTCCTGCCAATCAAAAAGAGGAAAGTATACCATCCATGGTGGTTGGCCAGTCAATACACCAGCTACGAATACAGATGCCGTGTATCCAAGGTAGAGAATGCTATAGAGTAATACGATGTAATTGCACCGAGCGACTGCTTTGTGGATCTTTAGGCGATCACTGTCATTTTGTAGGCGATCGTCCAGCTTATCCAGTACCGTCTCTGTCTTGCGAAAACGGGATAAACAAAAGAATCCAATAATACTCTTTATCATTGCACTGACTGTATTTGCAGATATTTGAAGTACTCCCAGAAAAGCTCCAGCTGTAAAGCTATTGAAATTTAAGACGAGACTCAGAAGAAATCCAATCGGTAGATAAAACAATGTAGTTCCAAATATAAAGCAGGCCCTGATTAACATAACACATCGATTTGCATTAGGGTGAGGTAAGATCCAACCGAAAAACTGCATAATTCGATACAAATATTTACAACACTCCCTGGAACGCACACGAACCACTAAAGGAGCAGTATGTGTTCCTCTGAACATTCCGGCCATTGCAAATATTACTATTCTGATCAAGAGAATGTCGCACAGCTTTTATACTACAATTGAACCACAATGGCAACGCAACCGTCAACAGAATCTATGCGATTTGACCAGGTGTCAATGAATGTGACCTTCACGCCTTGAAATGGTTCTTGGCCTGTAATTAGGAAAACGACTAACAAAATATAAAATGTCAATCATCTTCAGGTTCGCAATTGTCACTCCTCGTGAGAGAACCCTCAAATGTCTAACTAATAACACATTTTGCAGTTATTATTGTGAGCCATTAAATAAAATACAAGAAATCTAGAGCCCATATATACCTGTGGAGGGCAGTCCACACTAGTGACGATGTTTGCTGAGCTGCATACCACTAGCCACATATACACAAGGTTTTTGATAGAACGATGGGGTTATATAACACTCGAAAGGTAGCTTATTTATATTAAATATGGCATATGAATATATCTGATCATACCCTTCTTAAACTTAAACCCATTCATTTCGAGGATAAAAAGATTTTTTGACGTCATAAAATTAGAATAAAAGGCTAGATTTCACGGGAAAGTATCCTAACTTGATGCGACCAAAAAAATCACATTTGGACAGAAAAAGGCTAGATTTGTCAGGAAAAGGCTGGATTTCACGGGAGTATCCACATTCGGCGGGAACAAATAAAACCACATTTGGGCGAAAAAAAGCAAGATTTGCCGGCAAAAGTTCCCGAACTTATTTCTTTACTCTCATGTTTCACCTACATAAATATGTATGTAATTCCTCCATACCCTTCATCATTGACAAGCTAGGCTGTCGGATGTCAATAATTTTCGAAGTAAAGAAGTGAAATTCTGTTTTAATTAGACATATTCAATTCTTAAGTAAATACTTGTAACCCATCTGTTATTGTCAACTTTATCATTGAAGCTCGAGAGATAAATTCATAATATTTGCATTCGAAATTAATTGAAGGAATACCTTTACTCTTAGATAAGAAGGAACTCACATGTGACCTTTCACGATCCCTAAATTTTGACAGATTTTTTATTAAGAATATTTAGCCTTCTTAAACCTAAGCCGGGGGCGAAGCTTATTAGTAGCCTATTACATTATTTGACATATATTTTTTCTGAGTTTTTATTAACGATAATATAATAAATATAAAAATACAACAAAGTAGTTTTAGCACTAGTTATAAAAAGCTTTAGTTATTAAGATATAGAATTATGGTGAACAGATGGGCTGACCGCTCTGTAAGCTTTAATTTTCTGGGATGCTTTGAAAGTAAGTCTTAAGATTCAGCCTCTATTATTTGAAATGATCAGCCAGATTCAATTTCTGCATTATGGTCATTACGCTGAATGCAAATTTGGCCACCTGCGAATAACATTGCATTAGATTAAAATCTTCATAGTTCTCCAAAACATCACCTTAATGTTGCTGCCAGTTGAAATTTGAAATATATCTCCAGCAGTAAAAACAACCGGCTGTTGTACGTTGTGCATAAAAAATCTCAGTGTAGACTTATATTTGGGCTCAGCATCGATCCAATTCGAGTGGAATAACAAGATGGGTAGGTCCTTGCAATCTTCTGCAAGCAAGTCGCAAAGATAACAGAATGGAAATGTCTGCAATAAAACAGCTCCTAAAAAGAACAAAGAAGAGATGCCTCGAGATATGCTACTGAAGTATAGTACATTAATCAGTGTAAGTCCCAGAACGGTGCCAATTATTACAAACTGTATAAAAATTATGCGCGATATAACTGAGCGCAAATGATCACAGCATCTAAATATAAGTAAAAAGGGGTTACAGTAAATATTTTATATGCAGGAATACTCAATTAACTTACTTCAGAATCGACTTGTGATCAGAAATACAACACACAAGCTCTTTATAATTCTCATCTTCCTTTTTTAACGGATCGCAACGCAGAGAACGAATGTGATATTTCAGAACATCGACGTGAGCCCGACAAATAAGAACATATATGATGGGAAAAATATCCGTAACAAGGATTTTACAAGCCATCATAAACAAAATAGAGTATTCCAAAATTGTTTGTGTCCATAAAGGCCATTTCCATCGCGCCAATCAAAAAGGGATTGTAGATCATCCAAGGCGGACGTCTAGTGTATATTCCAGCTAATAATACAGACAATGTGTAGCCCCAGTAACATTTTGCATAAACTACAAAAATGTAATGGCATCGAGCGACTGCCTTATGAATCTTCAAGCGGTCCCTTTCATTCTTCAGTCGTTGGTCTAGTTTGTCCAAATCCGACTCTGTTTTGCGTAGACACGTAGGTAAGCTTAGAGCCATAAAAGCCTTTAATGATGCCCCGGTTAGGTTTACACATGTTGAAATCACCGAAAGAAACTCTCCCGGAGTCATTTTATGAATGTCTATAACAAGGCTGCAGATTAAGCCAATTGGCAGGTAAAGTCCAGAGAAAACATATACCAGGTACGTCCACAGAAGATACACATATCGCCGTATTCCTTGGTCTGGTGGTATCCAGCCAACAAAATACATAACCCGATACAAGTAGGTGTAGCACTCCTTAGAACTTACACGAACCGACAGAGGAGCTGTATATGTTAGTTTAAATATTCCAGGCATTGTAAGTGCAACTGCCAAGACTGAAAAGGATGCACTATATTTTTATACCAAAATTAATAACAAATAAAAAGTACTCGTGTGATTCAACCAGATGTTTGTTAATGTGTTCACTGCTCGTAATTTGCATGGTCATTAGGCCAATTGTACCTCTGACATAGAGTATTTCAAGAGCCAAGTACCTAACCAGAAATCTAAAAAAATTAAAATTGAATTTTTAAATATTTGAAATATAATTATAATCGGCTGTTATATACCACAGGTTTAAATTTTATCTGAGGTCCTGTTCAACTGCACAAAATGGCGCAATCTAATATCCAGCTTGATAACCCGATATAAATATTGATAATATCATTGCAAGTGTTACTTATAGAAGTAATGGTACTAAACTAGTTGTTAACATTTAGTGAACAATAACTAATTCTAAAGCAGATATATATTTAACACGCCAGATGTTCGGTTCACTCGAGTACACCTATATATAAAAAGGTCCAAAAACAAAGAATCAATGTCAATCAGGCACAAAATGGTTATTGTTATATTTAGTAAGTCAATTTATTTATTTTTAATAACAACTGATCAATGGTTATTAAGAAATTCCAGCAAGTACAAAAATAAACCTTACATATGTATTATTGAACTATTACGTTTTCTGCAACACTCAACTTTAATTGTTGCAAATTATAATACCCTCTGCAAGGGTATTAAATCGACCTGCTGTTTAATTTTGCACGCCTTTGAGTGTCCATAAAGTGCAATTAAATTGCCATGCCTAGTAATTAGGCATAATGAATTAGCCTTTGGTCTTGAAATAATGAAAATGCCATCACGTGAAGTGACGAAAGTCGCAAATTTAAATGTGATTGACTTTTAATATCAACCAATTTGTTTTTAATTTCATTTAATTTTTACCAATTAGGTAGTATGAAAGCAAAGTTAAATGTATTAAATAGATTTAGTATAAACTCTAAGCCCGATGCATTCAGTTCAGTGCAGATTCATTCGAAGGGATAGTTGTCAGTATCTGGCTATAAAAATTGTCTGACTCGACTAACTTTTTACTACTCGCAAATTCCAAATTTCCTTTAGTGGAATACTACAAGATCGCACGATAGATGCATTAATCTCATATAAAACTTCATCCTTGTAGCATCGTGTGGACATCACATTAATCACATTTCAACAACGACTTTATGAGCCGCAATCAGATCAGCATACGAGAGGGCGAGATGCAACCGTGTTGCAAGTCGTACTGGCTGTCATTGCCAGGTTACAGTTAAGAGTAACATTATTAGCCCCGCCGCCATTGAGAACAACATAATAAGAAGAACAACGTCGATTTGAACAACAACTGCAAGTGGCCGCTTAATGACTTTAATAATCCTGTCACCGATCATTAAAAAATCTCTGCGAACACACAAAAGAAATTCCATGGCAGCTCCAATCAAAATAAAGTACGCGCTCTTCCTGCCCATGTCGAGGAGAGAGTCCAGGCGACTGTGTTTCGGGGGCAGCTGAAAAGGCAGCCAATTACAGTGAGGCCAGAGACAATGTTGACTAAAAGTAAAAAAAGCATCCAAGATCTGGACGGATCGTTTGTGACGATCGTACGGTGCGGTTTGCTTCTCACATGGTATTCAAATTTTAACAACATTTTAATGATAACTTCAGCAAACATTAAAACTCATTCAGGCATAATAAACATTAATAACACTTTAATCCAGCGGAGTGGTTGAAGGGGAGGAGTGTGTTCTTGTTGTTGTTGTTGTTGTTGTTGGATGCTGCAGCTGCGCCAGTGCTATCAAAATAATCAGAGGAGAGGCCGTGTGGCAGTGGCAAGAATGGAGAGGCAAGAAAGACCTGAAAAGCAGTGCAATCGTGGACTGTGGCCGCTAGCTTGGAATAAATAATACTAGTAGAGAAACTTGTTGTTGCCTGGGCGCGTTGTAAGGCTATAAAAATGCATGTTTGCTAAATCAATGCAACAACTTGGGGGCATGGCAGCAGCAGCCTCTACCTCTACCTCTGCCTCTGCAACAACCTCTGCAGAAGGCAGTGGCAACCAAAAGCGTCCCACATGCAGTCACTTGGACCTAAGTATGTATAAGAATAGATATACTATATGTGTGTAAATGTATCTGTACCTGGCCACCTTTCGCTTGGCATCCTTAGTGGCAGCTTGGCGGCTGTGTGCGATCTTGCCACTTACGTAGGCCGCGTGTGGCAGGTTGCCGTTGTCCGTTGTACGTTGCAATGAGCCCAAGCCCCATACCAAGGTCTTTCTAGCTCGCAGGCCAGATCATTTTGCTTCCTAGTTGCTCCTAGCTGATCCATGTAATTGTGTACCCATGTGTGTGAGACAGAGGAAGCCACTCGGCTCCAAGTTTGCCAGGTTCTTGGACTCGCTTCAAATGTCGCTGTCCCTTGGTCTTTGATCTGCTCAATCGGTTATATTAATTATTAAAGCTAGCTTGCCACAGATTTATAAAAGTGAGAGAACTAAGTTCCAAATTAAATAATAAATTTCACAAATATTTAGAAACATAAATATTAAAATATATCAAATCTAATTTTGTTAAATGTAGCCAAGCATTTTTTTAAGAATTATTTTTTAAAATTTGGAAAATACTTTAAATGTTTATACTTTTAAAAGTCCTAGTTTGTATATCTTTATTAATATATTTTCTTAAATTGCCATTACTCTACTTTTTTAGTTTGAAAGTGCATATCATTGGTCGGTGTGGGGATAATGATTTTTCATTGGATTCTATTACTTTTATTTCACTTATCAAGCAAACATGTTGCCGTTGCACGGCCCCCTACCGCTAGGTGACTGTTGCCACAGGAAAAGCAATGGTGGACGGTCTGCGGTCCGAGGTCCGCTATCTTTTAGTATGGTCGCGTCTCATGGCCTACGAGTACTCGTAGGTTTGCAACAGCATTTAAAATCTGGTTAGCTGGACCGGTCGTCTGGCATATTTAAAGGTTATGTGGAGGGCTGAAGCTGGCTGGAGTTGGCTAGAGTTGAGTGGAGCTTAAGTGCCAAGCTGCGTAATAAACATAAAATTCAATTTTCATTAAGATGTTGCTAGATCCCTTGGCATTTACCGTTATGCAGCAGCGCAAGAAACTGCAAAAGCCGCAGATACCAGATAGCAGATAGCAGTTAGCAGATAGAGGCACATTCACTTCGGATAGGGCTTAGCGAAAGAGAATTATTTCAATAATGAATTCGCGATAAGCTGGACGCGACTCGGCCGTTTACTATTTGTAGCTAGAAATTTTCACTTGATCCGACGATGAGAAAGGATGAAGAGGAAAGGAGATGGAAGTATAAGGTGATCCCAGGCAAACCAAACCGAACATCAATGGTGGTGTGCTGCAGCCCCAAAGGTTCTCAGCTCTCAAGTGCGCAATTTTCTCACATGGCAGTCGCAAATCCAAATTCATTCCCAGTACCAGTACCAGTCCAAGTACTAGTACCAGCAGTACCAATACCAATACCAGTACAAGTCCAGTTGGTTGCGGCAGCCAGTCAAGTTGTCCCTCCAAAAGTTGTAGATTTAAATGAACATGGCGCTGGTTGAATGGACGAGGGACGACATCGTCTACTCGTAATGCCCAGGCCCATGCGTGTTGATCTTCCGCCTTCCGTGCCGCGATTTTCAACGATTGCAGTTAGTTGCCCATAGCTGACACCGTTGACGAACTTCATGATGAGCTTCCCGATGCGATGATGAAGATTAGCGGCGGCCAGCGATTCCGATTGCAGATGCATTCGCGAGTTTACTTCTTTTTGTTTTTGTTTTTGTTTTTCTTCTTTTTCATTGGATTTTCTTTAAACAAGTTTTCCTTAGAGCTGCAGTTACCGTTCCTGTTGTTGCTGTTATTATTATTTTTTCTTTATCTTTTTTTTTGTACTGTTGCAAGTGCAGCGCGGGCAATATTTAAATTGTTTTATGCTTTGGAGTGCTGTTAGTTGCCCCCTTCTGCATCTTCTTCTTCTTCTTCCCGTATTCCCACCTTTCCCCCTTCCGACTGGGCCAACGCATGTCCTAATGCGTAAAGCAGCGCTGTTGGAAATCTACAACGCAATTGCTTCCTTGTTGGGCCTGTTGTTCGTTCGTTCGTTGTTGGAATCGCTGTTAGTGGGGCTACTGCAGTACCTGCTTTAAATTTCCGTTTATGCCTTTTGAGAGCCTGTAAAATGTTAAATAAAATTTAAATTTATTGCTTTGGCAAGCGGCGATTGACGTTCGCACACATGACCAAGTGGGCAACCAGATGGCCAGTGCTTAATGCTTATCGCTATTGCTTATGGCCAGCTACCACTTACCACAACTACCACGGCTCCAACTGGCTGCCGGCCTCGAGATGAGCCTGAGGCGTAGCCACATTTCACTGCATCTCCCATTCGAAGGTGATCTAACGGAATAGCCTGTAAGGCATTTGATCATCTAACGACGTAATATCCTTGAATTACACATCATTTCTTAGAGATTTCAATGTAATATGCAAAGATATTCTAGCCATAGAAATTAAACAAAAAAGTGAGAGAAAGAGAAAGAAAGGCAACAGAAAGAAAGGCAAGAAATTTTGGTGGCAGTTTGCCATATTATAAGAAACTATCTCTTTCTTATAACATTAATCTTCATATTCTCCTATTCACCACATTAAAGAAACTTTATTAAAGAAACTAGTATTTCTAAGATAATATAAAAATGGAAAAAGACTATTTCTTTTGTGATTAAGTATATTTATAAACGATAAGGAAATGAAAAAATCCACTTATATTCAGGTACCCAATATACTTAGTATAAAAAAAAACACTATACATATAGTTTTAAGGCATTTTTTATTTATTTTTTAGAAAACACTCAAACCAAAAAGGACAAAAGGGTTACCAGACTAAGAACATGCTGTGCTTGGTCAAAGTTAAGGAATATTTTTTGATAATATGACGTAGGCTATATTAGAATTATTAACCCTTAAAAACAGAACAAACTTTAAATCACTATCAAAAATAGGGCCTGAATGTTTAAATGTTTCAAATCTAACCAAAACGGCCAACATTCTTGACTGAACCCTGAGTTTGTTAGGTAAATATTAAAAGCCATAAAAATGGAAAAATGTAAATTTCGAGAATAGATTTATAAGTTGAAGATGACCCAGATTTTCTGTCTTCTTACCAAACTCTTTTGGTTACAATCTAACAATATCCAATTCACTCCTTATATCAAAACTAGGCCAATTATGTTGCAATCTTCTTGTAGAAAATCTCAAGTCCTAAAAGTCACTTCTAATAATTATATAAGTTATTTTTTTGTTAAACTGTAAGTCTTGAGCATGGAAATCCAGAAAAGGATGTGCCATATTTGTTGTTGTTATTGTTCATCATGTTGCAACTAATGCCGCGTGGCATGCCAGCTAAATGTGGGCATTAAATGCAAAATGAGAGTAACCGCAAATGGTAAGAAAAACAACAATAACAACAACAGAAACAACTAGAAGAGAAACAGCAATTTTCCACTTGACTTGAGCGTTGTTGCATTCAATGAACAAGTGGGCAGAGGACTGCCAAGGCATTTAGCAGGGGAGCTTCCCCACCGCAGGAGTCGCCACCGTTTGTCGGCTGGTCACTGCCCACATTTTAGCCAAAAGGAGCCACAGCCTCCAAAACCAATCCAAACCAATCCAAGCCAGACTTAAATTCAAACACAAGCCCAGACGCGAACCTGAACCTGAACTCGAACCTGTTGCCTACCGAAATGTAAATCTTGATGGTAATTTTAATAGAAAAAGCAACAACAAAGTCCGTTGCTCAGCCCTGGCAGGTACAACTGGCAGTATGGCACAAACTGAGTTTAGAGGCATGAGGATGTGGGTAAGAAAAGCTAAGGCAGCTAACACACAAAGGCGCTGGGCGTACAAAACGTTAGCTAACTAAGCGCTGGCACGGGATAACACTCTACATCAACAACAACAACAATAACAACAACGGCAACAGCGACAATAACAACAACAACAACAAGAAGAAGAAGATACCCACACCCATGCGAGAAGGCAACACCTAATGTTTATTGTGCTATATAAATGGCAGCATTTGCAGTTACCCAATGGCCGCTGTTGCAGTTGCAAGTTCCCAGTTGCCAGTTGCTGGTGGAGCAGCCTGATGAACGCATTCCTTGGCCAAAGTGGCTGCTTCTCAGGTACATTGGCCCAATCCTATCTGGTCGCACTACGCTGGGCCATCCGCTCAATTCCCGCTGAGCTGAACTGAGCTGTGCTGAGCTGAGCGAGTGGAGTGGACAAACCAGATATTGATAACGGCTCTTCGATGCTGTTACTTTGCAGCCGCATTGCTTAGGCCCGGGTTGAAAACATAAGAAGAAGACCAAGTTGCAACATCGAGGACGGTGCCTATCATGCAACATTTGTTGCTCGCCTCACACACAGCGCTCAGCAACACTTTTTGCTTGGGCTGTTTGTTTTCGTATGGAATTAAACGTGGCGCACAGGTGCTAGCCTGGCCAAGAGAGAAAGATAGAAAGAGTAAGAGAGAGAGAGGAGATGAAGAAGACGACTTTGGCTTCAGGTGCAACACACTGCAGTTGGCTGCATTTTATTTGCAATTATTTTGTAGCGCACTTTATTTTGTTAGCCAAAGGAATTACTTGGCCATGGCTTTTGGTTCTTCTTCTAGTCGGCTTTATCAGCTAGCTGGCCATCTTCGACTACAGCTTTTGGCCTAGCTGAAATTCTAATTTTACAACGCAGCTGCGCGCCAGCCTGCACAGGGTACCTACCTGCACCTCCCTATTCTACAGCCTCTCCCCTCCCTGTCCCAAATATTTTTTATTCCGGCCTATGTCGACCTGCCTGTCGCGCTGTTGGTGGCGCTGTTGGTGTTCATTACGCAAGAGGTTAATGCACCACAGCAACACACTTGGACTCGCCGCACTTGCCCTCCAGTCATTGCATTAAATCAAGACGAACTTGTTCGCTAATTGGTCCAGGCGTGAGGGAATGTGCATATGTGCCACTTAGGGACAACAAAAGTCTCACAGCAACATTGCAACATTGCAACAGGATGCAAATTCATATGTTAAATACACAAACGTGACTTATGTATATGAACAAACTGTACAAAAGCTTACCTTGGCATAGACTGTACCTAATCGAGAATAGACATTCAATTTGTTTCTAATATGTCTTTGTAAACAAATAAGCAATTAAATAAACAAATTGATGTGAAAAATGTTCACTAAATATGTTCATCAAATCCAGGCCTAAAAGCAGGCAATAAAATATGAAGGCAAGACTAAGTGCAACCGATCTGTGGATAAGGGAATATCTCAAGAGAGAAGAAATACACCTAATGCAGTTGAACTGGGCCGAGGCCCAAAAAGTCGGACAATCCAAGGGTCTCTTAGAAAGCTATAGTCATGAACTATTTCAGCAATTGACACCCATGGGGAAGGACAGGTTCAGACGGGTATGTAGACTGAGAAGTCATCCATTTAAACTAGGTCTAGTATATACCGGAATTGCCGCTGCTTTGATATGGAGGGGGAGTTCTCGATACATATTGTTACAGAATGTATCTCCTTGGCCAAGAAAAGAATAAGAATCCTAGAGGGACTTGCTCTCCCGGACAAAGATTCTTGAATTCGGTCAGGTTATGATAAAAGAGCTGTAGGCCCAAAAGTGGGTGCAATACATCCCTTGGGTCGCAGTAAACTCTTACTTTTACTTTTCTGACACCATCCTCATTAAATCATAATATTATAAATTGAAGTAAAACGAGTTTAACTATTTAAATCAAATGTATGCATAGGAAATTATATAACTTCTACTACAAGATTTTGTATAGCGAGAAAGTCCACATAATAAATTATATAACAATAACATTTTTATTTAAATTGCAAAGAATACGTCAAAACTAAACTTTAAGATATCTACAGAGAATCTGCTTGCATTAACAAACTTAAATATTAATCAGTCGAGTTCTTTTCAAGAGACAAAAGATAATTTTATTAACTGAAACTGTATATGCCTCATGGATTATGTAAGCATAGAGAAAACATGTTTTACCAAAAACAACAAAATATGCTAAAATCTAAACGCTGCGAAATAGCAAAGGTCGTCAAGCAAATAATACAACAACAAGAACAACCACAGCACATTCAGCAATGATAACGAAAACATTTTGAAGGCTGTTCTCATGCAGCGGCCCAAACCCGAGCAACCAAAGCAAATTCATTAAGTAGTCAGAGCTCCAAAACACAACAAAAAAATCTAAGCTATACTCACAGAATCGCAATAATTAAAAGATACAACAACAAATCGATGACTGCAATGAACAGACTTTTTTTAATTAATCAAGATTGTTGACCAGAAAATACCCTGTACCAAGATCTGTATAAATACGAAAATCCATAACTCTTCTGGCTAACAAATTGGTAGCATAGATAAGGATAGATTATGAACAAGAAGTGATAGGAGACTACAAGCTTTATAAAACCAAACTATAGAGAAACTTAGATGACAAGGATACAAGAAAACTTTATAACAATATTATAAAATTATTAAGAATGCTCTATACTATTGAACTGCTTAAAATCTATATAAGGGGTCTTAGAGAATCAAGATATTTTTATAAATAAAAAGAGATAACTAAGTTTTATTTAAATTGAAATTATGAAACTTACTTTAATTCTTAATTTAAATTGTTCTTCACAATTTGCCAATAAACTAACAAATATTACTTTATCTCAATTTATTTAGTTTCACTGATATTTATATATGTACATAATATAATATATTTTTGTAAGTTTGAAATACAACTTATAAAATCTACGTTAAATTTTCATTTAAATCATACATACATCATAATTTTATTTTAAATTTCAAATTACTATTAAACGACAGATCCTAGTTGGCCTTAAATAAAATTGATTAATAAATAAAAGCTCCTGCTTTCGACTGATGATGCTCTGCATGTTTTATACAACTGCAAAAAGCTATACCCAATTTAAATTTAATCTTTTGTTGCTACAGGGTACAGGGTACAAGTAAAACAAACAGCAAAACGCAGCTAAGTTAAAAACTTCCGCATTTGCCAAAAATGTGGTTGTCACTATAGACGCTTGTGTTTATTGTTGTTGTTGTTGTTGTTGTGTTTGCATTTGTTGTTAGTAGTCTTCGACTTTTGCTATAAATTACGAGACGACCTGTCGCGGTCACGGGTGCCAGGAGGCGGTCATGGGGCTTCAGTTGAGGGCAACGCGCATAATTTTGGCAAAGTTAACGAAGGTCTGCGACTGCGACTGCGACTGCGATGGAAACGCGACGCGACGCGACGTCGGGGCCCCACTAGACCAGTTTTTAAATTACATGCAAAGCATTCGAAATGCAAACTAAAACATTTATTTTATTTGCTACCGCAATGCTCTTGTTGTTGTTGCTATTGTTGTTGCTATTAATGCTATTGTTGCTCTTGTTGTTGTCGTTTTTGTTAAAGTTTTTGGCGACGTGTCTTCCTGCGTTTATGTTTTGTATTTGTGTGAATCAAATGTTAAACAAAATGCAAACAGCGCACCAAAAACCAAATCAAGCAACAGCAACAACAAAATGCAAAAAAAAAAATCGCACAATTTTTTCGCAAACTAAAATTTGTTTTCAAGGGCAAATGCGATGTATATATGTTACTATGCATACTTTATATACAATATATACATACATATATACATAGCTATGTGTCGTTTTCTTTGTCAACGTTGCAATGCGACGTCATTGTCTTGGCTATTGAATACCCTTTCCAATAACATAATAAACTACTAATATGGTGGTTTACAATCATAACAATGAGTTCATTTCTTATTTATAATATTACATAATATTTATCTTGTCAAATATATATAAATAACTCAAGACTTAAATGGTGACTATGAACTTCTGCTTTTATTAAGAAATTGGTTTTAGGGTTTGTGCTTTTAAAACCCTTCGACATAGCTTTTTAACGTCTATATAAACTATCAGAATAATATTTTGACTAAAAACGTATAGAAATTAATGTAAATTTTTAAAGATATCTATCAGATATAATTTAATTTTGACTAGATTCAATATAAAAACCTATTGGTATTTCAAATACAAACTTGTCCAAAGTCTTGATAATTCAAAATAAATAGAGAGTATTTACGTGTCGCATAGTCTCGCTTATATCTTCCTGCATTTATTTCTTTTTTTCATTTTGGCAATTTTTGGTTGATTTTAATAAATTGCGAGGCGCCAAACCCAGGCGCTTTGTTTTCAGAGTAAACTCAACTGAAGCGCTTTAGATTTATGCGCCGAGCCAATTAAATTCATTAAACGAAACTTATGAGCATATCAAGAAACTTGTGGGTGACATAATTGAGTGTTTTGTGGGAGAACTTGGGATATCTTACACATACATATGTATGTGTATTTAGAATGACTAACTTCAAGTAAGTTGATAGTTCAATAGCCTAGAAGAATTACAATGAGAGTAAACAATATTTTTATGCGGAATCTCAAATTGGGCTAAGTAAATTACGCACATTCGGCTAAACTAAACAAAGCGGGTAAACAAAGTTTTGTTCTTTTGTAAGACATACAAATATGTGTATATAGCTCAATTAGAAGCACCCAATAGCACTACAATATCATCACAGCAGCACCACAGCGTGTAATATTTTTGCTATAATCAAATTTGAGGCGATAAAAACCATATTGTTTTGAATATCCAACAAGGTGTGCATATGGCGCCCTACTTTCCTTGGGTTTTCTTCTCCATCCCAGATAGTTGGCGAAAAATATACTTCGCATTAAAGTAATACACATCAATTTGCTCTATGGTACTTTTTTTTTGTTTCGGGGAGGTCTACATTCGAAATTTAGGGCAGATATCTGCGTTTATTTGTAAAACAAGTTGTTGTTGTTGTTGATGTTTCTAAATAAAGTAAAACACATGTGTGCAAACTTTAACCGAATGCCAAATAAAAAATAACAGAGTCGAACTCAAATTGTTCAATATGAAGCTACGATACGTATACGCAGCATATGCCGTTCTTTATTGTTCTAGCCAATTGGCCATCATATTGCTAGCACCCTGTATGTGCACAACAATAAACAACAGCGTCTATCGCACGGTTTAACGTTAGCTTATAAAGAGATTAAATATTTTCGCCAACGGATTTTATCTGCAATTGTAACGCAAACAACAAACTAAATTCACTTTCATTTAGTTTACGCTTGTGAATATTTGTATGTAGGTATGTATGTAGGTATTTGTGCTCATACTAACCACAAACTGTTCATGATTGATAGCTCAGATAAGATATCATCAAAGCGTTTGCATTATTTATTGCTTTGTCACTGGGACAGGTCAGATGATAACATCGTCGTTGCCGTTAAATTGTTTATTTTTAGTTAGTGAGTGTGTAAATGAATTAACGTATAATGAGTGCACTTGGAAATGGGTTGTTTTATTTTATTCTGCTTCAACAATTACACTAATTGAAATACGCATACAATTATTTACCTTTTTAAATTGGGAACTTGAAATTTAGAAAACAATTTAAAGATAATTTAAAGTGTATTTAAATGCTATACAGTACAAAATTAAAAATAATTTATTTCCAATATTTGATACTTATTTGCTGACTAAACTGAACTTGAAAATTCGAAAATAAATTAAAGAATATCTGAAAGTTTTTATTTTATTTTATAAATATTTAAAAAATTAGTTTTAATTCTGAACAGATTCGGATTAAAAGGATTTATTTATTTATGTATTGAGTGTTACTTCTTAGTGCTACAAGGAAAAAAGTCTTATAATTTGTCTTACACATAGTTTAAAAACATGTTTCCTACATTATAAATATATATATTAAATATAAATATTAATTAAACTTATAATAACAGGAATACAACTAGACCATGACATAATATTTTGAATACAAACTATAAAAAATGTTTACTATAGTTCATTTCTATAATTACAAGAATTGATTTCGAAAATGTATTTCATGAAAAATGTGCCCATTGGATATTGATTTAAACTCATTTTAGTGTTTTTTACTTTTATTAAACAAAGAGCAATCAAGTAAAAAGGGTCATTAAATCAACTGTAAGTTATTTTCAGCAAATTAACAAAAAAACAAAATAGAAGCAAAATCAAAAAAGTAAAATATTTGCTATCTACCGACCCACGAACCCAATGCCAAATTTGACAAAACCATTTCTTTGCTTTCATTCTCTTTTTCTAGTTGTTTTGTGTGTGTTTGTTGTTGTTGTTGTTGCTGATGCTGTTGTTGTTGTCAGTGTCTATGTGCTCTTAGCCCGGCAAATCGTAATGCGGCCGGTGCCGCGGTGCTCTTCATGGGCCACAAAACAAATGCAAACAGGCAAAGTTTGTTTTGTCATTCGCTTATTCGCTCTCTCGCTCGCTCTTTCGTTCGTTCATTCGTTTGCAGTTGGCCAAAAAGCAAACGCAGTGCTAGCAGAAGCCAAGCAAAACGTTGCCAATGATTACGACAAACGCCGAAACGACCTTGCCAATTACTGGTGCCCCACACACACGCACACACATACACACATAAATACACACACCCCCATGCCCCATGGAAACTAAGTATCTAGCATTTTGACGTTTTCTTCGTTTTGCAGGTTTGCAACAAAAGCGTTCACTGTTTGCGTATGCGTGGCGAATGCTGACTAGATGAGTATCTTATAGATACTCACTGTTGTGGGTAGCGGGAAAGTGCGGGTGTCTAACTAAGCAATGCTAAAGGTTAAATACAAACTTTAAATTATTGATGTGCTCTTTAAAAAGCATCTAAGAGCGTATCGCGCTCTTGCGCCCACTCAAACAAATATATAAATATGTATAGATACTTGCTAATAAAAAAAATATAATATACACATATAAAAAGCGTGTGGCACAACAAAAAGCTTGCAAATAATTAGCGCAAATTTGACGCTAGTGCGTACGATCGCCGAGCGTATGTGTGTGTGTGTCTGAGTGTGTGTTTGCGTATCTATGAGATACAGCTGTGTATCTTTTGGCGTTCAAATTGATTTTACATGAGCGGCAGAGAGAGTTAGGCACAAAGAGAGACAGACAGACAGAGAGAGAGAGACATTATAAGATAGAGAGTGGGCACGTGTGAGAGGGAAAGAGAGCGACAGCTTAGGCGCGCAAAAATTTTGCAAAAAGCGTTTTGAGCATCGTCAGATACATAGTTTGGCTGTCCGAATGTACGAAAGAACGAGCGATCTATGTGTGTGTCAGTGTGTGTGTAATGTGAGTGTGTGTGTGCGTTTTGGTGTGCGTTTTGGTGTGCCATCTTTTGTGTGTGCTTTTTGCAAAGTTTACGCACGGCCCCTGCCCCTGCCCCCCTTTTGTTTGTGTTTTTCTTTGTGTTTGCTTTTGCCTTTGTGTTTGTGTTTGTGTTTGAGTTTGTAGCTGGGCCAGTAGCAACAACAGCAACGACAACGACAACGACAGCAGCAACGGCAACAGCAGCGACAGCACTTTGAAAGCCACTTAAGTGTGTTGCGCACATGTGCGGCAAGAACTGATCATCATACACACACACATACACACACACACAAATAGTAACTTGGCTGCAAACCGGCAAGTCAAGAAAGCAACCGATCAAACCAAAGGCACGAAGCCCACTCGGACTTTGAGTTCGGACTTAGTCTTAATCTAAGCCTATTCTAATGCATGCATGGCCAGCAAAGAGCCCTGGAGAGACAGCGAGAGAGTGAGAGAGAAAAAATAGAATGCGAGAGCAAATGCATTTTGCCACAGCAGCTTTTCAGCATTTGCCACATGCGGCGACGCGACGTTGTTGCTTTGCCTCTCAGCTGCAACTGCTGCTGCGACTGCGACGTTGCTGCTAAAGTTGTAGCTATTGTTGTTGTTGTTTGTTCTTCTTGTTGTTGTTGCTGCCGCCGCTGAACGTGTTCTTTTTAGACTTTTAGCATTATTTGCAGCATTTGCAACGAACACTCGCTAAAAACAACTGCAACCGCAACGTTGTGGCACGCGTTTCTATCGCAACAAAAAAGAAAAAAGACAAAAAAACAAACAAACAAACGATCTTAGTCTTAGACAAAAAGCGCCTTAACGTGGCTAACTGGGAACTACCTGCGATACATAATCAAAAGTGCAAAGTGTAGTGCAGAATCATTCAGTCAGACTATCAACAAATCAGTGCAATATAATTATTATTATTATCACATTAACAATAATCAAATAAATATGACTGATCGGTAATACCAAATGCCGAAAACCTTATCGAGACTGTGCAACATGTGGCGCAGAAAATATTGAACTTTTGGCAATCCCCAATGAGATCAGCGGCTATTTGAAAAACACCCAAAGTATGTGAGAGAAAGAGAGAGAGAGGGGTGAAAAGGGACACTGATAAACACTCAGCTCAGCTTCAATCGAGCTTAATGTTTACTATAATATACATATTTATTCTATAAAGAATATTTGAAATTGTAGGCGATAAGCATTTTGTTGATTTACTGTGAAGTAAAACGGTTTTGAATTTCATTCGAAATTGATTTAGGGATTTTCCTACTACCATAAACATTTGCATATTTTGTGGCACAAGTTCGATAAAATGTAATGATATATGTCATATGGTACTCATGACAATCGTAATCTGAATAGAGTTCGAGTGAAATGCAAATGGAAAATGTGCTGTAAAAAGAATAACAAATGCAAATCGCGATTTGAGAATTGCGAATTTCAAATTCCACAAAATCAACAAAAGGTGCGCACACAAAAGGCAGGCAAAAATAGATAGAAAAAAGCAAAAAAAAAAAAGCACAAACAGCTGATGATCATTATGAAGAAGCAGTAGGAGATGAGGATGAAGATCGTCATCAGGTTTATCTGTCAGTCCCTTGAATGTCTAACATATGAGGCGCACATTTTGCACACAGCAAGCAACCAACCATCGGTTGATTTTTGTGCGCTTAATTTTCAGACAATTCCATGGAATTAAAATGATATGAGACTCAGACTGAGATAGAGACAGAGACAGGGACAGAGACTGGGACTGAGACTGAGACGGTGGCTTTTTTGGGGATGATGATGAGCACACGAAACGGAACAGAAACAGAAAACCAAAGCAAAGAAACAGAAATGAAAAGAGACAAACGAGACTTACACATACTTTAAAAAAAAAGACAACAACAACAACGACATCATAAAGGCAAAGATCGGGTACTAGGTTAGCAGGCAAAAAGAGGAATAGGAATAAAATGCGGCGGTTGTCGAAGAAGAAATTCGCAAATTGTTCATTTGAAAGCGAAAACCATCGTCAGATACATAGCCTACAGATACAGATACAGATACAGATACAAAACACAGATATAAATACAAGATCGCTGCTGTAAAAGCGCCTTCAAGGGTGAGACATAAGCAGCGACGGCAGCAGAGACGTCGACATCTAAGTCGACGTTAACGTCAACGTCAACGTTGTCGTGTCGTGTCCAATATGCCCTTGATCGTTGTTGCTGTTTGCTCGAAATGTCGCGGCTGCTCTGCCGGCAACAGCAACAGCAACAGCAACATACATATCTGTAAGCTTTGCCTGTCCCTGTCCCTTTCCATGCCCGATCCGACCACAGACCGGGCCGGCCCCGAATTTTGGCAACACACATACAGAAAAAAAGAAAAAAAATTTATAAAATAAAAGAAAAGAAAAGAAAAAAGCATAAAGAGCGCGTCGCTGTTTGCCGACTTTAGATACTCGCATTTTTGCTCAGTTTTTACGCTTTGCGCTTTTAAATTATGTTATTTATTTTGTTTACTTGGGAATTGGCAAGGGTCTGTCGCATGGTCGGACAGCCAGTCGTCGGTACGTGTTGATGCGGTTCGCTTTGGTTTAGTTTTGAGTGTGTTTAGAGCAGATTACAAGAATGTCTATCCGTATCTGTCAGATACAAGTACAAGTACGAGTCCAAGCTACTAATTAGACAAACTGCCTGTTCGTTCTCTCATTTTCCTTTTTTGTTGTGCGGGGAGCTCTCTCTTCAAAATATTGTGTAATAATTTGCCAAAATGCCAGCAGCAGCAGCAACAACAACAACAACAACTGAAAAAACAAATATTTCGCGTGTTCTTCGCAGATCATAAAAGTTTTTACTGCCGTTTCGCGTAGGAAGTCGCACGTAGGCAGTCGAACGTTAGAATGCGCGTGTGTATTTAAGATACAAAGATACAATAAATAAAATATTGATTGGTGCTACAACAAATTGATATACAAGTTGGACACGCTAGATACTGCATCTTACCAAAAAGCAAAACACAAACACACTAAACAAAAAACAAAAAGCATCAACAAAAACAACATAAATACTCAAACAAGATACTCTGCATGTATCTGGGCAAATGTTATAAAGCATACACATCTTTTTCACGGAAATGACCAGGTTGGTGTTTTAAATCTATCTGCTCCCCTAAAAAACAAAATCGTTGTTTTATAAATTGTAAATAGCTCTTCTAACACTTTACATACATTCTTGATACTCCTTATAATATTGTAAGAGTTAATTCAATGTATAAAACTTTAATTAAAAGACACCTATGATGACAGTTCTAAGATTTTCCATTCAGATTTAATATACATAACTAAGACTCATGGACTTTAATCACACCTGCAGTCTCTAGATTTCTAACCAAACTAAAACCAACGAATTTTTGAGAGATAGTATATTTTTATATTTTACTTTATTGACTTTTAATTAAAAAATATTTTTTAATATTTATAGAAAGGCATGAAATACATTTTAAAATACTTGATTAAATTTATAATTGCTAGAAAAGTTCAAAATAAGTTAATGGCATTCGATTTTTTGACTTTGAAAAGTGTTTGAGAATTACAATCTCAGACATTTAAAGAACGCCAACATTTAAGCCAGTTGTTTTCGAAAACAGTTGTGGAACACACCGGAATAAGTCTGAGTATATATGTATTTGAAGAAAGGTATAACAATGCACAATTTCTTTTGGTATATTATAGATTATTTTCTAAACAAAAATTGACAAAGCATAGATGAGAAAAGTGAAGTGAATTTGTAAGGAGCTTAAAGATACCTCACAAATTAATATTCCATTTAATTCTATTTTTTATAAGATTTAGATTAATTGAATATGAAGGTTTGAGATCAAGAATTAAGTTAGAAGACTTTAAGATAGAGTATTTAAAAAGAAGTTGTAGAATACAGCTTAGAATCAACCTCTAATCGAACATAATGTTACTACAATAGCATTAGGAGGCTCTACATGATACTATTAAAGGAATTTAATAAAAGAAATTAAAACTCGAATCGCGTATTAAAGTGCTAAAAGACTATTAGCAAGTTAGAAGAGGCATTATGCAGGTAATTTTGTAATTAATCGGTCCTTTAATTGAGATGAATCAGTAATAAGTTTCTTCTGAATAACATGATACTTATTTACACAAATCAGCCTCTTTATTAAACTACCTGAAAAATTAGTATTACATTTTTGTGATAGCTGAATATTACATATTTGATAGTTAAAAATGTCCTGCTGAACTTAAGAACCACTAATCTGAAGTTGAGTGCTCCCAGAGTATCTATTCTGAAGACGTATACTAATCACATATTATAGCTTCATGGCAATTTTTGCAAGATACTATTGCTCTATTGCACTATTAGTAAAATTATTGCCTGCTGGTCAACTAAGTATTGACGGTTGGTAATTTAAGTGGCCCGCATGTTGTTCCCAGCTTGATATTCAATTGGATTTTTGCAGCAATAACTTCATTGAAAGTCATTAAAGTTGAGCTTTTGGTGTGGTTGGGCGTAATATTCATCTGCCCGCGCCCATATGGTCAAAGTCAAATTGGTTGCTGCTGAAATCGTTGCCAAATCAATTCCAATTTAGTCAACGGCTTGTGAAGGACAAATACTCGTGCAATGCGATAGTTTTCTGACTATGGTTATGTGGGGTTTTAGGTGTTGTTGTTGCTGTTGCTGTTGTTATTATTGTTGTTGTGTCAGTTGAATAGGAGCAGCTCGATGTCGTTGACGACGTCATCAATTTAAAATAGATGAAAATACGCAATGCATGCTAATTGAATAATTCGAATTGTGGCACCTACAACAACTACTGATATTTGTTAATTTAGTTGTTTTGTCACTGTTGTTGTTGTTGTTGTTGTTGTTGTTATAGCTGTTGCAATAGATTTTTTGACAGATTTGGTTGCGCAGGCGTGCAAGTTGCTGTTGTGGGTGGCAGTAACATCGTCAGCAGCAACAGCAACAGCAACAACGGAGTTTATTTAATCAATGCAAATGCACATTTTTGGTCAATTGTGCGCAATGTAATTTATAGCATTTAAAAATGCTTAGTTTTGTTTTGGCTGCGATTAAAACAAATGGCAAAGCATTTCAAATGATGTCATCCTGCAGCTGCCTGTTGCTGTTGCTGCGTATCTGTGACAGACATGCAGGGTCAGGTTAAAGTTGAATCATTTGTTTATTTCGCAACACGATTTTTCTTTTAGCACACATTGATATGCCAATGCAACAACAAGTTGCTGCTGTTGCTGTTGTCTGCTAATTAATTGAAAGCCATTTTATCGCACACAAAAGCCGACTGGCAATCAATTTCACAGACAATAATAACAAACACTTTACAAATAACTATTGCAACAATAGGCTCCAATAACGGCCAATGTGCAATATGAGCAGCAATCATCAGTGGCAGCTTCTAACTGCTATTTTGTTAGTATTTCAAACACGCCCCAAAAACAAAACAACAAAAGCAACAACAGCAAAAAAAAAAAAATGAGAAAAACGGGCACAGGCTCGCCCAGATCAAGTCCTCCAAACAAAACGCAACAACAACAGCACAATAAAATGCCAGACAACAGCTTGAAATTTAGCAAGATTCTTTTTGGCGTTTTCAGTTTCGTTTTTGTTAGCCATCTCGCCTGTTTGGCTCTTAACTGTTTGCTGTTGTTCGTTGCTCGTTGTTAGCTGTTGTTGCTTACAACAAATAAGCTGCTTTTAACCTTGAGCCGCGCACATTTAGTTTGTAAGTCACGTCTAAGTCGCCATCGCTGCTCAAAAGGTTTGACAGTCGACGATGACGGTGACGGCAACGCCAGCAGCGACAGAGGCAGTGACAGAGGCAGAGGCAGCGACAGCGGCGCTCTTTTTGGCCACAGGCTGCGACTGCGACTTCAACTTCGCTTTTAGCTTGTGTTTTTTTTTTTGTGTTTTTGTTATTTTTTAATTTTTATTTTATTTCTTGTTGCCATTTTTGCAAAAATTTTGGCGTGCTTCGCTGCTACCCTTTTTGCCTTGTTCTTCTTGTTAAGTGTGTGTGTGTATGCGTGTGTTTATGTGTGTATGTTATTTTTTTTTGGAACTTGTAAAGTTGCTGCGCCGCTTGACCAATTTGAGTTTGAGTTTTGCACGCCACTAAAAGGTTAAAACATGTTTTTGAACTAGGTTTTCAAGTCGTTTCTAATGGCCTGCTACATTTACTACTGGGATCTGAGGGGTAGCCTCGAGCTGGAGTGTGAGCTGATACCATGTGCCTCAGGTATATAGTAGGTTATGTAATGCCAGCATGTCGTTGTTGGTTGGTTTTGCCAATTCGCGAAGTTCAGCAAAATTTAAGATCGATGCCCGAGATCAGGGTAAACTTGATTTTTATCAAAGCTACACAATACATTGGGCATAGAATTACAATAAATTTCAAATTCCTTTTGTCAAGTCTTGTTATAACGCAATCAAATTAAATGAATATAAAGGAATCTATAATGTTCCATGTAGAGTAATTGTGCCAATATTTAAAATCATTTGATAATGGGAAATTGTTACAAACAATGTTATATATAAGTTCTTAATTTTCAAATACATATCTCTTGTTTGACGTTTCGACACTTCAACTTAAGTACCTTAATAAATTATATGCTTTTTAAACAATTGATAAAGACGTAAAGTAAAATGTTTCCTAAGAAAAGTTTTGGTAAAAGGGAAACGTTAGTAGAATTATCAGCGAAATATTAGAAAAATAATATTAAAAATCTTTTATTTTCCATGAAATAGAAACAATATTCATTTAATTCGATATAAATAAATACTGTGAAATCGCGACATTTTGTTCCTTTCAATACATTTTAGACCTTTGGGCTTTTTTCTAAAGCCCGGAACAAAGAAGAGAGTGATTGCAGTTTCAAGAGACATTCCCAGTGGATTTTTGGAGGCAAATATTATCTGTATGGGAAATTTATGAATAAATAAATACTTGTGCTGGTACCCACACCAGTACCAGTAACAATTTACTTAAGGCTAGGCCTTTATGGAAAAGTTCAACTGAAATTTAATCGTTTTGAAAAAATTGTCTAGCTAAAATGTAAACTAACCTCAAGGAATTTCATGAGAATTGAAGCTTAAACCTTTTTAAATCAAAAAATTGTGTAGTGATAAACTATTTGAATTAAGTAACAAACAGAAATTTTAGTCACCCTTCTCAGCTCTGATAGGAAGAGTCTGATTTTGTTTATTATCTATTGAACATATTCTTATATATACCCATATACTATGTACATAGGTATTTAAAATTAATGTAATAATTGTATTGTTTTTACCCTTAATTATCAATAAAAGTCTTACGTTTATGTATGTATGTATGCTCATTAAAGTAAGACATTTATTGATAATAGGGACTAAACATACTTACATTCAATCTATTTAGTTTCAGTTTATTTGCTTACATTTCACTAAGCTAAACACGCGCGCTTCCATTTGTTTAATCCACATCATTAATCGCTTCACACACACATACACACACACAGAGAGAGACCGATAGCAAGTATTAAATATCTAAGAGGCAAGGCGAGAACAAGGGATAAAGAGAGAAGGCAAGAGAGTCGAAACAATAATTTGTGCATTGGTATTGGTTATGGGTTTGCTAAAAAATTAACAGAGTACACATCAATAAAATATTAAAAAGAGTACAACAAATATCGAAAAATACAATATCAAACAGAAAAAATAATAATATAAACATTTTTATGCAGATGTTGGTGGCACAGGCATATGTATACATACAAGTATGTACATGTGTGTTGTTAGCTATTTCGGGTTTCTTTAAGTGTATTCAGTTACACACACAGCCTTTGCTAGTGTGTGAACTTTAAATTAGACGAAACACGACAGCGGCAACAACAAAAACAACAACAACAACAACAGCAGCAGCCCATGCGAACAGACCCTAATAAATTTCGCATACTTTGCGAATTTATGCTGAGAGCCAACAACAACAACAATAACCAGCGACAGTTGTTGCTCACTGCTGAGTAGCAGCAGCAGCAGCAGCCAAGCCCACAGCAACAACGTCGCGACGTCGCGTTGTCTAATGGCGTCAACGTCGCTGTCGACGTCGCTGTTGGCTTTGACGTTAACGTTAACGTTGACTGCACTGGCAGCGCTGCTGTTGCTGTTGCTGTTGCTGTTGTTGTTGGCGTCGCGACTCTGCCAACGCTTTAGCTGCTGCTCATTTGGCGTTTTGTGATCTTCTTTTGCTTCTTCGCTTTGGTATTCAAGGACAAGTGGCCGAAGTTTGGTCTTTTGCCTGCGACTCTGCCTGTGCCTTCTGCCTGCTGCCTGTTGCTCTGCTTTTGGATATAGCCCGACTTGGAATGGAGCTCATGTGTAAATACATAGATACATACATAAATACATAAACACTTATTATGTATTGCTTAGCCTCTATTCGTTTGGCATCTATTCTGTCTGGGTTAAAGGAAGCTTAAACAAGTAATTTAGTTTTCATATAGAGTAAAAGTTCCTGAAGAAAATTTTCACGCTTACATGGGGATTCATTATGGAATGTTGAACATGGATATTAAATATGATGTAATTTTCACTCACTTAAGATTTATTTCTTAGCCTCTTTGATATTTATTATATCTTGTTTAAAAAAAGCTTCAAATTAATTTAGCATTCAGAATTTGCCTTAAAATCTACCAAAAGACAAAAGATATTAAAGCTTGTCACGGAAAGTGGAACACTCAAAATTAATATGATGTAATATTCACTTACTATTTTGACTTGATTAAAGAAAGCTTTAAATTAATAAAGATTTCAGTAGCTACAGTAAAAGTTACCTAAAGAAAACATCAATGGTTACACTCTTCTCAACAGTAAGTGAAACATGCTATGTTAATATGATGTAATCTTTACTTATTACTAAGTTTTGGCTATCTTCTAATCGATTGATATTTATCGTAACTTGGTTAAGGAAGGTTTGAATTAATTTAAATTTCAGCATCTGCAGTAAAAGTTATCTAAAGAAAACATCTATAGTTACACTCTCTATAACAGAATGTGGAACACATTAATATGATGTAATGTTTACTTATTTCACATTTGAAGCACCTTTTGCACCTTCTTATCGAACATTGCAGTAATTTCTTACCCTGATTACTACTTATATGCTTTGAGAATGAATGACTGACGAGGCATTTGTTAGTCACAGGTAGTAGACCAACTAACTAAAAATTAGTGTTTGTATTTATGAAGTACAAAAATCTTTAGCTTGAAAAAAAAACTCGCAACAAATCTGAAAAGAGCATAAAAATGAAAGAGTTTTGATTTCTCCTTTACACATATCTTACTGCTCTCTTTTCTGGTTGCCTTTTTCATTTATTGTTTTGTTGTATTTCTTCTTCTTTTTTGCTTACTTTTATATTCACTCTTTTTTCTGAGCGCTTAATTTTTGCATGCACGTTTCGGCGCTGACCTTGAAATTTTTTCTTTTGCTTTTTACGTTTTATTTGCTGCTGTTGTTATTGTTGTTGTAGTTGTTGCCGCTGCTGCTGCTGCTGCTGTTGCCTCTGCTGTTACTGTTGTTGTTTACTTTTTGTGTTTATTTTAATTTTATATTTTTTTATATTACGTTACTCCGACTGCTAAATGCTGAAGAGGAAGCAATATTCACAAAGCAGCAACAGGCAAACGATTATAACACATAAAAAAACAAGTGAGAGTGCTCTGATCATGACAGCGCGACTAACAGATACGCTGTAATCAAAATAGCTTAGACTACGCCCAGCTAAAAAATAATTTAACTTTGTAAACTTATTTTAGGGCGATACAAACATTTTACAGTACCTTTGAAAAACAGTTTCTTTAATGTTTTATATAAATAAAATGAATGTAGAAAAAAAGATACAAATATAGATAGAAGATTAAACAACTTTACAGTACAGGGTATTACAAACATGACAATGACAATAATAATTATTTATTAAATGTATAATGTACATAAGTATGTGCATATTAATTTAGTAGCTTTTGTTTTTTAATGAGAATTTCTAAAACTGGCGTTAGCCATGTGGCATTTAATCTACTAAATTGGCCTGGTAATTATTTTAATTAACTTAAAATTACTTTTATGTCGGTAAATCAGCTCATTGTGATGCAATATAATACTACTATACTGTCCTTTGGGGACAACAGACTTGTACGAAAAGAAACGCTATAAAATTAGATTAACATATTAAGTTAACTTCAAGAACAAGTATGACAATCTTACAATTTTAATTAATTTATAAGACTTTGATTATTTATTTTCAGTTCTTTTCTGTTCTCTATTTGCATATAACGTTGCTTTTTGCAGCTCATTAAAAATTGTCGCCAACATTTGCACCTGTCGGCATCGGCTGCCACCTTCAAAAATTTTTACTGACAATGCGGCCAAAATTGTGGCAACCACACACACACGCACACACACACATACCCAAAACAGATAAACTGAAATTGAAAGTGTCACTGTGGCTTGTTTTTGTCTGCTTTGTAAATTTGTAGACATCTTTCGTTTAATTTAGTTTTTAATTTTCAATACATATATGAATATGTACAATGTACTCATACATATGTACATGTGATTATGTATTTTTGAAAATTCGTTTTGTATTTATTTTTATGTGTGCTTTCGCATTACTTGTGCACATTTTGTGGTTATTAATTTGACCCAATTTCGCTGACAGCTGAAAAGTCGGCAAATATTGTGGATGGCCAACACTTTTGGGCTATGTTTAACAACACGATGAGTAGGCCTTACCCATGGCAAAGGTGTTTATACCCTCTAACCATTGAGTACAAAAAACATGTGCTGCCTTTGGCTATGAGATATATTCACAATGTTACTCTATTTCAACTTATGTAAGTCTTCCGAACAAGATGACATCAAAAATCTAAAATACCAATTTGTATGTATGTAATTTTGTTGGGATTCAGAAGTAAAACTGATTACTAACTGATGTAAATAGTTTAGTTATCGCTAGTTGAAAGAATGCATCTGATCAGATTAAAGGGTGTCTAAAGGACCAGCAATAATAAGAATGTTAGGCAATTGTGTAATCTTGTTTTGAAATTCGTTTAGTGTAAATATTGTAATATTGTGGCATTTCGTCAGTCAAGAGTCATTTGAAGACATTGGGTAATTTGTCAAACGAGCCGCCTGTCTTGGCCAGCTTCATTATCCAACTGACAGTTTTGTGACAGTTGCTGTGACAGGACTTTCCGCATTATTAGCCAGCATCATATGCCGCTTTTGCCTAGAGGTCGATGAAAGCGTTAACTAAAAGATTGCAATTACATTTTGGAGTGTTCCAATCGCAAGATGAAAGTGCTGCAAATGCAATGCAGCTGTTAATTCTGTCAATTATGCCATGTGTCAATTGGATGCTGTTGTCAATTGTCGTTAGACATGGACGAGAATGATGCGCTAATAAATTATTTTAATTGGAATATCAGCAAGTAAACAGAGAGACAAGCACACCGAGACAGAAAGAGAAAGAGAGAGAAAGAAAGATGTAGCACGATGCGTATAATTAATTTCACACATTGCACATACGCCACGCAAGCTGCTCAAAACAAAAGCAGCCCATGCCTGTAATTTATCATTTGGCTTGTGCAAAAATCTACATGTCTGCACCAATTACAAATTAAATACATCAGCCAAGGAGACAAAAGACGCCACAAAATTAACTTGTCCCAAAAGCAACTACATAAGTGCCGGACTTGGCACCCGGCACCGTCACCCGGCAACGGGCCAACCTGTCGCCTGTCTCGGACCAAGGCGTGCAATATTTTGCTTGACAGAACGAGTGCAGAAAGCGAAGGCGTTGGCGTTAGTCTATGCCCAAAAGGCCGCCCCTCCTCCTCCTCTGTTGGTCCCTCTGACACTCTCTGCTCACAGTGTAAAATGTTTTTCTATTTTCTGTAAATAATCGCATTCTCGTCAAATGCAAAACATGTTGGCCATTTAATTGGGTTCTTCTTATTTTTGAGCGCTGGAGCCCACGCATACGAAATAGAAATGAAAAGCTGCCTCTCATAAAATGTGCAAATTATGTCTTATTAAGTGTGAAGAGGCCCCTGGTCTGAACCACTTGGCTGCATTTGTCATACGCATTTTGCCTGTCGCAGCAAATTATGCAAAAGGCAAAATAATAAAAACAAAACACCATATATACGTATACATTTTGGCCCACAGCACAACATTTGTAATTATGTTTATAAATATATTTTTGGGGGACTGTCATATGGCTCTGATGGCTTCCAGTTTCAGTTCCAGTTCCAGCCCGACGCATTTGCTCCGGGTGCTCGTTAATTACACCGGAAGTGGCGTCATCAAAATTTGTTTTTTTTCAGCACATGCAGTATGAATACTATTATTATTATCTTTTTCCTTTATTTATTTATTTATTTTTATGTATGTGCGCACATTTATTTTATTTGTTGTTAATGCTCTTTGCGCCAGCCAGCCAATTAATTGCTGCTGTTGTGTGTGGTCAAGAAATCAAATAAAAGTAAAACTTGAATATTACTTTACGCATGAGGTTCGCATATAAATCTTAAAAGCCAATGAATCACAATGCCGAACACTTCTTGCTGCCCCAAGCCATATATACATATACATAAGAATTATATATTTTGTATATATGTATAGTCGAACATTCCCCGACAACTTTGCATAATCCTCGGCGTTGTCAACTTATCGCTGCCTTTGTGATGGCTCTCAGACCAGACTGGGTGTGCTGTTCCTTATGCCAGTGTCTGGACACTTTCGCATCTAAATTAATTGAGTCATGCCAGACGCCACACTCTCACTCAAAACACACTGTGATACATATGGATACATTTATGTATTAGTTGTTAGTGTTAGTTCATCCCCGAGTCATGAGTCAGTCAAGCCAATATTGCTGCGCATCGGTAAGCCACCTTACAAGCTGCTCAAATATTGTGCGTGGCTGCAACGCCAACTTGTGGCAAGTTCAAGCTGCAAAGACTGTGAAAATGTGGCAAATATGCAAGTTGGCAAATCAAAACAACGCAAGTCGAGTAACCGCAACACCAAGTTGTGTTTTAGTCTTGTCACACCATAACATTGAAGATAGATGAAAGGGAAGGGAAGTGTGTAGATGCCAGAGAAATTTGACACACTTACTATGCTTAAATTTGTATTTTCATTTTTTTGTTTAATATATAATTTTTTTACATTCCTAGTATTCATAAGACCTACTGACAAATTCAGCCTCAGATACAACAAGAATATGTTTAATCTAGGAAGAACTGAAAGTCGAAGCTTGATTAAATATTAAGTCAAGCTTAAGCTTAAGTATAACACTATACATAAAGTCCAGAGTTCTGACTACACAAGAAAAAGTGTTCATAACTTAGATCCGCTTTCATAGGATACTTAAATATTCTATGTCAAACTAGTCACTAATTTAAAGATATCTATCAAATAAAGATTTTATGGACATTATAAAAAAGAGCCTAATTCTGTTTACTTTTCGTTAAAAAAAATAATAAAAGTAAATAAATTGTGCTTTTAAAATGAATTTCTGTTTCTTTGAACCTGTTTACTCTTCAAACCAAACTATACTTACTAAGCCAAAAATCAAAAAGAATCGGAGCCATTTAAAAAATTTAAAGCACTTAAATTTCCATAAATAGTTGTTACATTAAATTATAACATGTCGAACTTTGCGGCAAACAAATCCATACATTTACAAGTCTACTAATATTGTAGTAAAGTCAGCAGATTCAGTTAATTTTATTGGCCCCATATCTGTTTACTTTTCAAACCAATAGATAGAATAATAAATAGATTTATAATTCATAAAGAATCTGACTAACTCAGATAATTTTTTGCAATCAAATATCCAAAAATATTATAAGTCCCACTATTTTGACCTTAACGGCAAACAAAACAATAAATTTACAAGTCTGCCAATGTTATAGTAAAGTTAATTAATGCGCTTGTAACAACAACAAATTAGTAACAAAATATTTCTGAAGGCTAGACTCAAGCTCAGTTTGGCTCTATTGGACACTCAGACAATCAGAGGCAAATTTCTTGTAAATTATAATACAAAAACAAATTCAAAAACCAATTTCGCATGCGTTAAAGTGCGACCACAAAAAAAGTCAACAATAACAAAGACAATAAAAAAGCAACAACAACTGTAAAATGGGCCTGCCAAGTCATTAGGTATTCAAATGCTTACAACGCGAATAGCGGGAGGTAGTTGCCGAAGTAGGGGTATTCAGGTGGTGGGAAGGGGGAAGGGAGCTTCGTCGAACGCCCTTTACCTTGCTGACATACATTTTATGCTAAATAGCCGTCGGCGAAACGGACGGGATATGTTGTTGGTGCCATTGTTGTTGTTGTTGCTGGTGGATTCATTTGTGCTGGTTATGTCAGTGGGTCTAGTGGATCTGTTGTTTTCGACCCACTAATTTGGCAATAAAGTAAACGGTGAATATATTTTTGAGTTGTGCTTTTAACCTTCAAAAACTTCAACAACAACAATAAGAGTACATACATTTACATTTGCGACGAGCAACAACAAAACTACTTTTGGCAAAAGTTGTAGGCATATTAACATTTTTGTCTTCTTCAAATTTGTAACTTTTTTGTTTATTTAAAAATTTTAAATGACTGTGTTGAATTTGAAACAAAGAATGTATTGATTAATCAATTAAATAATTAACTTAAAGTCATATCTGGTAGATAATACAAAATATTTAATTGGGTAAACGTAATTTTTATGCAATTCATTACTGACTGAGAAAACTGCTGAAGCTGTTGGATAAATGTATAAAAAATAATTAGAACAATATTCCAGCAATAACAAACTGTAATTAAAGGTGAAAAGTATATATTTTAATACTCTGCCAAAAGGTTTAACAAGTTGTACACGAAAATAATATGATTAAACTTGAAGCAAACGTGGATCACAAGCTTGATATCGTAAATACTATAGCTACACTTTTGATAAGTAAATATGGAACCAACTGATATTACAGTTATACTAATGATATCACAATTACACCTCAAGGGTATTGCAACATCGGTACTCAAAGATATTTCAATTCATTCTTGTCATTTTTTACTATTCGCGCAATGTAAATATTTCTTTTTTTGTGCCAAGCTTAAATCGCTTACAAGCGCCAACAAACTTGGCCCGAAACATTAAAAAATAATTTCTGCTGATTTGTTTAAACAAAACTCTTGAGTTTTTTTGTTGACGCAGCTGAAGTCAAGCTGGAAGCTCTCAGCTTACAATGTTGGACCCGCTGGCGCCAAACTTCGGTGGGGAGGCCCTCTTGAAGGTCTACCAATGACAAGCGCCAGCAACCGCAGCAGAAACTGCAACTGCTACCAAAAATGCAATCCAGAAAAATATTCAACTTATTCATAAGCGAAGCCACTTACAATGCTTTACAGCAGTAACGAGCCGCTAAAGTGCTGTAATGGGCCCGCTTAGTTGGCCATAAACGGACCAAAATTTGTTCAACAATTTTTGTGGCCAACTGTTTTACGACTTTTGTTGTGTTGTTGCATGTGTTAAGACTCTGCATACATTAAAGGACTTTTATCGCAGAGGCGTGTCCATGTCAACATTAATATCTAGTTTAACATGTTATCGAATTGGGTGTGATGAAATTAAGTAAGTAAAACCTGTTTGGGAGTTGAAAAAGGAGTTAAAACCTTAAATTTCTCATATTTACTTTAAGTTTCAATAAGATTCAAGTCCTTTATTAAAAAAAAAAACATTTTGCGTTACACTCTTGCATAGGGTATTATAGTTTTGTCACGAAATGTGAAACGCACTCATAAAGTGAATATATTTTTGATCAGGACAACGAGCTGAGTCAATATTGACAAATCTGTCTGTCCGTCTGTTTTTATGCAAACTAGTTTCTTCTTTTTAAAGCTATGTTATCTTGATCAAATGGGGCACAAGTCCCAATTTTTTCTGCACGCAGTACATATGTCGAAACCGGTTGGATTGGATCTCTATATCATATAGCTGACATAGGAATAATCATTCAACATTAAGTATGAAAAACTTTTTGTTTCTTAAGATATCTGAACTTATCTGTGTTTGGTGTCGTTACCGTTATAGTTTATTTTAGAATTTTCTATTCTTCCTGTATAGCTATATTGATAGTTGACATTCACACCCTACGTTCTGTTTCGTCACTAGCGTAGACTGCCCTACAGAGTAATATGAGTATAAAACTGCAAATTACTTTTACCTTGACTGCAAAAACATTGGATCAAAAAAGAAGTTTAACATTTGCACTAGTTAAAATAAGTACATGCTAAATACTTTTAAAATGGTACAATTATTTGTGCTCTCTGGAAGAGATTTATATTTTCGAATTGACTAAAATCATTTAAAGCATATTTTAAATAGCTGTAATTTAACGTTTCTTTTTTTTTGTACAGTTGTTATTTATTTTGTTTGCCAAACAAGTTTTTTTTGTTAATTCTGCTCAAAAGGCCAGCGGACGTGTAGTTTGCCTGAGTCGGCGACTCCATTTCGGTTCCCGAACTAGTCGCCCCCTAAGTTCGGTTACCGGATTGCCATTTGGTTGGCAATTTCTGCTGCGTTTTGGCCGCGTTGCATGCGCGTGTTCTAATGCGAAATTAATTCAGCATGTTTTTTTTTATTCGACTTTTATTTTATTTCATCTTATGTAATTTTTTATTTTTGTCGGTTGGCAAATTAAAATCTTGCAAAAACGCAAAAACCCACAAAAATTCTATAGCTAATTTTACTACTTCTAGTTAGTTAGTCGCAGCTGCTGTTGTGTTAGCTGCAGCTAACTGGTTTTGTGTTTTTTATAGCCAAATATGCCATTTTTTAGGTTTATGTCTTGTTATGTGCTCTGCTGTCGTTAATGAACGAAGGTCAGTTTTATGCCGGTTCACTTTGCTACTCAGCGGTCATAACTACAAATATATCTACAAGTTTCTTTTCCAATCTAAGGTGCTACGATTTTGGACTAATTTCTTTAATAATATTTTTAATGCGGGCTTACTTAAAGATATGATTAACAATTCTTTCGCACGTTTTAGTTAATTTTTTGTACATTTAAATATTTCAAATTTGTCTAGGCTGCAAACTAAATTTAAATTTTTCTGGGCTGTAAATAAATTTCAAATTATGTTCTGCTATGGACAAGTTTATCAAGAGTCTAGATTCTAGACTGTAAGAATATCTGCTTGATAAGACAACAGCCCTTAAATAAACACTTTTTATAGTTATTAACACAATTAGTTAGTTGTTAACATCTATAACATCTACAATCTACAGATTGATGGACAATTAATTTAAAAATACTTGGTTTTAACTTAAAGTTGCTCTTGAACTGGTTGACCTTTTTTCATTAAAATCGAAACTAGACTTTTAACTAAAGTTATCTATTTATCTATAGATTATATTCATAGATTTGACATGACCTGTTTGGTTTTCAAAGGAGATATAAAAGGGTTATCTAGCTGTTTAAACCACCAGTCTACAAGTTCAGCTCAGCATGAGGAAGGCAGCTTAGAGGCCAACACTGGTTGAATAAGAGGCAACTATGCACGTCTCCGCCTCTTGAGATATGGATATAGATATAGATGGATCAAGCTGAAAGCTCAGCCCAGCTTGCCCAGTCACTGAACCGCCCCTTTTGCGTTCCCTCTCTCGTTGTTGTTACCCCCGCGGTTCATGTGAAATGCAAACAGGCAATTAAATGGCGTTGCAAAAAGGCGCAAAAGTTTGCAATGTGCCGCAGTTGCAGTTGCAGTTGCAGTTGTTGCACTTGCCCAGGCTAAGTTGATCTTAGTCCCAGCATACATACATACATATGCATGTGTGTGTGTGTGTGTATGTTTGTGTGTGCGCATGCGTCCAGTTTTTACAGTTTTATTAACTGCATTTTTATCTAGCTGCAACCAAACAACTCGCAGCAAACTGCACGAACTGGCTCTCAAACTCGGTGCATAGAGCGGAAAAAACATTGCCAATGTTGTTGTGGCTGTTGTTGCTGCAGTTGTTGTTGTTGCAGTTGTGTCTGTGTGCTGCTGCTGCTGCTGCCGCTGCTGTTCGAATCGCACGAAATACCCTTTTGGCCAAGAATTTGCTTGAGCTTAAGGTACTACCACACGAGGAGGAGGAAGCTGTTTTGCGGCCTCGATGCCGCCTTGTTGCCGCACTTGTTTCTGCCTTGCTGCAAACCAGTTGAGCGTCTAACTGTTCACTATGGCAGCCAGTTGGGGCAAGTGCAACAGCAACATCAACATCAACATCAACAGCAATAGCAATAGCAATAGCAATAGCAATAGCTGGTCCGTTGGATCTTTGCTTATTACTTATAGAATTTATTTGGCCCACAACAAACCAGGCAGCAAACACGACCGACTTGTTGAAAAAATATAAAAAAAATCAAATAATGATAACTGCTGAATCGTAAAAAAAAAAAGGTTGTTCATTTTTTTTTCTGTTCAACTACTGGCATTTGCCTGCTCCTGGGCAGCAACGGCAGCGCATATTGTTTGTCCTACAAAAATATAAAAAAAGAAATGAAATAAAATAAAACACAACACGGCACTGGCTTGTTGGTTGTTGGTTGTTGGTTGTTGGTTGTTGCTTGTATTATTTGTTCTCATTGCTGGACTGGTTGTTGTTGTTGTTGTTGTTTTGTAATAGAGATAGCGCTGCCAGGCACGGGTTGTTTTCCTTATAGGGGCAATCAGCCATCGACAACTTGGGGCTAATTCAGGTTGCTGCAACGGCTACTGCGGCAGTTGCACTTCCAGTTGCAGTTGCAGTTGCAGTTACCGTTGCAATTGCATATTTACCAAGGAATGTCAACAATTTCCTTTTAATAATTTGCTGGTCAGACGGGTTTCTTCTTTTCTTTTTTCTTTTTTCTTTTTTGTAATATTATTAGATGCCTGGTCTCGATCTTAACATATTTGATTGATGCCAAAAACATAGAATCAATTTACATTTGGCAATTAATTAATTGGGCAAGCATCTGCTTAGCCAAAGCTGGCTGCACTCCACATTCGATCTAATGCCTTCAACCATTCAACAACATCTTCGAGTCGAACCAAAGAGCTTGCTGCTTGCTTCTTTCCTCAAATCCGCGCTACCGTAACATTCAAAAGTCAATATTGGAACGAGGCAGTGGCAAGCAAACAGCCAGCGGATAGCAGCTGTCACAGATCACACACACACACACATATATATATTTAGAAAGACAGACACTTCAATATGAAGTACCCTCTTGTATACCTGTGTACACTTTGGGAGTTGACTTTTGGCACCTAGTGTTTGGTGTTGGCCCATTTGGGGTTGTACACAGCTCTTGTAATACCAGTCTGTGGAATTTCACACGACAATTTGCGAAAAACGAAAAGCATTTGTGACGTCACTTACTATATGTTGTTTAATGCCAACATTCTGGAATTTTATCACATTTTTTGAACGATTTTGTCTATTTTAAGATTTTTTGCATAAATAAAATTACTTCAATGCTCTTCAAACACACACGAATGAGCGAAGCTAAATGAATTGAAATTTAGAATAGAGATTTAGCTTTTATACCAATCAAAGTGATCCCTGCAGTTGTTTAATTCACACGTGTGTAGGTGTCTTTTGAAATTCACTTATCCTGTTATTAGGGAAATAGCCAATTGAGTATTTACTGTCAATCATATTTAAACATCAATTAACACTCTTCGTCAAAGAAAATTCCGACAGGCAATTGTTACTGAATAATATATAAACCATTTACTTTAGTTGAAGAGAACAGATTTTAAAAGCGAATAAAGCAAAAGGTTTTGAATTTAAATTCCTAGTTTTCCATGCATACATCAACTATAGAATAGTGTTAATAAAATTTATGACTTTAGTTGTAAACTGGAGAAATTTAAAGAACAGCAATTACTTTAGCAGTTTAATGAAGATTGACAGCTCTTCAATATGGGGAGATTGTAGTCGACTTAAGTGGGCCTGGCAGCGACTTCCTGGTTTGAATTTGCTTGACTTTTTCCGTTGCTGCACTTAAAATGGGGTTTGATGGAACTGATTGAACTGATAGAGTTGCATGTTGTTGGCTGATGGGTTGATTGGCTACAGAAGCTGTTGCTGACCAGATCATAGTTCTGACCACAAGTAGCGCCACAAGAGCTGCCCAAATTGTTGTAATTTGCACACCGTTTACACGCAGCTTATAAACTGGGCGTGCCTGCATCTGGTACTAGCTATAATCTTAACTATTTAATGGACTCTTGGCAGTCGAGTGTATCTTATGTATATTGTAGCCTAGTTGTAAGAATCAAACTGCGAATTAAATTGCCTGTTAGACTGCCTGTAGTGTCTTGGCTAAAGGACGAACGATGAGTGATGGCCAATTAACATAGCTAAAAAAAAAGTTAAATCATACTCAATACAAATTATTATAAATATCAGAACATAATAAAATATATATGATACTCAATCAAAACAATACATAAGCATTAATATTATAGTCTAATATGCATTTAACACATTAGCTCATTATAAACCATAATATTTACATATAATCTACACTAAAGAAAATTCACCTTTTAAGTTTGTCAACATTATGATTTGACCAACTTTAACGTTGCAATATTCTAATAAATCTTTTCTCTACTTTTAGGTAAGTCAACTGAATAAACTATTAGCTATTTTGTGACGATGTATAAATAAATTTTCAAGTATTTTTCAAATTCAACAAATGCACAGGTAATTACATATTTGATTCGAAAATATTTGTAAATAGTTAATAATTGAGTTTCAGTCAATTGAAACAAAAAGTTGACTACATAAATAATTGAACTGTTTGCGTTGCACCTTCAGAAACAAAGGACGAAGTCCGAGGGTTGGAAAGGGTGAGAATAAATTTTCCAAATATCACACAATGCAACAGTTTTTTTTCTGCATTTTCCACATTTTCCACATTCCACTTTGACGCTTCCCCAGAGCCCCAAACGTTGACCACAACGAAAAAAAAGTCTCAAAAAGAAAAAGCCACAAAAAATGCCACAAGGGTAAACAACGAAACAGCTGAAGGGCAAAATAAAATAGCGACAACAACGGCAACAGCAAGAAGAGAACAACATTTAACCAAGTCGAGTGGCAAGTTGAGAGTGGGAAGTGGGAAGTGGAAGTGAAGGGGCAAGCACTTGCCGACAGAAAAGTAAAAGCGCAAAATTGTCATAAAAAACGCGTAATAAAGTGGACGCCTCTCTTGGCCACGCCTACAGCCTTAATTGCTGGTCAAATAATAGCTGTAATTTTGACTGCAATAAACTTTAATGCGCACAGATAAATTTTCGTTTAAGCAAATGTGTGCGAAGCGTTTGTCTTACGGGCAGCTTCTGCATCATGCCGCCGTGCAACATTGCGTATGCGCAATTTTTTAATGTGTTGCATTTGCCTGTCATACTTCTTTAATGGCTGCCATTTTTTATGGCTTTATTTTTTTGGGTAAATAAAGAGGCAAATGCAACGGCAAGTGCAGCGTGGGCCGCCATTGGCTAATAAAGTCATGAAGCACCAGCAACAAATTAATTAAACAAATAAACAAGGCATAGTTGCAGACAATGATGGAGGAGAAGTCGGAGACGTAAAAGGAGATGCAAATTAAGATGAAGACGTAGACGTAGACAGAGTTGCAGACACGCTACATAATTCAACGATCACAAAATCTATGCAAATCTGTTAAGTCTGCATGATGTCAGCGGCAAAAAAAAGAAGCAATTAAGAACACGCTTCTTGAGACTGCGCGACTATAAGATACCCTACTTATATAAAAGGAAAACAAATTGATCAAGCTGTGGTTTATAACTATAGAGCTTACCTGCCAATCTTTCTGAAATTTTTAGAACAAAAGCATAAAAAATCGTTGACAATTATTTATTTATGTTGAATATATTCAGTTTGAAAAGGAAGAAAAACAAGTTCTTTAAGCCGAAAACTTTGACACCCACCGATAAGTTAGACTTTCAAAAAATCCTTAATACTCACATCGTTTTTGCTGATTGTTCTGAAAACTTAAGAGCGTGACAAATTTGTACTCAAATATTTATGTTTATCAACTATTTATGTAGTCAAGATTTAAATTCGAAAACGTTATTCTCAACACAAAATTAAATACAATTTTGAATTGACAGATTATGCATAATTATCATTATAGAAAACATCATTATTTTCTTAATTCAGTAATGGATAGCTATAAAACTATTGATACAAATTTAAAACCGTAATTAATAGTTGCTTTATTTAGTTGTCAGCAAATATAAATGCAAAGCTTTTTTTAGATCGGTAATGTCAATCTCCCAAAAAATGGGTTAATTTTAAGAGTTGACAATTCAGCTATAGAAAAGTTATTAAAGTGCTTTTTTTGACATAGATAAAATGTTATCTCCGTCATTGCCATACCCTTTCTTCAATATATACAGCTGTAAGGTATAAGCAGTGAGCAGCCCCAAAAAATTATATACACACACTGAAAAGATATTCTTGTAGGCATGCTGCAACATGTGGGCAGTGCGCATCTGTCAGATACTTTAGCCATGTTGCGGGGATATTGCAAGTTGCTGTCACCTGCTCAAAAGATGGCTGCTCTAATGGCCTTTCGCTGCCCACGGTTGGTGCCACTGAGCGGCACCCAATGATCTGCTATCTGTGCAACATGTTGTTGCAACAACAGCAACAGCAACAACAACAGCAACCGCGACGACGCATTAGTCATAAATGTGTCGTCCACTTGGAGAGAGAAATGTTTTTTGGATCGTAAATCGCTAAGCGTTGGCGTGCTTTTGGGTCAGGCTGCTGACTTTAGCTCCTTTTTTTCTGTGGCATTGTTCTGCTTTGTTCGGCTTTGGCTTTGGCTCGTGATTCGTAATAAAGTCAAGGAGAACTTAAGCTGACCATAGCGACCGGTTTCTATATAGCATGTCAGGGCGTGGGTGTGCCACCAGCAGCAGCGGCAACAGCAGCAGCAGCAATCGCAACCACAGCACCACCAATGAGTCTTGTTGGTCTAAACCACACTGACGGATTGCTTTCTAATGGTTACCAAATGTAAACCGCTGCTGCTGTTGCCTGACCCTTTGCATAGTTTGTTGGCCAGCTATTTGGCGTTGGCGTGACCACAGTGAGGCCAATAAAGGCAACCGGCTAAAAGAATTGCCTGCCCCTAGTTGTTGTTGCTGTTATTGTTGTTTTTGTTGTTGCTGCTGTCGTTGGCTTTTTGCTTGCATGAAAACGGTTAAATCGCCGCAGGCGCGTAACCTGTCTTTAGACCTTTTGCGCAAGTGCAAAAATTGGCCAAAGCTGTCTCAGTCTTAGTTCAAGTCTCAGTTTCAGTCTCAGTCTCAGTCTCAGTCGCAACCTCACTCAAAGTCCAAGTCAGAGCCAGTAATGTATCTGTGTCGTTGCCTGCACATGGCCACTTTGGAGCCCCAGCATGCGATCGCCATATTTGGCCAAAATAAAATATACTGCATTTACCTTGCTGGCCATTTTGGCTAGCCAAAATGCTATTGCATGCCACTTGACTTGCCGCTTTACTCGTATTTGGTTATTTGGTTAGACGTCGCCCTAGGCCCCAAGCTTAAGACACCGCCTGTCCCCTCCCCTCGCCTGTTGTCCCACCACCCCTCTGGCCGCTGTTGGCCAAAACCCTTGCCTGAGCCGGTTTTTTTTTTGCTTTTGCATGTGTGCTCATAAATCCCCAAGAATGCTCATTTTCTCTTCTTCTACTTGTTGTTGCTGCTGCTGTTGTTGGTAATTCAAGCTCACATTTGACTTTTAGCTTTTGGGCCAACCAAAATGTGCAACGTGGCCAAAAAAAACAAAAAACAAAACGGCTGCGGCCATTTTGGTCATATATGTGTGCCTAAATTGATTGCAATTTAGGCCAAGTGTGAGCTACGCATAGCTCATATATTTTATTGTGATCTCTAATCTGCCTGAGACAGAACTACAAGCTAAATACTCGTAAGATCATGAACTTAACTAAGTTTACAGTTAGGTTTCCGTCTGGAAATATTGGTAACATCATAAACTGAAAAAAGCTTTTAGTTCAGACTAAGTCGATCAATTTAAAATAACTTTTTTGAGAGATTGTAGAGTAGAAAAACAAATGGCATCGATAATTAAAAGGTCCTTTCTGCTATTCCCTTTCAAAAAAATAGTAATAAAAAGATTAAAATAAATATTGGATACGAGTTAATAAAAAATTTAAGTCTTCTAACTTCAAACAAAGATAATTTCTTTAAAGGTTTAAAAAAATGTTTGGTATTTTCTTAGAACAATCAGAAATAATACTTAGGATTCAGAGTAAGCAGTCTTTCTGACGGATCTTTAAAAGAAAATAAAATATAGGAAACGTTAAGCAAGCAAATAAAACAAATTTAAAAAAAGGTCACATGAGGAGCGTAATTAAGTAAATAAGTTTTTGATAATATTATTCCGTTAATTTAAATGATGTTTATTGCGTAGGAAAAAACATCAATTATATTCCTTTTGTACAAAAAAACCACTTTAAGATTTAAACATACATATATTGGATAGTTTAATAGATTAGAATAACCGCTAATAATATTTAAGAATTAAATGGAGCCGTCCTTCTGCCGAATATTCGAACAAAAAGAACGCATATTCGGAAGTTCAACCAAGCAAATCTAAACAAATCAAATTAAGGCCACACTTTAAGAATTAACGTGGCTTGTAAATATTTTTTAACGGTGCTGAAGTAATGCGCGACGTCAAAATCGCTGCAGCGTGCTACCAAAAACAGCAAGAACAACAGCAACTCATATGGCAACTAGAAGAAAGAGAGAGAAATTATATATATGTGTGTATATATTTATGTAAAAACAGTAAAGCTGTGATCCAGCCACAACAACAACAACAACAACAACAGCAAAGAAATAGCAACAACAAAAACAATAAGAGAAACCAAAGCAAGCATATTATAAACAAACATAATCGCTGGCGCCACGACACGCTTCGTGGGTCAAAAGCGGTTGCAGTTGCAATTGCAGCGCTAAAAACAACAACAACAACCACAGCAACAACAGCAACAATAACAGCCACGGCTGGCCAAAAGCTTAGCGGAAAAAACTAAAGAAAAAATGACGAAAAGAAAGAAAAAAAAATATATATATATATATAAAAATAAAAGCAAAATAACAAAATAAAGAAAGAAAGAAAATGAAAAAAATAAAACAAACTGCACATGCAACGTCAGCACAAGCAAACAGAGTCAGTGGCAACAGCAACTGCAGCCAAAGAGGCAGCAAGTGTAAGGGCTAAAGAGAAGAGAGGAGAGAGGTGAAGCAGGGGAGCAGTACAGTAGAGGGGCAAAGGCACAGTCTGTGATGCAGTCAGTGGCACATTTCTTTTACAACTTGCAAGGCGCAAAGGCAGTTGGCAATCCATCAATAAAATGAGCCCAGGCGCGTGCAAAGAATCAGCCAACAAGCCAATAAGCACTGGCAACAAGAGGATAAGCAACAGTATGAAGGGAAAACGGATGAGGGGAATTAGGGGAATAGAGGGTATAAGGGAGGCGTCTGGTGGCAGGGCATGGTGCACGTTATGACTGTGGGTTTTTCATGACTCTAGCTTGGCTGCACTTGACTGCTTGCCGTCGTCGTTTTCTACTCATGTGAGTTTTTTATACCCTGTAACCATAAAAACAGCAAGAGATGCATTAAAGTTGATACAAGCGGAAAGATTGATCTCTGTGACAGCATCTGTAATGATCAACAAATTGAATTCTAGCAGATTATTAAGTGTGTTCTAATAATCTATAGACATTTTCATAAGAATTGCTTGTGCCTTTAATTTCAGAGATTTTTTAATAACGAACAGATGTTCAGCAAAATATTAAATATTGGTATTATTTATACAATAATCAAATTCATTCAAAATGTATGTCACCCACCTATTTATTAATTTAAAAAATAACTTCTTTCAGTTCTATAAATTTTCATACATTTTATCACACCTTTAAAAATTGTTTTTGATGCTGAGCTTTAATGTTATCGAACATATTTTCAAACTCACAGATATCGACTATCATTAATTAATCTTGAGTATGAAAAAATGTTCATTTTTTAGTATACTATATATACTATATTTATACAACAATTAACTTCATTCCAAAAATCCTTTATGGTCTATTATTTTATTTCAAAATAATTTAGTTTAACTTAATAAGTTTTAAATTTTATCTAATATTTCAATCTCTTTTGCTAGCAATTGAAAAATGTACTACAAGAGATTTGTGGAACATGCCTGTAAATTAGTTTTACCTCATTATACTATCTAGTTGCTGATTAATAACAGGGTATCTCCCAGTTGTTGCCAACAGTTGTTTTTTTTGCTGCTGCTGCAAGTACTTTGCGCTCATTATTATTATGTTTATTATTATTTTTTAGCAGACGTTTTGCCTCCGTTCGACCCTTCAGACGTCCCTTTAGTTGTTCATTCAACACTCTGTCCGTCCATTTGTCCGTCTGCTGCTAATGTGGCGCACTCATTCAATCAGCAGCAACAACGAACAACAAACAACAAACAATAAACAACAACCTGACTGTGGCAAGCAGCGTGTGCAATCAACGCGCGCATCAACGTTGCATATTTCACATAGCACGCTCCAACATCTGCCCCGCCTCCATGCCGCCCGTCTCAGTTTCCGCCTCTGCCACCAAGGTCCGCAATTTGCTCTCTTTCCACACACGTTATTCGCGTTTGTCTGTTTGCTCATCTCATGTTGCCACTTAACGGTTTTTCAGTATGCACCACTCGCCAGTAAGCAGCCGCAGTTAATTCCCAAGTAATTGGCTAAGCGTTTCGCTTGCGTTCAGATTGTGGCTTGCTTGTCTGCAACTGACACTGCCACTGCCACTAATGGGCATCCATATGACGGGGCAATAAATATTGCTGGTACGATGCTTAAGTGATATGTCTGCTAATAGATGGTCAATTGGTAATAAGACCAGCAGGCGATTATACGATGAGAAAATCCATTTTAGAAACTATTAAAAAAACTACATAGACGTAATATTATTCGAATGAGAATTTGTCTATCCTTGCATATGTACATAGAAAAGGGATAGGCAACAGTAAAGTATATTCGGCTGTTAGAGGCCCCGTACTTAAATGACTAGAAAATCATTATTTGAATCTTTTAAAATTGTCTATCCTTACATAGCTTAGTACAACAAATAGGAAAAGGATATGGTCCATAAATGTGATGGACTGTGGGTTACCCAGAACTTATGAAAATCGATAAGAAATAATTGTAAACAGTGGCTCGACGCCATAAAAAAAGTAGTTACTTCGGAGTTTATTGTCCGATCGAAATGAAATTGCGAGAATACATAGATGCAGACTCCATAAATATTTTATTTATATAATTTAATCTACTTTACCTATGGAAGAGTACGAATATATATAAAAACAAATAGTGTGCTGAAAGCTGTAGCTTTAAACTTGCTGCGGTAATTGGACTTTGTAATTGGAGTAGTTGCAATTGCTGTGAAGGAGATGGCGTGGCAAGAATCTAAAACACACATGAATCTGCTAAGATGTTAAGGAACTTACATGGATGCCAAGTTTGGTGTCTATAGCTTTTATGTATAGTCTGTAAGTTCTAAGTGTTCATCTAGAGCCGGACAGTGCTATATAGACTCAGGTGTTGAAGATATTTTTAGTTACATATATGACTTTAACAGTCTTCTGCCTGTTCATAAAATATATAATCTTTTCTTAATTGTAATAAACCTTATCACGTGTTCAGTACTTCTCAAATACTGTCAAGCATGCTCAAACAATTTGGGGATTATTTGGTATACATTCCATTGATATCCATGCGGATTATTGTTCACACGTGCGCTTCAATGAGCCATTTAAGTTGGCCATTGTCAGTAATTTAAGCCAAATACAACAGCAGCAACAGCAAAAAACCAGTAAATGATTAAGCTGCAAATTGTAGCGTAACTGAATGAATTGCTCTGGGCTTCATATCTGTTGTACTTATTGTTGTTGTTGTTATTGTTGACTGTTATTGTTGTTTTCGGCACGTGCCAGAACATCATCATTCATAAAGTGCAGTAACGATAACAGCAACAATCTGGGTGTCGAAGATGCTGCAAGAGAGAAAACAGAGCAACAGAAAAACACTGAAAAGACATAAATATAATCTAAAGAGCACGACTTGGATATACCCGGCAATAAGCAGATACATTTCCCAAAGACATTTACAACTATAATCAAATGCTACTTTAAATAAATTTACTTTGCAAACAGAATACTTGAATAGAACATGGCTTCTCTTGTTGAGTAAATATTTAAAAGCCACTGGCAAAGGAATAATAGCACAAAGAGCTAAAATCTGGGTAACTTGGCTAATTGGCCGCCGTCAGCAGCATAATTGAGAGTGCAACAAGTTGCAGTTGCAGTTGCGGGTACAAAGCAGAAACGTGTCAAAAGTGCAACAATCAGCAAACAAAACCGCCTCCTCCACGAACTCCGTCATTACATCCTGGCCAAAAGAGCGTGCCACATTGTTGTTGCTGCAACTGCTTGTCTGTCAAAGGGAGACAGATTACGCGGCAACAACAAAAAGTACAGCTCGACGGCTCACGACTGAAGGTCGCCCTGACAACAACCACGTCATCATCATAATCATCTCATCATCATCATCATCATAGGAGTAAAGTGAAGTAAACTGACTCACGTTTTGCTCATTTGCAGTTGCCCCTTTCACCCACAAAATCAGTACATGCCGCCAGTCAAGCAATTCAGCCGTCATTCACTCAATCACTCACTAACTCACTCACTCATTCATTCAATTCATCAATCGCTTGCTCTCTCATTCGTTTCATTCAGTTGGCAATTTTTGCGCTTTGCGCTCTTGGGGTCAAGGTAGTCGTCACTTGATAATGATTACGTATACGTCGTGTGGCACACAAATCTAGCAAGAGCGCAGCTCATTTAATCAAAGTCGTTGTTGTTTTTTTTTTGTTTTTTTGGTATTCTTAAGTTCACAGCCAGTTGTTGGTACCTATTATTGATCTATTACAAACAGAAATTGAAAATCTTTAATTCATTTCACGTAACTTGTTGGCGACTCTCCCTGAGGCACATCGGACCAAAAAATTTTCGTATTTTCCTACAGATCTCGTAGTTTAATTTCACAGTTCAGTGCATTTCGCGGCTTAGACGCGCCCATCTGCCCATACGTATCTGTATCTACATGTATCTGTATCTATATCTGTGTATTTCTATTCACTTTCACATTTACAAGTCACACGCAGCCATTTGGTTTGACAGACAACAAACAACAGCCACAATGCTCGTACCTCACTATTTTATTTTTTGGCAAACAAAAGACAATAATAACAACACCCGAAACAGCAGCTACACATTTCAATGTTGCTCGCATTGTTGGCCAAAATGCAACCTTGGCTTTAAACGGAAGTTCAATGCGGTGTCGCTTTTAGCTTTGGTTACGGATAGTATCTTTGTTTGCGTTCCAGCGTATCGTTGAATATATATTTTTATAGCTTTGTAAGTGAGCTCCGGCATATCCATGATCCCAACAACCCTGCTCAAACTCTTACACGCATTTCCGTTTCCGCTTTGTGATTCGTTTGACCACATAACTGTATTTAATGTAGCGACGACTTGTTAACTTATCTAACTAACATATCTATATAAAGCGTTTTTATATCTGTACGAATTTTATTTAGTATTTAAATTCAACAAATATGTAAATTTTATAGTTGTACTAAAATATAATAATTATAAATTAAAATAGAGTATTTGAGCTTCGTTTTTGCTAAAAACTGTCCAGCTTTTTATTATGATATGCACACGCTAATTAAATTACAATGACAGATTCTGAAATGTATCTTTTACTGCACTTATTTATGATATTTACTTTTTATTTATTACAATATTTTTGTGAATTGCTTTTCGCGTAATTGAAATGCGATTTAAGTCAATTAAATATTTTTTTATTATATTTGCAAATTTCAATAATGGTTTGAAATTATTATATATAAAAAAGGGCATACATAATAAATGATATTCATGACGGGGCAATTGAAAAATCTTTTGCAATGACAATTCACATAAAAGGATATTAAAGTAGATTTCCAGTTGGCAGTGTTGTCCTTTACCAGCAACGATTGAGCTTCTGTCACTTGACTTGTCCAGGACTGGCAATTGTTTGTCGACAGAATCCTTGCAACGCTCTCAACCCCCTTTGGGCCATTGGTTGGTTACAGAGATTTACAGCAAGACCTTCCCATTTCTTCTTCTTTTTCCCCTTACCAACTCTTAATTACGCCATAATTTCGCTGTCATGCGACGCTGTCGACAAACCGCGACTCTTTCGCTCATTGTTTTTTAATTATTTGCCCAACTTTTGTGGAGTTGTAAAAGAAGCCGCTGCTGGGCCTGTTAATGAGCCAACATTGTTGTGTTAATTTGCCAGCCTGGGCACACTGTGCACAGTGACTGACACACAGTGGGGTCCTCGCCACAGGAGGGCAACGCCTCCCTTTTTATTACATTCTTTCTTCTTTTTCCTCCTTTTTTGCCGCAGTTATTAAATTGACATTCGCGCTGATGACGCGTTGATTGCAATTCCCGGCAGAAGGACATGTAATTTTTATGGTCGCCATTTTTTGCCGAAATTCAATTTGTCATTTAATTGATTTTAATGTTCACACTGAATACCACACACACACACACACACAGATGTATATATATACACTCATTCGTATGTATATCTGATGATATTTGTGCTCATCCCGGCAATGGTCGTTGGAGGGAAAACGAAATGCAAATTCCTTCAATCGAGAAACTTTAACAAAAAATTGCCACACGCTTAATATTTTATGCATATTTTGTGGGCATTAAAAATTAAATTAAACAAGCAAATGCATTTTTATAGTTTATTTATTGCTTTTTACACAGACACTTCGGCCCCGAGGGGACATCGAGTTCGAGTTCGAGCTACGAGTGCTCGCTGGCCTGCCTTAAAATATGCAACACAAGTGTAAAACCAGCAAGTAAGGAGGCTCTCATGGAGCATGCTTGACTAGAAAATACCCTGCATAAAATATATTTTATTTTAACTCTCTCTTTATTGTCTTTGTGCTAGTCACGAAACTATTGACAGATTCTGGTTCTGTCATTTCCTCTCATTTTACAGGGTATTCAGATAATCGAGTAAATAAGTACGTTTATTGTGCAGGCGGCAAAATGTTGTAAAAACATTTTCATCCCAAATTGTATTCCCCAGTTAAATATACTATGCACTCTTATTTATGTAAAAGTTATGCGCACACATACTATATATGTTTTTGTTTTTATAGTATTCAGACAAAATTTTAAAAATTGTGTTTATCATTCAAATAAAAATAATACACACACATATTCGCACACACATAGATACGCAGTACATCAAAATAGTTGTGTGATATTAAAAGCCGAGCACTGTAAAATACACAACGCCCGAAGGAACATATTTGGTTACGAGTATATAAAAGTACATAAATACATACATGTATTTGAAATGCATGTTTTATATGCCCATAGGATATAAGATTTCAGCCTAGATGAGTCTGTTGTAAAAGCAAACAGTAATAAATATTTTCATTTGTGTACCTTTTAACGACATTTTTAGAAGTCTCTATTCTAAATCTATATAAATTGCTAAAAGAGGTGAAGCTGGCTATTGTAAATTGCAAATAAATGGTTTGATAATTGGCTGCAAAAGAAACCATAAATAATATTTGTTTATGTCATACACTCACTTTTAGAGAAAGACTTTCTTCCTTAATTGCCTTGGCATTTCACAGAATCAAGCTTAATCTTTGAAATAAATATTATTTTACAAACACATAATATCTATATCCCAAAAAAATGGAAAAGGGGCAAAGCTTCTGTATTTGCATCTTCCATGAGACAATAAATTTGAAAATATTCTTAACAAAAAGCTATTTTCTTGCCGTTAAGTATATTACGTAATATGATTTTAATGACTTAATACTTAATAAATTATGTAGAGCAATGTTACATTACTTCTCCGACCAGGACCAAAGCATTGAGAGAATAATGCTGATGACCAAAAATGTGCAGGACTAAAATGAAAAATGCATTGTTCGTGTGGGTTACATGGCCAAATTAAATACTATTTGACAATAAATAATTGTGCCGTGAATTAATTACAAATTGCACTCAGCAAACAATTTGTTTAGCTTATTAGTGTGCTATACTATAAAATTTTGCGATTTTATTTGTGCTTTAGCCTGGTCAAGTGGGATTTGTGGCCTTTTTTGTGGGATTAGCTGGCTGGCTGATTAGTTGGACACACGTTAGTTCATTTGGCCAAATTGCTAGTGTAAATATGCGCAGTAAATGAGATGTTGGCAACGACAACCAATTCATTCATGGTTGCTGCTGCCCCACATATAAACAATAATAAATAATAAAAAAGAACACACAAAAAAAAGAGATAAAAAATATGACCGCGTTGGCTCATTAAATTAAAATGCTGATATTTACAAAATATTTACGATATTCACAATTTGTTGGGTTCATTTTGATATTTTACCAAAGGTATCACTTACCTTTAAAGTTAAATACTTAGTGAACTCGAATAAAAACCAACTTTGTTTTTTTTTTGTGAACAAACCATTTTAGGCTCTTTCAGTTGATAACAGATAAAGATTTCTAGGTTGACTAAGAAGCGAATTCAAAATTACCCTTTTCTAGTATACATAAGTCTTTATGCTTCAAAATGTCCTTAACAACATTCTTATGATATACTTAGCATTCAGTTTGGATTCTCTCAGAAACTATATAATTATGAGGTCTGATTAAGACATATTTCTTTTGTAAAACTTGTGATTTTCTTAGTTATCTGTAAATTGAATACGTGCAACTTTGACGCACAACGGTATCTATTGTGCGCATTTTTTATTGCGCGCTTTCCATTCCAATGCAAGCGTTGATAAGCTGATAAACCATTACAGGGGCCCAGGGGCCCGATGAGGTCGACCACACCGCCATTTACGGCGAACGTGAACTTTGCGAACCATTTATATCTACAGAAATATACGGCCGTATATGCATAAGATACGTATTGCTTTCCATAACAGTTTCTCACGCTCACAATATGGTTTTTACAACAGGTAAAATGCCAGCAAGATTTGCCATTTTTGGGCGCCAGAAGGTTTTTGTTTTGTATTTTTCTTCTTTTTTTTTTGTTTTGTCAGATTTTTCGCTTACATGACAAGCGCCCGTTTGTGCCTTTTGGTTAGCTGATGTTGTTGTTGTTAGCGGTGTTGCTGTTGCTAGTGGTGTTGTTCTTGGGTTAATTTTGGCACGGCGCATGCGCCACACGTTTTGGGCGAGTGTGTCAAGGCAGCGAGTATTAGTATGTGTGTGTGTGTGTGTAAGTGGCGGTACAACTGGCGTCCACAGGCAACGCCAGCAACAACTAACTACTAACTGAATATCAGCCATTTATGGCCATTTTATTTTGGATTTCATATTTTAGCGCTTAAAGTTGGCACAGCTGGCAGCGGATCGGCAACAGCTCCTAATTAATGGGCGCTAATTTGGCTCAAATTAACTGTTTGATTAACAGTCACGGTCAAATCGTCGTCACTAACATACAAACTATACTATATACATTTTCGTTTATACATTGTTTTGGAACTTTAACTTTACGATAAGCTTATCACAGGTATGAAATGTGTTTTCAGAAGCGCACAGACAATTAAAACACGTTTTTCACGAAACCTTTTTTTTTAACCGAATGTTGCACACGAGTTGCCTGATTTGCATATTTTATGTACATACATACATACATTTCTATTTTTGTAGCTAACAGATGTAGCAGATATAACACTTACCATTTAAGTTGAAGTTTCATTTTGGCTTGAGAAAGTTTAACAACTCCTAAGTTTACATTAAGTTCCAGCACTCTATATTACTTATACACAGTTAGTTACGGCAAAATAAAAAAATTTCCATATACGTAATTTATTTAAAAATCAAATGGTTAAGCGAAATATGTACTATATTTCTTTTTTAAGTAATTGTTATAAGAACAATAAACTGTATTTATTAACTGAATGTTTCTACTAATCGTTTTTTGTCACTGTCTAAATTCAGCGCAGCATCTGCATTAGTTTTGCCAAGTCGGTCTATTTTCGGATACTTTTGTGCATTTTAAAATTACTTAAGCTAAAGAAAATGGCACGAATTCTTGATCTGAAAATCTTTCCAGTTTTATAAGTTACAATAAGCAGGCGCAGGATACTTCAATAAAAGTATTTTAAAACATTAAATTGGTATACATAATTCAATAGATTAACAGACACAAATGCATTGTTGCAAACAAAAAGAATACCCAGAATAATGATGTCATAGACATTGTCTTATGTTAATAAATAGTTCGGAATCTATAATATTATTTGTTAAAAATTAATAAATGTATTTATGTATTAATTTCTTGTTTATTGTTTATTAATGTTTGTTCTTTTCTAGTCAGTTTGTCCTGTTTTGTAAAGAGTCAATAGATATGGGAAAACGCATGCGCAGCAACAGCATTAAGAACTTACACTCACACATGCATACGTCATCAAACACACACACACGCGCTTTTGCACAAATGATTCTCTGCATCGTCGAATCGCGAAACTCTCGACGTCGAATGCGCGGCACGCTTGCCAAAAGAGCGAGCTCTGCTGACATTCGCTCTTTTTCTTTGGCTCTCTTCATTGCCTGCGACGCAAATACCGTTCTTTTCATTTTTTTCTGCTATATTTCGCATAACTTTTTTGCTGTGTGCGTGCGCGTGCGTTTTTATTTAATAATTTGTTGTAGTTGTTAATGTTGTTGTTGTTGCCGCTGCTACTGCTGCTGCTGCTGCTGCCCGCTGCTTGATTATGTGAGCGCGACGCCGCGGCGCAGTCAACATTATTGCGTGTTCAGTTCTTTTCTAAGCGGCATGCGGTGTAATTCTTCCTCTAATCGCTCTGAATTTTTGCATTCTATCGCTCTCGCGTTATTGTAATTGTTGTTCTTGTTGAGCGAAAACTTTTAAAGTATGCGTGCGTGAGTGTGTGCTGAAAGTGAAGTTTTTGTTGTCATCGTGTGGTTTACTGATTGATATGAAAAAGCTGCCATGAAAAGCTCCTTGTAATAAATTTACACACATACATACACACAATTGCAAGCCCCAATTGACGTTCGTATGAAATCAAAAGCAAAACCGAACCAAAGCGATAATATTGCGTATTTATAGCGTCGTTCTAATCTCTCGTGATTGATAATCGTGTTGTCAATCGTTAAATACTTACACATATGCAATGTACATACATATGTGCATATGTATGTATACTAGTCCACTGGAATTACAAATAATGCCCTTTTTTAAAAGCTTGCTCTCTTTTGTTGAGATTGTGCGATTTCAATTGAGGTCATAGAATAATCCTGTTTCTAAAGTACATTCATATGTATGTACATATGTATAACTAAAATATTAGATGTTACACTTGTACAGTTATACACGGACAATTTAATGAGTTCAATCCGTGAACAGTAGCTTCTTCCAATTAAATTGATAATACACTCTTAGAGATAATAGCAGAATTCCAAACAAAGCAAAGTGCGAATATTTATTATACTGGAGTTACCTAAGCTTATCTTTATAAGTTAACGGTTCATTCATAAAACATTTGAACCATTATGGATCAAACGGATATAAACAGAAAGCTAATCAATATAAATATGTTCATGCATGTAAATAAATAGGAGTATGCTATGTATGTCAGAATTTTCTTATAAACAAATGCATACATAATATGTACATATGTAACTAGTGTCAATAAAAAATGAACAATTAAAAATACTCAAACGGAACGAACCCAGCAACACTTTTGATTATATAAATGCAAAAAAAACTGCAAAAATTCTAAATTTATAAAAAGGCAAGAACAAAGCTCCATACATATATATGTATGTATGTAGAATATACATGTATTTGTATCTTTTATTCGCTAACAGCTACAACAAATTGGGCAGCTTTTTGTAAGTGTGTGTGTGTGTGTGTGATCAAGGCAGCCGCCGCAGCAACTGCGACGCCGGCAGCGTCAGCGGCCGTTAAAAAGGCAGCGGACCCTACACGCGCATGTAAAGTTAGCCGAGCACAGACACACACACACACACAAGCGCAGTACCAAAAAGCCGAATGTGCCAAAAATAAAGCAAAATCAACAACAGCAACAATAGCGTCAAACGTCGGCAGCGACAGTGACTGCGACGCAACTAACGCCAAGTAAAACTGACGACGACAACAACAAATTTTGCGCTTATGGGTCGTAAAGTTGACCTTCAAAATACGAACACACAAACACACACAACGAAAATTGGCCAAAAAATTGCAGGTTTTTTGTTGTTGTTGGCTACGCTGCGCCCAGTTTAAGTTTTTTTCAAAAGCCATCAAAGCCCGATGATGACGCTATGTGCATGCCATTGTCGTCGTCCCTGTTGTTAGTGTTGTTGTTGTCTCATAAATGTGTGCGCGGCAGCGGCAAATCTAATTTCGTGAGCGCATTTTACAAAGAGAGTCGATCTGATCGCTGCCTTATAGTGGGGGCGGGGACGCAGAGAGCATACTGCTTGCGCGACTGCTTCTTTTTTGTTGCTTTGTGCGATTATTTTACGTTTTTTTTTTGCAAACGGCGCGCCGTTGCTCTCTTTCTCTTTGGTTGTATTGCGCTGCTCTTTTTCGATTCGGACCGCCTCTCTTATTGTGCGCAAATGTTGTTTGTTGTTGTTGTTGCCGTTTGCCATTTTGATGCTCTGCACGCATTTCGCATTGGGGTATATTAACTTTGTAAGAGTCTTAAATTGATGCAGAACGCATGTGGCTTAAGTTGACCTGATGTTGCGTCAACTACTTTTCAATAACTTTTCAAGTGTATAAATTCCATTATTATTTCCCACTATTTTGACTTATCTCAAATAAAAATTGACTTAATAAAGTAATCAAAACGGAATAATCCTACCGAGATCTTAGGTGGACATTTTCAGAGTGGAGTATCCTGTTAACCGGAAAAACAAATATTTTAAATAGTTATATTAAAAAATTATTTATTTCTTATTTTGTGCCTAAATAAAAACAAAGTAAAATAGTTACACTTAAAAAGCATACTATGCATAACTCTATTTTCCACCTTGTACGTACATATAAAATTAAAAAAATAAATGTTTTTATTAATATGTACCTAATTTGTGGCCGTAATTTCTGCAGACATTATTGCAATAGAATTCGAGGGTCTCTTTTAAAGGGTATCTTTCAGTCTATGTCTGAGGTGGATTACTCTATCTTGTGGTAGTATTTGTGCTCAACGCGATCGGTATCAAGGTTTTTGGCAATTTGGTTTGTGCTGCCGCTTCAGTCGGTTGGTAGGTCGCGTCGTCAACGCCAGCGTTTGCTGCTGTTGTTCTGCTGCTGCCGCTGTCGCTGTCGCTGCTGTTGTTTACTGCGCTGCTTGCTGTGGTTGCGCCTTTTTCTAGCTAGTCTGCTTGATATATTGTTGTAGTATTATTTTTTTTCGCAAATTGCCGATGCGGAGATCAACATATACATAGAGTCGCGTCGCTCGTGTGCTGCGCTCGCGTGCGCGTTTAGTTTTTGAAATTCACAAGCGGTGAACGTTGACGTCGACATCGACATCGACGTCAACGCCAACGCAGTTGCCGCTGCTGCTGCTTCTGGCTCTGGGCTCTGTCACTGCCACTGCCTCAGTCTCTGCCACTGCGCGACACTCTTAACCTATTTTCTCGCGAACCGAACATTAGTTACAATTTTGTTGTGATGTTGCGTGGCAGATACGCGTCGGACACGGACGCTGCTTGCGCGGATTCTAAGCACCCACACTTACACTAGCACTCACACACATACACACACGCATCAATATACATACACATATGATGAATCCCAATAAAATCTAGTAACATAATAAAACAAAATAAAATTAAAGAACAGAATTTGTTCTAGAATTTAGCGTATGCAAAAAGTGCGAAACTACAAATATTATACATATATTTTGATAACAAATATATAAAAGAAAAAGTGATTAAATTGCAGTGCCTTTAAAATAATTGAGTATATAAATGAAATCAGTTAATTAATTAAGAAAATGCGGTGCCTTGATACAATCTTAAAGTTATATGCATGAATTAATCAAAAAGTGCTAAAAGTGCAAGATCAATTTTCAACAATTATCGCCAATTTTGGATATCACAACTTAATCTTAAAATCGGAAGAACTTTGATTTCTTTAGACCAACTGTACCATTGAAAACGCATCAAATTGGATTACACAAATTTTTGGCTGGTTCACTCACTCTGTGAAAGGTTAGTACACACATTAAGTATACGCCAAGTCGGACAAGATTCTAAATCAACGAACTAAACGGGTCAGAGAGACAGTCAGCATGATGAATGGGCCTGGCCCAGGCCAGTTGACTGTCAAACGAAAGCAAAAGTGTTCAAGTGCCGTAATACCAAGTTATATGTGTACATACATATGTATATACAAATAAATATGTGTATGATGAATATATATAAACATTCAGAGTTGATAATACAACACATATACTACGAGCAGTATAAAGTGACATAGTAGTACAATAAGTGCTGATAACATTTTCTCTTGGAATTGCTGAAGTAATTCCAGAGAACTTGACTCTGGAAATTCACTTGGATTTGGGTTAATTGTTGCAGAATCTAAACATTAGGAAAAAACTAGAAAAATATTTTAAAGCTGTATTACATAATGTCCGAAGATTTAAATTGTATTATTGAATATACAAATACTTACACAAAAGTACAACACTTCCTTGTTTAATACGCTTCTGCTCTGTCTTAATAAAATGTTCTTTTTTACCTTCGACTGTTGCTTTTAAATTTTATAGATAAAAAGGAATGACACATATACAAAGTATAAATTAATTACAATCGGGATTTCCAATGGAGAAATCACAAAAAATGAATATAATGATTTTATGACACAGACAGAACTTTACTGACCTGATGAAACTAGTTTCCGTTATCTACGTTTAACTTTGTAAGTGACACTACTTAAAGAGTTCTTTAGTTTTTCGATTAATCAATGATATTTTTTCTATAGCTTTTCTGGAACAGCTTACGTGTAGTTCCAAAGATCATCTAAAAATCTTGATACTTATTTCGATTGATTATATAAAATGTTGGTTTTATAGATAATCGTAATGTTGACAGACTACTTAAAATGTGTGATATGATATTTAGTCTAAGTTGTTATGTAAAAGGTTCTGTCTTACGTGGCAACCCTATTTAGGATATCATCAAGTCATGCGTGAAACTTATCTATAAATACTTATATATGCTAGTATTTTGATGGCACACACACACAAGCATGTACATGAATACTGTGAACACCAATACGAATGCGGCACAAAATACCTAAAACATGCGAAAATTATCTATAAATTTAAATTTTTACAATCTGTGTGCGATTATACGGGGCAGCGGCAGACAACAACAAGCAACAATAACGGCAATAAAAATGCTGCCCAAAAAGCTTTCAGCTGACGTCAAACGGCAGCGTCGACTGCGACGTCAGCAGCGCCAATTTATTTTACACAATTAAGGGTGTGCGCGTATCGTACCCCATGCAAGACAGAGAACGATAGAGAAGACACACACACACATACATATATAGTTTTATAGAGTATACATATGTTTGTATGTAAGACATGAGCGATCACAAGCAGCACAAAAAAACATTACTATGCGCCAATTTAGATTAAAGCAACGAACGCCCGGCCACTCCCCTTCCCCTTCCCCTGCCAAAGGCACAAGGCTAACTGTAAAAAAAGCAACAAAAATAATATAAAATAAATTTGTTACCGCTTTTGAAATAATAAAAGATTAAAATAATAAAAGAAAGAACGCTTCAAAGCACAGAGAGAACGCATTGTTGTTACCTTTTGCGTATTTATTTATTTATATGGTACATACATCTGTACATATGTATTTATGCAATATTTATTATTATTATTATATGTAGATTTTTATTGTATTTTTCATATCTGCAAATAGCAGTCAAAACATTGCGAACTTTACTCGATTCGCGCCAACTGTGCAAACATTGCAAACTTTTCTAATTGTTGTTCAATAGGGGACCATCTAACTTCCTACCAACATGTATGCCAGCTTTTAGCCAAGTGCTAATGCCAATAGTATTAACAGTATGCGGATCATTAGGAATGATCTTTGACAATATAACAGCAGATATTTATTTTTGGGAGATATGTCAAATTTCCTTGCGAATCTGTTCGCATACCCAAAACACCCAAGAAACTTATCCAACTCAGCCACCCACCGACCGCACACCTTGTGCTGCTTACGAGGGTGGGCTGATAAGTAACTGGCCTATGTAGGAAAACGCAGCCTTTCTGAATGGATATAAGTATGTAAATTAACGTTTCAACACTATTTTTTTAAGAGATTGACTTTATCTGTCGGTCTTTCAAAACTTATTAATGTTTTTCTAATAAAATTCCTCAAGGTCTTCGAATTATGCATGTTTTCACAGCTTTACGTAGGTCAAGTGACATTTCTGTACGGCGAGCTATTTTCTTAATTTAAAAATAGTTAAT